>OY812998.1:138736380-139336380 GCA_963681545.1 Germaria angustata | reverse complement strand
TGATATTTAAAATGAAATAATTTAACAGTCTCACTTTCGCTATTGGCTGCTTCATCATTAATTCCCGATCATAGTAATTAATGCTTATTATGTGACTAAAATTTCTAAAAATTTTAAACAGAGTTTTCAACTTTTGAAGTGCAGAACTATCGGCATTTTATGGTGAAGATTAAAAACGAAAAAATTCTTAAAACACTAAATATTTTTAAACGTGAGCCAGTAAAAATAGAACTACTTGTGATCTTGAATTAGTGAAAATTTGGATCTTTTCCAATAATTTCAACATAGGATTGTCATTTGCTAGATGTTTTCTTGGTTCCTAATTACTTTAATTAAAGTCATGTTTAAGATGTTATGAAAAACTTACTTCTTAGAAGCACTTCATAGGCTATTCATGCCACAGTATATTATATTATACGTATGTCATTACATATTTAGCAGTCAATATGTTTAGCATCTTAGCCACATTAGCATTTAAAATAGCACTGGCACTAAATAAATATATATAGACTAGCCGTGAGAGTGAATGCTCAGTAACAAAGAACCTCTAAAGAAGTCATGATTTTTAATTTTAATCTACGAAAAAAGTGCGATTTTAGTACATTTTCCAATGACTTTTATATACGATTTCCATTACAAAATTATCTATTTTAATTCCTTTAACTGAATTGTAACATATTAAGAGTTTTGGTAATTTATTCCTTTTTTTGGAAAGGAAACCATGTTATATTAAATATAAGGATAAGTTCTTCATAGTAGTATTCGTACTATCAAAAATCCGGTAAAAAATTAAGATGAATGTTGTTTTTCATATAAATATTAAGAAATAATTTTTTTTTAATTTAAGCAAGATTTTCTCAACTAAACTTCTTGGGAAGTCAAAAAACTACTCTAGTGGATTCTCTAAGAATACCTCTTTTTCTCATTGGGTATGGATGAAGTCTACTGATAAGTTGACGTCAGTACCAACAAAATAGACAGCCTTAGGCAAAAGAAATAATAACTTTGTGAAATAATTAGTTGAGAAAACATTCCCAATAATTTGCAAAAAATATTGTTAAAGGAAACATTTTGGCCTTCAATCTCATTTCGGTACCATTATAGTCCCCAGAGTTGATGTCTTGTCTAAGTTTAAATTTCATATTAAAAACATATATTTTCATTCGGTAGGTAAATAAATATCCATCTCCATAATCCGTCGTTCTTTGATTGTTAGACATAAATGTATCAATCACACTACATGTAGCGAATGTAATTTAATTATCTATTTCTATGGGGAGCAGTTGCCATGAAAAGAAACATATATTCTATTGGACAGACATGTACAAATAATTTTTCTCATATCGTATTAAATACTTGTGTACTGGCGTTACATTCGTCTTATTTGCCCAATACTCCAAGAGGATAAAATAGTTGAAATTAATTTTCTTTTAATCGTCCTGAACACCAATACCAAGCGAATATATTTTCCCCAGAATTTTTCTTTTCAACGAACAAAAACTACGATTTCCGAGGGAGTCAATTATTCGTTTTTGTACGCGAATAGAATATTTTTTTCGAATTGTCATTAAGTTTTTATATTAGATTTATAAAATGTTTAGACTGAATCAAAAATGTGCTTCGAAGACTTTTTTAGACTTTCATAATGAGACGCAGAGATAATTTTGCTTCAAAAAATTTTAAGAAATATAAAATTGTTATTTCAGAATTTTAACAATAAGCAGATTACGTTGCCAAGGAAAATTCGTCTATTTCAACTTAAATACATTTCATCTCCCTTGTCCTGAAGAGGATTCGTCGATTTGGTAACAACACAAGCTTTTGTACATAAATATTGGAAAAAATCAAAAAATTAAACTTTAGTTGTTGCTTGTTGTTGTCATGTGAAATTTTGTTTTCGAAAACTTAAATCACTTGACAAATTAAATTATTTCAAGTTTGCGATTTTGTTTTTGTATTTTGCAAATGCTCTTTGCCGTTGCAACAAAATTTTTGCTGTTTGTGATGATCTTCTTTTTTTCTTACAACATTTTGTAATATTTTTTAATTAAAAACGAAAACAAGTACTACTAGAGGGCGAGACATGTTAATTATGTTTTTCAACAGTTCATTTTCATAGAATTCACGTGTTTTGAACTTTTACTTTGGCCACATTTTCAATTCCGGTTAATGTTGTCGGTGTAATTAAGTTTGTTTTTCCCGTTTCTGGCGTTCATTAAAGTACAAAGCCAACAAAAGCTCTTGTTTCTGTTTGAAGTAGCTTTTGTTGTCACACAAGAACGTTTCAAATGTTAAATATTGTACACAAAATTAAAAGGTATCGGAGACTGATTAAAGCGAAAAGGAAGACTAATTTATGCAGAAAGTTAATCACAAGTTTATAAATAGTATGATGGCTTTTAACAGATAAATGAACTTATGACAGTTCAATAGTCAAATGATAAAGATAAAAATCAATAAACTGCCTTGTGTTCATTATTGCAAACTAAACGAAATAGTCTGACTCGCATAACAAAGTATTTAGATGCAAAGAATTGCATCAACACTTTCGCATACACTTAATGTGTATATTTTTAAATATCCTTAATTTATTTATAATCTGTGTTTGTTTATTTAACTTCATCATTTGCTTCTCATTGTTGTTTGTTCTATAGAACTTCTTGCCTCAAAGTGCTAAATCATTAGTATGTATTTGTGCTTGTGTCACTTGAATGTGTGTTGGTATATGGTATTATCCTTGCAAAGCCACACTCATTCGTACTTGAAAATGTGTACATACATACGTATTTATGGTATATCACATTTACGTCTAAGTGCAGACGTACTACAATAGCAACAACAACAACAACAACAACATTAAGTATTGTAGCTATTTTAAGACATATGAACACCTGTATTAAAACCAAGTTAGAACCAGTGAGAGGTTTGTATGCGACTACGGCGAATCCTGTATACTCTGCACCATGTTGTGGTATAAAAATTAATGTGTTCGCATGCTGAGAACAAATTAAGATTTTATTGCTTTAATATACATAATTTGATGATGTTTGTCCTTAAAATAGTTTCCAATGTATGTGACCGTTGTTGTTGCTTCTGCAGCCAACAACTGTAATTCAACGATTTACGTCCGAATTATTTTTTATTTTGCTCTTATTGCCCCTTTAATGCAACATGGTTATAACTAAAAAAATAGTAATAATAATTAAATGAATAAAATATGTAACTTCGCAAAATGTGATTAAAGTTTTTTAAATTTTGGATTCTTGGTATAACTTCGGCTTAGTTTCGGCTATAAATTTGATTTTTTTTAATATAAAGAGGACATGGAGGAATACGTTTTCCTCGGTAGATTGAAAAATTATTTTTTTAAGATTATTTCTTGCATTATGCTTTTCTTAAAATCTTTAAGTGTTTTTAGGATTAAATGAGTAACTTTGGCCCGGTTGGTTTTGTTTTCTTAATCTTAAATTGGAAATGAAAGTGTTTCTAATTGATGTCTTACTTATGAAGAAGATGTGGAGGGAAGACTTAATTTAGATTGACTGTTCATATCAGTCGGGCAAATTTATTTAAACAATTTTTTTCGTTTAAATATTTTATATGAAACCATGCGTAGTAACACCGTAAATTAAAAAAAAATATATATGGACCGATATTTTTTCAAGGCATTTGCCATCCGTCATCCTGGGCCTCAGTGCAGAATATGTGATTACTCTGAAATTTGTATATACACAAGTTGTAATGTATGTAACCGAAAAATTGTAGCAGATTTTTAGGCAATGAATGAAGGATAAATAGTTATTTTTAACGTAAATACGAGAATTAATTAAAAATACTTAAACGGAAAAACCGATTATCCAGAACACTTCCGGTCCCGACAATCGCGTATAATCGATTCTCATTTGTAATAACAAAAAAAAGGTAAAAAACTTGAACTGAAGTAGAAAACAAAAATAAATATAGAAAAATAATAAGCCATATTACATAAAGGTTGAATTAGTTTAATGATCATTTAATTTGACAAGCTTTGAGCTTTCAC
Organism: Germaria angustata; assembly: GCA_963681545.1. Classification (NCBI taxonomy): domain Eukaryota; kingdom Metazoa; phylum Arthropoda; class Insecta; order Diptera; family Tachinidae; genus Germaria; species Germaria angustata. The sequence continues at coordinate 139,332,341 of OY812998.1, read as the reverse complement.
GTTATATGTGAGCTTTGTGCTTAAAAACTAGCATACCTTTTGCTCATACATGATTTGCATAAGTAAATGTAATTTACATACAACCCACTTCTGCCTAAATGGTGGAGAAATGCTGGAAACACACATGAATATTTATGAGGGAATGTAGCGGTCTCCGCAATTAATATTCTTACGTTTCGCTGTGTAGGTTGAAATTGAAATTAAGGTTTCCTTGGTGTTTTGGAACATTATCTTCCATTTAATTTAATTCAATTCTTTCCTCGTTAAATCAGGTAAATTAATTAATTTACCATTTGATTAAGAATGCCAGGACATCACATGTGGCCAGCAAACGCCAGCAATTACGATGGGCTTACTGATGAAAATGGTAGTCAACTATGATAACCATAGTACAGAGGAAATACTGAGGATGATTTGGGATCAAATGATGTCTTGATTATCCAGAAATAACTGAGGATCAAATGAACAATAGTGAACTGTCTTGCCATTATCTTGGAACAAAATCAGATAGAATGCGTTATAAATCTTAAAGTTATTTTATATTGCGAAAAATATTAAATAATAATAAGAACAAACACATATTTTGCTGATATTAAACAATAAATTTCCTGGGATAAATAATATCTAACAATTAGTCAAATTCGTATATCTGTGGAAACTTTACCAAGGACCACTGCCGATAGCCGATATGATAGATAATTAGCTTTTCATAAAGATTCGATTTGTAGAAGTAATTTATAATTTGGATCAAAATTTTGTTTACTTAACTTCATAGGAAGTTGAAAAAGTGCTCTATTGTATGCTTGAGAATGACTAAAATGTTTTTCACCAGAATAGTTTTATAAACTAATTTAATTTGTCACAATCAACCGTAAGGAACATTAATGTACGAGTACATATTAGATGAATAAATCTTACAATTTCACAAAAAAAAGAATTTTAAGTTTTCACTTTATTCACAGCCAAATAGAAAAATAGAAAATCATTGTACTGAGATTTGACTGTAGAGGATATTTGTATGGAATGTATGTACAATATCATGAGAGATGCTTCGATAAGTTTGACATTTTAACTTAAAAATCGAGTTTTTCGAGTTAGGACATTTCTATGGCAAATGGGCGATATGTATAATTTGTAGGAGACAAATGAAATCAGAAAGTGTACTTATGTATTTGTTTAATTCCTCCACTCGTTCAATACCAATATGTAAATGACATTCAGTGTACAGATATTAAACACCCACAAGTATGCAATTTAGTCCTTCTAATTCAAATGGCCTCTGGAGTTAAAGCTTGAATTTAAGTATTAGAAACACATAGCGATGTTGTCACAAAACCTGTATGTATTTATTTGAATTAAACTATTAAACTATTTTGTTTAATATAAATATATGTTAGATAATTTCAATTATTTCTAATTATCATTTTATGTATTTATTTATTTGAAGATATTGACTTTATGTGTCATCGTTTCCTAATGCAACAAGCAAAACAAAATGTTGCACTCATGATGGTCTATAATGAGTTGTTGTTATAGTTAGATCATCACATTTTGTAGAATCATGTTATGCGACATTTTGTATTATGTGCTTCGAATCACGTACATACGTATGTTTTTCAAATGGTTTAGAAACTTTATCAATTGAAATTAAGTTTTCATTTATTGTTTCGTTAATATTTATTCCAATTTTATTTATCAACATATACTTTGATATTTAAAATGTTCATTTTAAAATATCATACAGATTATAGATTTTTTTATTAAAATCTAATACTTTCAACCCATATGTACGTAAATATATTTCATATTTTTATATAGATTATTTTTGTCTACTATTTATTTGATAACAAATTAAATATTTCTTTCTTGTCTGTTGTAACATGATCGTGCATGCACAAATATATACATACATAGTTATTTAAATCAAGGTGGTTGGTTGTTCTACAAAAATAATTTATTTATTATTCCAAGATTTTTCTACCCAAAGTGAAACGTGTGCAAGTTGTTTTTTAGTTTAAGAATTTTAAGTCCAGGGAAAGATCATGAGTGTTATCAATTGCAATAAATTACTAAGTGGCACTGCAAAAAAGGACTTTATTGATTTGTATGATTTTAATCATAAAAACCAAATTTTTGACTTATTGAGGAACAAGTATTCCGCAATATCCTCTTTATGTGTAGGAAAGAAACATAATCGTGAAGCTAAAACTTAAGAAACTTTAATAGTATTTTGTCACGTTCGTTGTTTTTTGAGCTGCGTCTATGTTGCATTAAAGTATCGATATGCACTTAGTATTGTATAAGAGTGAAAGCTATTCTATAATATAACTTACAAACAGTGAAAAGAAATTGAAAGCATTAAAACCCTAGTAAGAAATATATTCGAATAAAAATAAACTCAAATTTTTGAGCTTAGGATTCGGAAATAATGCGAATTCGTAAAAGTGTTCAACTTGACTTCTTGGGAAGTTTAAAAAAGGCTCTATTGAATTTTTGGAAGCAATGAAGCTGTAGTTTCGTGAGAATGACTTCCATTTCATTTCCACTGAGAAAGAATGACATTTCTATAGGTTCCTTTTATCCATTAGTACATTTTTAACTTCTTAGAAAAATTACAGGGTTTTTATTAAAAAAAAATATTAATAGTTTAACAAAGTCGATTTCGATTTCTGAATTTTTCAAGGCAGTAAACCAATTATTTTCAGTAAAATTTTTTTATCAAGAAAGAAGTAAATGGAAGCTTTTTTACTTTCACATAAGGAAAAAATTAATATTCTGTACTCTTTAAAAATGTAAAGTTTATTCCCGGTGGTAAATGGTTTATTGTAATTTAATATACAATTATTTTCTTTCACAAAAAAACATAAACATTAAAAAAATCTTAAAACAATTTTACAAACTATTTTTGACTAAAGTTGCTTTCAAAACAAATTATTAAACTCTAATTCTAAAATTAGCTTATAACTACTTTAAACTTACATTAAGTTTCTTTATTCAGAATATTATCTTTTAACTTAATCAACTCACTTAATGCAACACATGGGGATTCACGCTGCACCTTAAAGCCATGCTGGAAGTTTTCGCTCTTAGCGGGAATTTATAATTTCTTTCATGTGATGGTAAATATAAGTAAATTATACAACTGAATTAAAATGTACTACAAAATTCATGAGAAAAATAAATAAGAAAAAATTAATATACAGAAATGTGTACGTGTATGTACTCGTAAGTGATATTTCAATAATCAAAACACATAAGTATAAAAAAGCTCGTTATTCGAATACTTTTTTCATAGAGAATCTTACATGCGTTACTGTCATGATAGAAACTCATAATATTCAAATATATTTTTCATCTTGAAATAATAAATAATTTTCTACATATTTGACCACTCGAATGAAATTGTAGTCGTTTTCCTTATAATAAATTACCAATTGGTAACCAGCGTTTGTGAACCTTAAAGTATGCTTCAAGGCTAAAGTAAAATATTTTTTTGAATATGGCTGAAGAAATCCATTTTTCTTCACATACTGAAGGTAGATAGGTGGATAACCATCAAAAGAAGAGAACATCCTGTAATGGCAAGCATATTTATAAATTCTCAGAAATCATACGAACTTCTAGTACTTCCGCATCAATATCTTGGCATTTTCATGACTTCTTCGGAAGTTATTTTTTCCTTGGTACTTATGTCGATAAAATATATAATTCCATGATATTTTAGTGAATATGTAATTAAATGAATACATTTTTGTATATTTGCTGCCTATAACTTTTGGGCTCCGTATTGGTACCGTATGAAGATTTCATTTGAAACAATAGTATGAGGAATTTTATACCGATAATTATTGGCTAAATAATATATAACTTTGGTATAAAACAGAATTTAATTACAATATAGAGGCTCTAAGAAAATAGTACAATAAAATGAAATGATAACAGCATTATTCACCGCAAGAAGTTAGCCAAGCTTTATATACAATGTATAACGATCTGCTAACTAAAATATCGCTTTGGCCTTGCAGCTCGTTGGCACAAAGTTTCTTCAATTTCTCCAGAATTAGTATAAAACAACTTTAATTAAACATTTAATTGTGAACTTTTACCAATTTATGTTTTATATTTAATAACCCATCCCTGTTTTTGATATTCCCTTTTGCATTTCTTCGAAATATATTTGTGACACTCTTCTAAGTTCTGAAAATTAGATTAAAAAATTAGTATGATATTGAAATAAGTATAATATAGAAGCAAAATGTGTGGTTAATGCTTGGCAGCTTGTTGATAAAAGCTTAGCCAGGCCTCGGTTAGTGTAAAAACTTATACTAGTTTTTCGCCATTTCTGTGGAATAAGTAAGAAGCAATGTGTTGGAAATTTTTTAAATAAATTTTTCAAATAACGATAGAAAAATTTGATACTTAAGCAAATTTTTCAAATTTCTTTTGTGGCACTAGGCTGAACACATTTTTCATGTCGCTAAAAAATATTAAAGTGTCTTAGTTTATTGAAATGGTGTAAGCGATACTTTAGACCCCCTGATCTTCTTACGATCTTTACAGCCTACAGCCATCGGAAATTAAATACATCTCCCAGCTATGGGACGGTACACAAAAATGTCTTTTCTAAGTTACACGACCGCATACAGAAGATGATGAAGAAGCAAGTGACGGTAGTGTAGCGAACTCTTTAGGGCGTATTTTACTTCATTTTCTTATCGGTACTACAATGAAATGCATTTTAATGAAATCAGGGAACTTTTTCCCGAAACTCCGTCTAACAAACACGTTCTTCATTAATAGCAAATCCATTTGTGGTCGATGTGTTGTTGAGTCGTTCTTCGAATTAGAGAACAAATTCATTTAGTAATACCCCACTAGGGGTTCTTCCCTGCTACCTTCAACGTGAGAAGGTTCATGTTGAATGTCCCCAAACACTACTTCCTTTATTCTCATTTGTATAACAAATTTTCCTGTTTATAGCACAATACATTGCATGAGTAGGGAATATCCCCTGAGTACTGGTCCTATTATAAAAAGATTTTAATTGTTCTTAAGATTTTTTACCAATTCTGAAGTTTTTGAAAGTTTGTAAATAATATTGCAGTTTTTTCTTTTTATTTTATTATGGAAAATGGAAAATGAAAAATCAAACTAGATCTTGGTAAATAAATATTAGTGGGTACATGTAATCTGTTTTCTTGTTATGCGTGTTTGAGTCACGTTTGAGTTTTGTTGCTACATTCTTTGTTGTTTTTGACAAAACAAAGCATTTAAGAAGATGCCATTTAGAGCTGTATTCTTATGTGAAATGCGTAGTGCATCCAAAATGAATGTGTCATTAAGCAAAGAAATTATAATGCACACACAACAAGAAATCTCACATAATCATAGGCCAGACCACACCTATAAGAATGTATACCAAATATAGCGAATCAAAATATAACCAACCACTGGCACTAACCAATTTTAAATTTGATATGAATTGGTTCTGACCACATGTATAATTCATTACACTATTTACATCTTCCAAGTATACTTGAATTTTCGTACGATTCAATTATTTTTTACATCTTAACAAGAGATCTCTTATATATTAAAAAAATATATGTGTATGGTGAGTATATATATGTATAGTAGTGCTATACCATTACTTCTTTAAGTAATTATGGTATTGTGGCTATGTATGAGGAATCATTTTGGAAGATTCAGCATCGGCAATTGCCTTAAACTGACTTATCTCATCATTTTCAATTTCACTTTGCTTCTATATACAGTTGTACATCACTTCCAAAGTAAGCATCTTAGATAGAAACAGTTCCAAAAAGATATAATGCTTAGACCTTGCCATCCCTGGTACGCCTCATAGTCAACTGTTTTTGACAACTAGGAACGGTCTATCAAAAAGTAATGACAGTCATAGCTGCCAGTTTTTTTTAGAAAAAGTCGTCAAATCTATTTACTTTGTTACATCTAATGACCTCGACTTTTTTATGATACTCGTATAAAAAAAAGGAGAATCGTGTCTTCAGTTCTGACCAGAGAATGTTGGAAGCCATCGATGGATAATTTATTAAATATTTTAGCTTTTGGAAATAATGGAAATCAATACCATTTAATATCTGTATCAAATGGTATTGTCGTTTTGTTCAAATTTTTATTTCTAATTTTACATTATTTTTAAAACAATACCGCTCCATTTATGGTTAATTTTTCATAACCAAAATACTACATGTTAAAATTTAATATAATTTCGTTATTATTTGCAAGTGGATTTGTTGAATGCCAATTTAAATATTTGATTACTATTTCAAGATGTTCTAATTAAAATTTAGGGCCTGTTTGCCGATGTCGAAAGAAAAATTTCTTTCGCAATCTAAGCGAAAGAAAACTGATTTGGGTTTACCTAAATTGGTTCTATGCGAACGATGACTCGAACGACAACTCGAATGAAAACGTAAGTGTTTTCATACAAAAATGGGTTTGTCTATTTCGAAGTTGTTGTCAACTTTGCGAACACAAATTTCAAAATCAGGCACCAGTTATTTTGTGTTCGAATGACAATAATTTTTTGAAAAAATATATAAATAAACAAATATTTTATGAAAAAAATTTTTATTAACAAATAGCTTTTTTAGTTGTGAGTACATACATACATTCATACATATGTATGTACATTTGGGGTGGGTTATTGCCTACATATACATATACATATATGTACATACATACACACATAGGTACTTATTTTGTATTTACTACTTGCAAAAATGACACATATTGTTAGCATTTTGAAATCTGATTTGAAATCTAGAACCAAAAAGACAACAAAAAAGTATACAGGAAACAGGTGGTTGAACTACAACCACCTGTTTCCTGTATATTTTTTATTTTGTAAACTTTTAGTTTGTTTTGGTTACATTTTCTTTATTTCGACAGCTGATTAATTTCAAAAGGAGTTGCATTTGACTTCAAACAATTTAGTAGTATTTTTTGTATTTTTAGAGGAAATTGCTGTAAAACAATTATACTTATAAGTTGGCACTACTTTGCTTTATTAACACGTAAGATACAAAAATTGACTGACGTAAGTAGCTGCGAACGAAAGTGAGTGACATAGACAAACTCAAATTGATTCGAATGTGAGTGACTAGCTTTCTTTCGCATGAGTTTTCTTTCGACATCGGCAAACAGGCCGTTAATTTATAATTTGTTATGTATTTATTCATTTGTAATTGTATTTGATGTTTAAATTCAAATCATAATAAATATGTATGTATATGAGTGGAAAATCTCTAGACGGTTGACTTCAATTTCCACAAACAAAAAACTTACTTAATGCCCAGCAACAACAATGATATCCCTGCAAATGGAATACTTTATAAGGAGGTATTTTTGGCAATATCCTTAAAATGTTTTTTTATGAAAATAAACCGGTGGCCCTCCCAGTGGTTGGAATCCAACTGAAATTACGCAAAAGTGATTTTTATAAAATTGCTACTTTAAAATGTACGGCCGTCATACATACAGTATATACATATGTAGACAGCATAGATAAATATATTCTCTTTATCTCCCTTATTATACATATATTGATGATCATTACTTATGTTCTTTATCACATAGACGAAGAGCAGTCGGGGCACTTTTGCTCCCGAAAAAAGCATCTTCCTCAATGCGAAATCAGCAATACGTTTCTGTGTTTGCTGGGATATTTAACGAATATTTATAAAATAACTATTGCATTTCATAACTGCACACATACATACGTACATAAATGATTAAATAATAGACATTTATGTCCCGCTAATTAATTGAGTTTCTTATTATTAATTATAATTTTTTCCTGCATTTAAATTAATTAAATTAAATTTAAATTAATTTTGTCAAAAAAACAAAAAAATCTATTGTGCAGTGGCTGTAGCTGTTGACTGCAGTTTATTTCCTGTAAATTTATGTTTAAATATGTATACGCTACAAAATTGCCCAATTGACACTATATCACTTTTATTGTGTGAATGTAAAAGTCTCGGTTATTAATTGAAGAGGACATATTTTAAATATTATTAAAGAATGTATTGTTTGTTGTGGCAAAAACTCCAATTTTTTCAACGAGTAGTTGGGGCGAATATTACAAATAATAAATTTCAATATTAAATATTATTAAAAAATATTTATTTATTTTTTAAACTCAATTAAAGTGTTCTGAAAAACAAGAAAAGATTTCCATAGATTTGCAAGATAGTTTACGTTTTTAATCAAAATTTTTACAACTTGACTTTCAAAGAAATTGAAAAAAAATTTACACGTTTATTGGAGACAGTGAAAATATCATTCCTTACAAATAATTTAAATGTTGTCTTATTACAATCTTACATTTCAAGTAGATGTTGCAAGAATGATATTGCAATAATTTCAGTACATATATACATACGTGCATACATACATAGAACTCAAAAATAAATTGATAACAAATATTTTAATTTAGTCTTCTAATAAACGATTAATGAAGACTGCAAAAAATGAAATTGTTTAGAAAATTTGTCAAAAGGCAAAATAAAAACTGCAATCTGCCGCATCTCTAAGAATTATTACAAAATTTTATTTTTGAATACACAAATGATCACAAATGATATTTAAGTATTTCTAACGTAAAAGTTTTTGTTTGCTGGGAAATGACAATTATGGATAAAAAGTTCTTTTTTCACATACTCATCACATTCTCAATTATTTGCTTTCGTTTGTTCAAAAACGAGTTGAATTTTGAAGACTTAATGGATTCTTTGTTGTATTAAACAAAATGAAAATAGTTTCAATTATTTTCTAACATTTATTATGATTGATACTAATTTTACGCTTAATTTATCGTTGTTTAAACGTTTATGAGGATGATTATAATAAGATTTGTATTAAATCGCTTTTAAAGAGAAAATAGTTCATTCAATTGAATGACATAAAAAATTTAAATTTTATTAAAAATATTTTTATCAATTGAAAATACTGTTTTGTTTTAATAGTTTTAACAACAATGTTTTTCTTTTAAATTGGTTTTTTTCTTTGTTGTTGTTAACGAAAACTGATTAATTGGCTTCTATATTTTTATTTTTATTTCAAAAATCTATTTCACAATACAATTTTTTATAAATAGTTTCAAAAAGTGCATTTTCCATTAAAAGGCAATTTCTTAATTCTTAAATAAATGGAATTTATTGTGGCGTAAATTTTCTGCCAATTTTAGTTAAAAATTGTTTTGCGATGTTCGCTTTTTGAATATTTTCCGAAAGTCCTTATAGAATTTCTAATACTTTTATATATGTGTAGGATAAACGCTTGTAACAAATGGTGTCACTCTCTGTACCAGAATTAAAAGCCGAAAGCTGAAGCTCTTTATTAAATGATTTTGATTACGTATGACACAATTTTCTTCTTGTGTGATAATGCAAGTCAACATGTTGTGGCAACGTTCAAATTCTATTCCGTGCATCCACCATTTCAGCCAGATATTGCGCTTTTTGAGTGTCACGAGCTGAACTTCACATCGCCTAAATTTGTATTTGGACTACGGAAGAGGGAGAACTTCTTCTCAGAAACCGCATTATGGATTCTTTCATAAAAGTCAAAATAAAATTGTTATTATTTTTTTAGCACAAATAATATTTATTTTTGGATTTCAATTTTCTTTAGCAGAAATAATTGGTTATTGTAATTTGTAATTTAATGGGGGTTTGGCCCAGGATGGCCCTTTGCACTGGTTATACGTGTTTATTTTTTTGGAAATAATATTTTGCATATAAAATATTAAAAAAAAAAATATTTACAGAAACATGGGTGGTAATCGTTTAAAAGAAAGAAAATTGATTTTTTTTTGTACGTCTGTATCGAGAATCTGCAGTACCGCACAGGACATTATTTTTAGAATTAGAATATCTTATTTCTACGAAAAAATGAAGAAAAATTTTAAGAATTAAATATCCTTTCGCTACGTAAGAGCTGCAATTTCAGTTCCGAAAATTGCCAAGAAGTACCATTTTAATTTGATTTAAAAATATTGTATTATTCATTTTTTTATTTATTTATTTATTTATTTAGTGGTTTACTTCCTGTACAACAAGAATTGATCTTATATTTATAGTACAGGAACGGAATGCGTTATACATAAAAGCGTTTGCAATAATTAAAAAGGTACTAAAAAATATACTTATATGTATAGTACATAGAAAATTGCACAAAATGTAAAAGAATTAATTACAAAATTTTATTTAAAAGAGTTCACTACAAATTTTTTGAAATTATTAGCATTGCTGTTTAGTTGCTGACATAGTGGAAGATTATTCCAAAGTCTAGCAGAATGTACATAAAATTGCCATTCAGAGACTAGGCATTGATGCCGAGGTATAATAATGTTTCGGTTTCGTGGCGATTGGAAAAAACGTATATTTTCAAATATGTATTTGGGAGTTTGAGTATGTATTATTTTATGCAAAAAAATCACCTAAAGAAAGGGATAAAAACTTGCCAATAGTTTTAATTTATTTTTTCTCATGTAAAAGTATTAGATTCAGTTAAAATCTTAAGAAAAATATTGTTTTCATGTAAATCTCATGCAAGTGCTTATTTTCAATGCAAATAAGATTTTCTTAACTTCGTCGGAAGTTTAAAAAAATACAAACACGGATATTTTGAAAGCAATGAATATGCCATTCCCCAAGAACAACTTCCATTTTTTCACTTGGTATATACGAATATTTCTATGATAAAATATCAAAAACCTTAACAATTTCCCTACCTTCCCTACTAAGAAGGACTAACCGGATATTCATAGATATGTACATACATATACACATATAACGCACATATACACACATACTGAAAATCATTTTATTTATCTTAACTGTTACTATTATTTTAACAAGGATTTCACGAAAAATAAAAATACTATATTGGATATACTTAAATAAAGGATGTGGTGGAAAATAGTGCAAATTCCTTTAGTTGCAAGTGCGAAATGTTTTGCTTTTAAAACTAAAAACCAAAATTGATGGTACAAACACACGTCCTTTCATACTATTTAATATTTTCTAGTAATTTTCATTTATTCATTTTGAAAGCAAATATTGATCAAATACGTATATACGCACAGTACAATTTAAAGTATTTTTTTCTTCTTTATCCTTGTTATTTTTTGTTTCATCTTATTCATTAGATGGTTTTTATTTTGCGAGCTTTTCTAAAATTTTATTTCGACAAACTTTTTAAAGAAGATGCCTTTTAAACAATTATGGAATTGACGGGTATGACGTGATTGACCTAATTTTTAGTGAATGTTAGTGCTGTTTTCCATTTGGTTTTCATATCATTTCTTTTGCTGCTGTTATTGTAGTCCTTTTCTTTGAAATATAATATTTGAAAAAATATATATGGAATACATACATATATACATGTACATATGTATATATATATTCTAAAACTAGTTTTCAAGCAGAATCATACAAATTGCTATTATTTCTTCTTTTATACGACTATAATAAAAGAATTTGTGTATAAATACATGCACGCAAGTAGTTGTATGTGTGTGTATTATATAGCTACACACACTCGCACACATACAAACACACTTACTAGTGGTGTTTAACGCAAATTATAAAATGAATGGAATATAAAAGTATACTTAGCAAAAAATAAAATAAAAGATAGAAACTTGAATGTATGAAAAATAAGGAAAAACTAAACTTTTCCTTGAAAGTATGGGCAGGACACACTCAAGAAAATGCTTAAGATGGGAAAACAAATAAAAAGAAGAAAACCACTAAAGGGTGAAGCAAAAATATTCCATATCGAATGTTGAAAGACTCGGCTCCTTTAGACAGATTAGCTGATTATTATTGGAAAACTAATTAAATATAATATAACATTCAAATCTTTACATAATATCCTTTAAATTACTTAATTAAAAAAAATTATGCAAATCGCTTGTGCTTTAGCTTCAAAATAAACAAAAGTTATAACGAGTAAATCAAGAAACTTCTTAGAAAATGAGAAAGTATTATATGATTCCCAGTGGAAAAATGGATGCTATTCTTCGGTGTTGATATTTTCATTGATTTCAAAGCATTCGTTAATGTCTGTTCTGTTATATGATATACTTTACCCTGATAAAGGACTTGGATTGATCAATTCTTATATCTGGATCTTTGCTACACAATTAAGCATAAGGGGCCTAACGAATTTGAATGAAATTTGACATGCATAGAGTTTCAAGCCCGGATTAACATGTAACATTAATACCTTTGGTGATGGTGAGGGACACGATTCGGTCACTCATGGGCTAATGCAGCGAATTTTAATGACTGGCAAAGGACTTCGCTCGACTATTTATGGATTATTACTTAATTTTTACATTTGAAAGTTGGCTACTCGATCAGGCATAAGCGTCTGAACGGACTTGTATGAAGTTTGGCACCATAAAAGATGCGATTAGAATATTGTAATTTTTTTATCACGGGTATATTTTTCTTATCCCAACAAGGGAAATTTTTAAGAAATTTTTTTTTATATGTGTGAACTGGTAGAAAATGCTGTCAATAATGTACATCGCTAGGTCAGGTGAATCCATATTTGAAAGCGTCTTCACTCTGTTCAGAGGTAGAAGAGCTTCTCCTTATTTGTAATACCCGTGCTTAACTTTCCAATGATTTGGAAGTATCGATGCTCCTTTGAATTGGAAAGGTTCTATTACAAATAGACAAACATTTAATTTAGCGATGATTTTTCTCACCTATGTAGTTGTGACATAGAATGAGTGTAATGAGTTCTATTTATAATTAGGAGTCTGCAGTTTCCTCTAAAGTAGGCATTTACAAGAGCCATTGATAAGGTCCATAGGCAAACGCTGAAAGGTGCAGCGCTTCATTTGGGATCACTTTGCTTATCACATGATCAATATTATGTGGACTGCTTAAGAGTATCAAGTATCAGCTGCAAAAGTGTATTAAATTGAATTATCTATATTCATAAGCAGAAGGTCATTTAACATTTCATATCCAATTCTCGGACAAGTTTTATTGTGGATGAGCTCGTGGATAAATATTAGTTACTTTCATATAAAAAAAATAAATTGTGCAAGTTTTCATCCTTACAATATCTCTATTTCTAGTAAATAGTAAGTAGATTATTCGTTATTTAATATGAAATTATTTTCTTTAAAAAATCCACTATTAATTAAACAAGAGAATTTTGTAACATAAAGCCTGTGTTAAAATTATTTAGAGATGAGCTAAATTTGCATGAAAAACATTTTGCATCAAACTTTAAATTTTTTTGACTTCTTTGGAATTTCTTTTACTCTTGCGGCGTTGACTGTTAAATGATTGAATAAACTCGAGTTCAAATCCAGTCGATTACAAATGTTAATAAAAAAATAAATGATGGGAATAAAATTAACTGCATAAGGGAACACTTTTGGTATGTAGTGCAGTGTATTTAAACAGTGGGAGGAAGAACTTTTCAAGTTTTTTTCAATGATATTCGATGTATTAAAATTATTAGAAAAAATACAAAATTTTAACTACTACCGGCTTACAAGTTGTGGCACCCTATAGAAAAGCGCAGCATCAAATAAGATTGTTTTCAAGAAATATAAGCGACTTATCAATACATATTTTTTATATTCATTAAGATTTTTCTTAGTAAAATTAATGAGTTCGTTTCTTTATGTGCATTTGTTTCTATGCAACAGCACATTGTATCGAGAATAAATAAATATATAATTAAATAGTGAATTAAAGAAATAAAATTATGGATCAATGAAGAAATAAATACATGAATTAATGTATACATATATACATATATATAAATAGATTAATTAAAAAATAAATACATACATAATTAAATAAATACACAAATGAATAAATAACTAGTTAATGAATTAAGTAATTAAATAAATACGTAAATTAATAAATAAAATTAATAAATTATAGTCTTATGTGTGATTTCAATAGTTCAAAAAAAAAAAAAATAAAATAAAATAAAACAATTCGCCTGAAAACCAATAATGACTAGCATTGATTTTTAAAACCGATTTTCATAAAAAGTGTCTAGATGAGTATGAAAAATGATTTTTAGTTATATTTTGAAATTAGTGTTTATTAAGAAGTTTTTTTGATTTTAAATTTCACTTAATTAACCTTGTTATTAGGGACGAAACAAGGGGAGCCAATTACACTAAGAAATCAGAAGAAGCACTTGTTTTCGATGGTCACCACACCATCTTCATCAGCCTTCATGTGTCTGCTTTTTGCCACTTTAAAGGTGCATTAAGTATTTAATACACTTTTGTATGAAGGAAATTGTGTGATTTTTTTTCAATTTTGCAAACATTTACATTACACACTGTATGCATCTCCAACTAAATATTTATAAGCTTATTTTTGATTAATTTTAAGTTCCCTATACTACTTACCTTCTCTTAATTATACGTTAATCTACATATATTATTTTCAGCATCATGCGTTATTAGATACTCATCGTTAGGACTTTTCTGTACTAAGGGAGACCTTATGAACAGTTTTTCCAAAATTCATGTAAAATATGGATTAATAAAATCCAACACAAAATCATGCTCAAACTCTCCTATTTTTAGTAAATTTACGAAGCAACATATATATTTTTTACGGAAAAACTGTATATCTTAATAGAAATGAATTTTTTTTTGAAATAAGAGTTGTATTAAGAAGCTCGAAATTACATGAAAATAAGCCTAAATTCTTGCAAACAATAGATGAGCTTTAAGTTTAGATTCCTTCGATTTCATTTTTTCCAAATGACTTTTATTCGACTCAAAATTAAATATTTTCGCATAAGAAATTACGCGATGCTGATGAAAAATCAATAAAGACGAGTACTTGGCTGCAGTTTTAAATTAATATTTTTTATTGAAGTTCTACCAATTATTTACTTTGAGTGGATCTTATTTGGCATTTGAACAAATGCAAATTATCAGAGCGTAAAGTTTCAAAGATAAAAAAGAAGAAACTCTAAGTGACGATGACATTTTTGTGGCAAGAATACAACAGGATACGCAGCTATGCCTTCCTCCCTACAGTAATATACAATTTAAATTTTACTGAAGTTTTCTAAAATATCAATAAATTAAAAAATATTCATTACCAGCACAAGCAAAACTTCCACACAAAAGTTTTATCTTTGGAAATAAATAAAATTTTGTTTGTCTTCAAAAACTATTTATATTAAAAGCATTCGAGATGGCAGTAAATCATTAAAAAATCTCTTTAAACAATTGTACAGTCTTATTTAGTACATTTGGTTATTAGAACAGCTTTATTGCTAAAAGTTTTTTAATAAAATATATTATTACTTGGAGTGCATTTACACAATGTGTTTTTATTATGCGAACAGACATTTCTACATACCGCCTGATGCCGCATCCTGGGTATTACCATGTGTTGATGTTTCCAGCAAAATGTACTTTATTTTTTGCTGTAAGAACTCAACTGACAAAATATGACGGTACAGGTCACATTAAATGGATATTTAAAATGTTTTTGTGGGCTTTGCTTTCCGTGCGTTTGACGTTTTGTTGGCGCTAACCAACTTATCAATATACATATGGAGAGTTTAGTCCACTACAATTGTTAAATTGATTTATTGAGAAAATATCTCCAATGATTTTTAATAAATAAAAATAATTATTTATTTTGTGAACTGCATTGAAAAAATTTTTGTTGTGGCTTTAGCTCTTCATATGCCGACATTTCATTGGTTGCTAAAACCAAATCGTCAGTGAAGTTTAAGCAGTTTGATAACATTCAACCTACCAACGGGCGTTTAATTGTATAGGTGTTGAGAGAAAAATAAGATAGAGTCATTTTGAGTATAATTGTTTGTTGTGTTGTTTGTATAAAAACATTCTAAGCCTATTATGATTATGTATTTGTTATAATTCATATGCAATATTGAAATTCTCATATTGTATTTGTTTTGTGTGGCATAAACATACGAGGTTGAATGTTATCAAACTGCTTAAACTTCACTGACGATTTGGTTTTAGCAACCAATGAAATGTCGGCATATGAAGAGCCACAACAAACATTTTTTCAATGCATTTTGCAAAAAAACTAATTGTTTCTAACGATTGGTCGGGATATTCTCCCGAATAATAAATTTCAATATTAAGTATTTTGTGAACTTTAGACTCGAACGCAAAATGTTGTTAAAAAAAATTGGCAGATAGGGTAACGCAATGGGATAGTGGGTAGAGCACTATCAGTGTTAGTCTGTTAATTCGATACCCGTCCATGAGTCTGATCTGTTTCTTTACAGGTGCATTCAGTGCTTTGTTGCCATGCTCGGTAATCCAAGATCTTTATATAATTTTTAATTGAACTTGCAACATTTAATAAATTAAATAAAAGTTAAATTAATGAAAGGAAGTTTTAACAATTATAAAAAAGCTTTATATCGAAGGTAAACAGAGAAATCAAATATGAGTCCTTTCTTAAGAAAGTGATGTATTGTTGCGAGTGATCAGTTTTCAATGTGAAATGAAATTTGTTAAAAAGTGACAAAGGGCCTTTCATAAACAAGCGAATCACATTCATTTGTTGCAACAAGAGTACACTTCAAATAAAAGATGTTATGCCAATAGGATTACATTATTTCATTTAAAATAATCTTGTTTATCTATTCCCCAAAAATAAAAAACAAATTAGAGAAAAGCGCTCTAGAAATATCGTGGCAAAAAATTTACATTAGAAAGGGGATAGGAAAATGGATAAATCTTTTATTTTATTAGAAGTTTAAATGATGTAATAATAAAAGTTATTAATTAGAAATATTTACGACAAAATCTTAACTTTTCCAACACTATTACCATCACTTTGCAGGTATTTTTCGTAACTTTACACATGCACACACACACACATAAGTAAACATACACACCTTTGCAGAAACAATATAAATAGTTAATAAAAAAATGTAGCAAGATTTTTTTATATTCGTTTTGTTCACTTCCAGATCTCAAAGTAATTACGACGCCACTTTAAAAAGGCAATGAAATCGCGGAAGCTTCCCAAAGGCTTCGTGCTTTGTGGCTTAAATTGCTTAACTTTTGTTTACTTTCCATTGGTCTTACCGATTGTGATATGTTCGGCCAGCGATTACGACTTTCGTCTGCAGCGAGTAAAAAATGTACTGAAGGAAGTGCCACTAATAGACGGGTAAGTTTTTCAGCAAATAACAAACACTACAACAACAACACAATATGGATAAATCGAGCACTAAATGTAAAAAAGTGTGAAAAATAAAATCCCATGAGCTTTTTTAGTTTTTATTTTTTATATATCAAAATCCCATGAGAGAAGTGGGGGAGGAAATAGGAAGTGAGAAATCGGAAAGAAATTAACGAAAAAAAAAAATTAAAAAACCACTTAATTAAACTACCAAAACGCAGTTAATATTGGTTTTGGTTTTTGTTTAATGTATTTTTTTTATTTTTTAATTTTGTATTTTAAAAGTTTGTTTTAATTATCGTTGCATCAACAATATAAACTTTTCAGACATACTTAATTGTTATTAAACATCAAAGTGATTGAAATGCTTTTGCTAATTAAAAGTTGTTTTCTCCATCAGACACAACGATTTGCCTTGGAATATACGCAAGTTTCTGAAAAATCAACTAAAGGATTTTCATTTTGGTGGCGATTTAAGACAGATACAACCATGGGCAAACAGTGCCTGGAGTCATACAGATCTGAGGAGACTAAAAGAGGGAATGGTGTCAGCACAGGTTTGTTACAACTTCCTTTAACATATTTGTATATTCTCCTTTTATTAGTAAAAAAAACATTAAAATGCAAATTTTATTTTCTAATGGATACTTTCCTACTTTAGAAAAATTAACATAATGATATAAACTTCTAATAATTTTGTTTGAATATAAAGTAACACACAATGGCATAAAGTAAACAATTAGAATCATTAATATACCAGCGAGAAAATTTAAGTCATTCTCCATTGCTTAAGGAGTATGAAATATTCGCCCAATTCACAGTCTTTCGCAAACTCGTGTAATTGTAAATGCTTTTGCTTTATACTTTGTTGCGTTAATGCTGTTGATTATCTCTATTTTCAGAGCTTTATAGTGAAAATTTTATATTTCTCTTGTATTCGCCTCACTCGACATTTTTCTCCATATACGCTTTACCATATCGTTAGTTACGCTTTACCATGTCGTTAGTTTGCTTCTTTTTTAACTTCCTTTTTTTAGTTTTCTTGATTGAATTGAGACTATCACTTTTATAATAAAAACAAACAAATTCGGATTGCGGACAAGTTTGCACTCCTTGATTCCCGGTGACAAATAACGTAACTTCATTTAGTATCAATAAGTTTCTTTGCAAAACAGGGAAGAAATGGAAAATAAAAATCTAAATATGGTTTTGTTAACGTATTGAACTTGGCCTCAGACTTCGTGAATAAATACCAGTGAAGAAAGTTTTCGCTAAAACATAAATAATTTGGGTTCGGGCCACAACTTCGAAGTACAATGACTTCCTTGGAAGTGCTTGAAAATTCACACTAAGTTTGCAGACTGAAAGTTGTTTTTAAACCCACGCAGATTGTATGTCTCTTTCATATTCGCTATTCATGGTCTAGGCTGTGAATAAGAATTAAATGCTCCAAGACAATTTTTCTTCTACGCATCTTCGAAGCCTGCAATTCTTGATTTTTATATCAGTTATTTAGAGCTGGAAGTCTAATTGTCTCTTAAGATGGACTTGTAATAAAGAGCTTAATCTGTCTGATCATTTTATTTGCAGGAAAGCTCTAACAGAATCTAAGAATCAATCTTTTCCATAGTACAGTCTATTGATGACCTCTTTCTCAAGTGATCCCGTTTTCGACACCACACTGTTAGTCTGAAGAGAATTCGGAGTTTTAAAATAGATGCCACAAAGTTCTATAACTCGTCTGATTTCATGCAATCTGATCGTCCAATATCAGAAAGATTCTAATAGCTCTTGCTCTACCTAGAATATCGCTGAATATTTCTCCAATGGAGTCTTCCTTTAGAATCAAGAACGTGAGATCTGGTCTCAGTAATGTTCTATTTGGAACTATCACTAATCTTTCTCAGACTTCTTGAGAGGGTCTTTATGCCACTAGTTGTGATGTTCTCATCATTTTCCTTTCGGAAAATATGAATATGAGACATTTCAAAAATTCGTATTTCCCCACTCTATGGTCGCTTTTTTATATTCAAGGTCCCATATACATGTGTATTTCTCTGCCACCAACCCCTCTTCATAAAGGTCTATGCATCTCTGTAATAAAAATCAGTCATTACCTTGTCTTTCAAACTCTGTACATAAAAAACTGGTTTATGTTTTTTATATGGAGTTTGACAATGTCACGACGGGGAACGTGTGATCAGCTGTTGACCTGCACAGACCATAATAACAGGTCATGTCTACTAGGAAGCAAATTCGTGCGTCACAAAATTTTTCGTTGGGTAATTTGTGTACTCTATGTGTGTGTGTGTATGTATGTGTTAAAATATATAATTTTGTTTTTTAACATAAAACAACAAAGTCCAAATACACTTTTAAGTGCCAAATAAAAAAACAATATGCTTGGACAAGCATGAAACATTACTTCAGTAAAAGTAATTTTTTTTTTTTTTTTTTTTTTTTTTTTTTTTTTAAATTTTAATAAAAATGTAATTTTTTTTCTTTGGAAATAATAATTGAGAATAGTGTACTCGAAAGGTATCATCTCCTTACAGGATGACAGCATTTGTCATCATTTTTCATCATTTGCATATTAAAATTTCGTTTTGCTGCGTTCGCAGGGAAAATCTATGTATATTGAACTAATTTTATGCCCGAGAGAAGAACTTTTTTGTGAAATATTTAAGTAGTGAATTTATAAATTCCAAAAGTTCTTTCAGACTTTAAATGTTTGAAATTTTATTTAAAAGTTTTTTTCCATTTGTTTGTCTTAACTTTTTTCCTCATTTCTTTGCAGTTTTGGTCAGCATATGCCCCCTGTTCGTCTCAGCATCTGGACTCTGTACAATTAACGTTAGAGCAAATAGATCTAATACGACGTTTAGTCAATCTGTATCCACATCACATGTCCCTTGTAACAACTGCCTCAGGTAAGCAATGAGCGAAATAACAGAGCAAATGATATAAAATATAAAATAAGTTTTTAATGTCTTCAAATCAGCTAATTGACTGTCGTCGTCATCAATTTGATAATGTTTCAGTTTAATTTAATTTTTCTATTATTCATCTTGATTTACATTATTTGCATTATGGTGAATTAAGTTTGACAGCTTTTCGCTCTAAAAAATATAAATATAAGGAGAATCTTTTTTCCAATGGCATTAATGAAAAGTTGGTAAGCTTTTCATGAGAAATCTTAAATAAAATGAGGGCAAGTGGTACTGGCAAATAATTAATTTAAATTTAGGAAAAATGCCATGAAATGAAAATGTTACTTAAATAAAATTTTATGCTCGAAACACTTAATTACAACCAATATTTAATAATAAAGTGTGACTTTTTAGCAACTTTCTTTTTGGCAATACGGTTTTTGGCAGTTCAGCTGTTTTCGTGTAATATTTTACTGTCAAACATGTTCAGTTTGGCTTATAATTAATCCATGAATCGACTTACAAACGAGCAACACTTGCAGATTATTGAATTTTATTATCAAAATTCCTGCTCGGCTAAGAAAGTGCAGCGTCCGGAAGCATTACAGGAAGTACCAATGCATCCTGAAAAATTCACTCTTTGGTGTGGATTGGACCGTGGTGTCATTGGACCGAGCTTTTTCAAAGAGGACGAAGGCAGGAACGTTACTGTGAACGACGAGCGGTACCGTGCGATAATTAAAATTTTTTGGTTCAAAATATGTCCACATGTCCCACAGCACGCTAAACAATGGCCCTATTGAGAGGCAAGTTCGGTGAACAGTTTATTTAGTTTATTTGGGGCCGGTCAGTTGGCTGCCTAGATCGTGCGATTTTGCACCTGTGGAATATTTTTTGTAAGGCTATGTTAAGACTCATGTCGATAGGGACAATCTCTTAACGTTTGGCGCACTGGAAGCCAACAACGTGCGATATCTTGCAGAGAGTATGCAGAAATTGGACCCAGCTTATAAACCATTTGAGTCGTAGCCACGGTCAACATCTACATAAAATCGTCTTTGAATATTGAATTATATAGATTGTTTTATCGACTAAAATAACGATTTTATACATTTCTCTATATTTTATGGGTGTTTTTTTTAAACTCAAATCCGAAAGCTCTTAAAAATCACCTTTTAAATGTTTTCTTTTTATTACAAGAGCTACACCCTCTACTTCAATATTTCCATCTCCTTTTTCTATGAAAAGATGTATCATAGTATTAAAGTTTAAAGAAAACGGGGTGATTCTTAAGACTTACTATATAATAAACGTTAGCTTTTTTTTAGAAGCTCTCGTAGACAGTTTTATACGCATTAGAAATAGATAATCCTCACACATTTAAGTTCCTCTGGACATTCAATGACAAATTATTTATTCTGTATTTTGCCATTCATGTTTGAAATATGAAAAAAGTAAACTTTCTATTACACGTTGTGTTAATTTTAGGAAAATTCTGTAAGAGCCAAATTAAATTATTTATTTATTTCACAATTTCGCGAAAAAAAATTCACCAGAGATGGTAACTTTTACAAATATGCACCGATTGCATTTTAAAATCAAAAAAAAATTATGATATTGAATTTCTTAAAAGTTCAAGTCACTCCTTATAATTATTTCTTGTATCCTTTTGTAATTGGATTAATATTTTATAAAATATCCTAGTACAACGAAAATTAAGTCGACTCTGAAATGAACGTTTTGTAAGTTTGTGCAATGAGTTTCGATTGCAAATATTTAATTATGAAAAATTCGAACAACAGATAAAATTTGCAGAATATGGAGGAACTTTCGAGAGATTTTAAGAAAAATTATTACTAAACTGTTAAAATAGATTTTGAAGTAAAATCAAAAGGAAACAAAACTTTTTACATTCCCTTTATGAAAAAATTTTAATCTACTGATTTCACCAAAAACTTTCGAATTTAGAGTTTTCATCAGATGTGGGCGTTTGGGTTCCTAGACATCTCTTTAAAGCCAAATGTGACTTGTTCTTGCAAGTCCTTGCGACTTAGGGATTTTAATTCTGACCGAGGGATTTTTTGGGATGTTGGGGCCTTTTTGCAATAATTTATCAATGATATTTTCGATTCGATTTCATCGTTATCTGTTTGAAATATAGAGTATGTACCACTGTTGGAAGTTGTCGATAACATTCATGCACTTGTTTGTTTTTTTTTTAACTTCGATTAACATCGAAAATGTTATCGATAATCGTTGTAGAGATATTTCCTGAACTACTCCCCATATTCTTATTAAATAAGGCAGGTAATTTCAGAGATGATCAGTAAGGTCAGCTCGATATTCAACATTATAATGGCGTTGTTCCTAAAACTGATTTTCATCACATAAATAATTGTGTATATATTTTTTACAATAACTCTTTGCGATCGGCCGCAACGTGTGATTCGAATTAAATTTTTGTAATAAATCTATGGACATGCAGTTCTACTTTTTTTGTATTAATGTCAGTTAAATTGCGCAGACATGAATGAATTTAACAATAGCCTGACGTTTTCTGTCAATGTCCTTTACATATTAAGATAAAAACGACACATACATATTTTATCTGTTGTTTTTTATTTGTACATATTAACACACATGTGTGAATACGCACACAAAATTTACATCACATCTACACGTAAATTTACATAAATATTGATTTTTTCCTCTTCTATACACACATACATACTTATGTGCACACATACATAGATAAAAATATTCATCATGAAAAACACATGTTTTTTGTATGGGCAGCTGACAATTGTTGTTTTTTAAAGTAAAAACAAAAATAATTACAACAAGAAAACACTTATAATTCATTAACCATGGCAGAAACGCGTGAAGGTATTTATTATGCTCTTTAAGGAACTGTTTGAACGGGATGTTGATTAACGAATGGGCGACGACGATGATGATGATGACAATGATTTTTACAATTTGTTTAAATTTTATAGAGCAATTAAAACATTTGTTCAATCAATGAGAAGTCGTTTGCTGCAAGGAAAATGTTTCTCATACACTTACCCACACATGCCCACAAACGCTCAAACGCAGGTAGTGTTTTAAAGCCAAATACCAGAAATGCACTCCTTAAGAGAATGAATGAATAAATAAATGAATCGCTGACAAATTTTGTTTGTCTTAAATGGAAAATACACATCTAAATGAATAATTTATATACATATGTGTGTATGTGTGCTTGTGTGTGTGAGGATAAGTGGGTGAATGAATTGATGCCTTTTAGTTTATAGGCTGACTGTCAGGAATGTACAAATGCATACACACATACATTTAATAATATCACATACATATACAAAATTACATACACATATGCTTGGGCATGGCCTAATTGTAGTCTCAACTGCACTAGTTATATTGACGTTTGTGTGGATGGGCTTATAAGCATATATGTACGTCACATGTGTGTGTGTGTGTGCACACAGACGTATGGTATGTTAACCAACCCTATTGACACCTGACATGATTGATATGCATTTTCTGTCAGTGACTTCAGTAACAATTAACATTTGTTGTCGCAATAAATATCAATACAATAAATTTTAATTTATTTATTAATTTTTTATTGAATAATTTTATTAACAATAAATGTGCATGTATTGTTGAATTTTTTGCATTTTTAACGTGTGTGTATGTGTGTGTGTGTGAAGATTTTTGCTGAAATCTGTCTGTTACTTCCCTGAAGGAAATGTCACTAGTGATTCACTAGTGATTCACTATTGACAAAGTCACCAGTACTAGTGACAACTTATACCCCAGCCAATGCTTTTTTCTGTTGACATTTAACATGCACTTGTCATTGAAAATCCACTAGTGACGTTGGAACTAGTGACGAACTAGTTCCAATGGGACCATATGACGACCGTAGAACTAGTGCTTCCCTGTAGACATTGTCACCAGTATTATTGACATACTCTACACAATACTTCTTTCTATTGAAATTTAAGATGGACTTATCATTGAAAACCCACTACTGAAGAGGTCGTTCAAATGGGTCCATGTAAACAATTTTTGATATACATATATCCCTACAGTTTTAGTTAAAATAAATGATTAAAGGTTCACTATAGAACAAATAAACGCAATTAAAAAATGAAGAGGCATAAGCGTGCTCTCAGAAATTTCTCTGCTCATCAAACAAAAAAGTGTTGACAACTCCTTTGACGATGTCTACATATGAGTCACCAAAATAGTCGACAAAACTGGTGACTTGGGTACACTTGTCCCCATGTTTCCTTCAGGGTTTATAAAAACTATAAAACACACACGCACATACACACACCCAGAGATATGTATGTACATTTGTATGCGCATAAATACAAACATACATATACATGCAATTGTATATATGAGAAGTCATTATTACGTTCATTATCTGATATACCCATACATATGTATGTATATAGTTTCTTTCATCTGGCCAGTTCCATATTGACGTTTACAAAGGCCCACTTTCAACCATGTTAAAACTCAACCACCTTAGAATTGTTGAAAAGTTTGTACACGTACAATATTTTTTATACATGATTTTTATGACAGCAAAACAGTTAACATTTTGAATCAAATTTTTTAATTTTTAGTTGTTACTAACTGAATTAATCATCATCAGCTGTAAACGTTTTTTTGAAATACTTTTTATTCTTATTGGAAATGGCTATAAGTTCAAAATACTCTCTTTTCTTAGGATAACCTTTTCGTTTGACCTTTTCAAAATGTTCCTTTAGAGTTCCTACGAAAACTTTAAATTTTTACGCCCAGGCCTTTTTCTAAAATCACCTCTTATGTTTCTAATGCTCTTTGGAGGGAACAGAGTTGGAGTTTTAAAATTTATAGCAGTTTGATCAGGGGATTGCATTTTTTTGAAATTTAATTGTAAAAAAATTTAAAATGCATTACAAAATACATAGATTAATATTTATTTGTTCAATTTAAAACAATAGAATCTACTTTTATAAAAATAAATTTTAAATATAAATTTGGAAGAAAAAATATGATAAATTAGACAAGCTGGTTTTACCGAACAAATACGTCTTTTCCACTAGGCAATTTTAATTGGGCAAGTTTTAATTCAGCTGGGAGAAAAAACAGAGAGAAGAATATATGACTTTTCTACACTTTTCCTACGTGAATGAAAAATTCCGTATTTAAAATTATCTAGTAAAAAGGATGAGAAAGCAAAAAGGAGCAGCCCGTAGTCTGAGGCGGAGAATTAAACCCACAATTTTCGCAGTGCATGCACAAAAACTAGCCAATGGGACCACTTAAAGAAAATTGTATGAAGTCGACTAATTAATTGGGGCCAGACATTAGCGAATTAAAAATAATAATTTCGAAACTTGATTTATCGTACGTCTGAAGTGATCACCTGCGTAGATACGATTAAAACTGTCTAAATCAATATCACAACCAATTTAGCTTTTGTTTTTATAGAAGGAAGGGCTACAGCTCCCTCCAGAAAATTTCCCTAGTTGCACTATATAAATGGCCGTTACCATTGAAGCTTAAAGTTATGAATGTCAATAAGTTTTAAGTAAAAGTCTGCACAAACTTAAACAAAACTGATTGTTGTATAAACCTTAAGCCACTAAAATAATAAAAAAACATTTTAAATATTTTCTCTTTGCTTTTTTATTTAATGATATCATCATGCTCTTCCCACAGGAATAGAAAAAGTTCACAAAAGCGGCAGAATAGCCAGTTTAATTGGAGTAGAAGGCGGTCATGCAATTGGCACAAGTTTAAGTGTACTTCGAATGTTCTACCAACTCGGTGCCCGCTACTTGACTCTCACACACACCTGCAACACACCCTGGTAAGTAGAAATCAAAAAGATTTGTTTTTAATTGCGTTCAAATAAAGGAACGTAGTGTCTGTGCCTATCTGTGGAATACGTTAGAATTATGACAAGTGTACTTTAGCTTAAGTTTGCGGTTGCTTATGAGGACATTTTACTTTTTATTGAAGTTTTTAAAATGTTTGGTGTCCTGATTTCCTCTGTAGAGGCATTTATTTATTTAGAATTGCTAAGGAACAATACTTCTATGGCAACCTTGCGGAAAAGAAAAATGTTAAGGACTTGTAATGTCCTTTAGAATTTTTAAGTTCTTAAATCTCTTATTTTATATTTAATGAGGCGTATTAATTTCCCTGGTAGTGTGGATAGGACATCTGAGCTCCGTTTTACGCATAATTGGATGTTCGTATGTGAAAAATTGTTTATGTAAATTATTATTTCAGAAGTGATAAATATTTTAGAAGATTAACCGAAAAGGTTTATTAAATATTCTAATTATTTAATAAGAAAGATAAATCAAATTGATTTGACTTAAAAAAATTCACATGCGGGCACACCAAATAACAACGCTATTGTATTTGCTATTGAATTAGAGTAATTTTGGTTTATAAAAGTGTTCTAATGTTTATATATTCAAATATAAATTTTTTTTCTTTATTTTAAGGGCGGATTGCTGCAAAGTTGACGAACCTGGCAAATATCCCCACATTGGCGGCTTATCGAAATTCGGAAAGGTAAGAGGGAAAAACGTCTTCCATATTTTTTCATTAAAGTGGAGTTTTTATTTAAGCTAAAGGGCAAAAATTCAATTCAAACCGATTTTGTTACGGTCAATATTGCACCGCAGACAGAAAATATGGTACTTGATAAAAATAAAGCAAATGTACGCTGATTTCCAATTCATTGTTTCTTTGAAAACAAAACCTACTTCCTTTAATCCGTTTCCTCTTAAATGGATTTTTATTAAAATAATATATTAATAGTAAAACTCAATATTTTTATTGTTTGTTGTTGGCTTAGCTGAGTACATACCTCCATTTCATAGGCGCTAACCAAATCATCACTACCCTTTAGCCAAATCATGTTTGAAAAGCATTCAAACCCGTATACTTATGCCAAGAACTACTAATACTATATGAGAATCCAAACAAAACTCAAACATATTTTTCTATTTATAATTTACAGAACATATAAGTGCAATAGTACAATAAACAATTGTAATCGACTTTATTTTTCTAATTAATTCATTATACATTTAATCGCTTTTCGGGTGATAATAAAAGTATTTATAATTTTGGTGTAATTATATGAGTTTGAAAGCTTTTCAAACATGATTTGGCTAAAGTCTACTGATGATTTAGTTAACGCCTATGAAATGGAGGCATGTACTCAGCTAAGCCAACAACAAACAATAAAATGTTAAATAGTTATTTTGGAGAATATCTTGAATAACGAATTTTAAAATTGTTTGTTAAGAATTAACGCATAAATAAACGTAATTTTTAGATGTAATAACAATTTGTGTATAAAAATATAAGTAAAAAAGGACTATAATAATATTAGTAACCTTTCTTGGATCCTCTTCATTAGATGTGAAGTCGCGTTCAAGATGTGGAGAAAAAAATAATTTTTTTTAACTACTTCAACAGATGATATTTCATCGTCCCTTAGAATAATTTACATTGTAATCTATATGGAAACCATTCTAATAAAACATTAAATTTTTGTGGCCTTATCAAAATAACAATTACAACATTAAAAATAAATCTAGGCATTGGAATGTTAAAAAGTATATAAAAATAGTTGGTCTATTCCAACCGACACAAATAATGATGTGAATTGGGTATCGATGTTTATACGACTTGTTTTTTGTTGCTGTATATGTCTCTATTATATTTTCTCATTTTTAATCTTCAATTTAAATTGATCTAACAATAAGTATTTAAATCCTAAATCTAATACTATTACTTAGTCAAGTCCAGCTAATGCCGGGCTCAAAACACGTGTTCCTGCTAGTTCTTTTCTTATCTTCTCATCGCTCGTGTTGCTCATCTTTCTAATTCATATATTCTATATTTCACAACCTTATAGAGGCATGGCCTTCAAATTGTTGTTGAGAATTTTATCTCTGGTTTTCATGGGGATATTTTGTAGTCTCCAGAAGTTGTTGAGTGTTCCATAGGTTTGCCACACTATGCGTAGTCTATTCTGTATATCTACAATGCTGCCTCTACTTTTTTGAAATTATATTGCAAAGATAGTCCAAGTTATCAACCTTATCAAAGGGGCTTGCCTCCAAAGATGAACTTGTGCATTACATAGTGACTTTAGGAGCATTTATACTAATTATGTAGGATTATTTTTTTTAATTTCTAACGCCAGCCATTAATGTCTTTTAGCCTAATTTAGAAAGTTTCTTAAATAGGAATTGAACTTTCCCAAGTAAGATAAAACTGAAAATTTAAACAATTGAAAGCACTGTGTGAGGAAAATTTTTAGTCAAGAGTATTTGTAATTTCTACGAAAAGATAAAATGAAGTTATTTGATGTTTGCAATGAGTTTTCCTTTAAATGAATTTAAAAGTTCTTTCGCTTAATAATTTAATACAAAACACTTTTGTAAGATCATAACATAACTTTAATGGATTATTTAATTGAATTTGGTTTGTAAACATGTGCCGTTTTCAATATTCTATTCCTCACAAAATCGTTTTCCTGTAGTTCCTTGTCCTTAAATTATTTGATTTATTAGATTGTTTCATAATACCTCGACTACCATGTGAACTTTGGTGATACTTTTATATCAAACTTGACAAAATCTAATTGAAATTATCTGTTTAGAGTCTGTGGTGGCAAAGGTCCCCTTCTTTAATATCAACTAAGTAGCCTTGCAAGCTTCTTTGATGTCTATTCAATTAAATAAATTCCAATTCAGTTTCAGTTGATTTCGTTTGCAGCATTTAAAGGAGAATTCCGTTTTCCAATTTTGTACATTTTTCAAATAGCAAGAATCCATTAATAACCTTAGAAATATTTAAAGTCGCCATTTTCCTTCTTTTTAATTCTTTTTCTTCAACAACATTTACAACCGTAACTTGTACCAACTAGTGAAACTAATAAAATATTATACATCTTATATTTGATATTATACAATTTATATTTTCTTAGAGAAGCTCTGCTTTGAAAGTGCAGATATTCTTTCAGCAGTTGCTTTGTACAAAATTCTTTTTACTCTCAAATGAAAATGGAAAATGGTATTTGCATTCAAATAGTAATATTTTCTTCTTTCAAGTTTCGCTGCAGTAATTTCGTTTTAATGCAAAGTTATGCTGTTAGTTTTAATATCTTTCGAGTTTTATTAAAATGAGACTTAAGTTAGTGTGTTTCTTTCCGTTTATGAATATCTGCACATGTTTATTTGTTCGCATTTTAATAAATTTCTCTCCCTTCCTTCCGTTAAGCAGGGGAAGTTAGTTTGCTGTAAGAAGGTAAAACATTCATAAATAAATAATTATTACGATAGTGTATGTATGTGTGTTCATATACATTGATAAATGTGTGTATTGTATAAATTATTTATTTAATAATTTATTTCCATAGTAATATTTTCTCGCAAGAAAAAAAAAAACGAATAGTCAATTTTGATACGTTTCTAACGTTTTCGACGTAAATCTTTTAATTACTTTTCACAAATTAATACTAAAATTGTATTCATTGCAAAACTTAACAAATAGATTGAAAAGATCTTAATTTATATTATTTACTGTTTACTACGAGGTCTGTTTAATAGAAGGGGTGAATTTTCATTCATTTTTCTCAATAATTATTTATTTATTAATCAATTTCTATTTTGTCCCTTTCAAAGTACTGTCTCTTAGATATAATGCATTTGTGCCAGGGTATTTGCCAATCCCCAAAGCAGTTCTGATATTTAGTTTTTAGTATACCCTGGAGATCTCTCAGCGATTCGATTTATATCTCCTCAATTGTCGCAAAACGCTGTCCTTTCATGGGTGTCTTTAATTTTGTGAACAGGAAAAATTTGCAGGAAGCTTAACTTGAGGGCTGAGGCATATTTACGGTATTCTTTTCGGCCATAAAGTTAGGAACAAGCAATGACGAGTGGGTAGGGACATTATCGTCTCCGGACGTTTTTTTTTGTATTGCTTATCGAAAGAGGCGCATAACTTCAAGATATTAATCCTTATTAACCGTACAATCATGTGACAAGAACTTATGTTGCACTACGCCACGGTAATCGAAGAAAACGGTGAGAAAAACCCTGACTTTTGATCGAACTTGGCATGCTTTTTTGGTGTTGGCTCTCCTTGTCTCTTCCATTTGGACAATTAGACTTTGATTTCAATTTCATAACCATCTACCCATGATTCGTCACCAGTTATGACCCTTTTAAGCAAGTCGTTAACGTCCTGAGCGATTCCCATGGGCCTGTTTTTTGTTAAAAATGTAACAATTTTGAAATGAGCTTCGCCCATGCCCATGCCATGAAGCTTCGCTTCATGCCCAAAATTTGCGATGAACCAACGGATATATCGACATCCTCTGCAACTTCTCTAATAGTGATTTGACGATTCCCCATAACAGTTTTTTCCTCGTTTTGATCGATTTTTTTCCACAGCAGAAAATCGCCGAACAAGCAATACACGTCACAACTGTTATGTCTCTCACAAACAAAATAAACTAAACACAAAAAAATTCAACTAACAACATATGTTCGAGACAAGTATGTCAACATAAAAAAATGTCTAATCGAATATACGTAGCGAAGAAATTTCAAAACTCACCGTTTCTATTTAACAGACCTCGTATATCACTATTTTCAAGACCCCTTTGGATGGCATTCTGCCTCTACCAGAATCAGTCATTACTAAATTTCTAATTTGTAAAACTAATGGCTCACCATTTGAATGGTGTGAACATGATCCTCCTGATAATAATCATCATTTGTGACAATTAAAAATTAACCCTAAGCTATCAGTACTACAACAACAACTTCAACAATCAGTCGATAGTTTATTCATATATTTACAATATCGACTGTTAGCAGCATGGCCGACTAGTGTTAATTTTAATAAAAAGTTTTTTATTTTTTTATGTCATATTTCAGCCGATCAATTGAATAATTTTTTGTTGAACATTAAAGTTTGTTATTTTTGATTTGAGCTCTGTCTTTCACGCTCACGCCAGAGCATCTGTAGGAAATAAAAAAAAATATATAAAATGCAAATCAGTTAAAGGCATTTTGTGCATAATTTAAATTTATTTTAAATTCAATTCATTTTCAAATTAGCAAACAAGTTTCCTTTTACAACATTCGCTGTATGGGGCATCCACATCAATGTAGTCCGTGTATTTGCAACCCTTTTGAGCAACCATGGCACCGCAACTATAATAAGGTGTACGAGTATAATAGGAAATTATTTCAATATTGCAAATTATTTACAGGTACTTACGTTTGAATGGTACCCAAACTGTCGTCGCCGCACACTAGAAGTCCGCATGTACCGGGCAATTTTGCCTCTTCACCAGGTGACAAAACTAAGTTTTGGTAAACACATTTCCCAGGATGGGCTATTGCAATTAGAGAAAAGTCGAATATGAACTTTGAAGGTGCACTATTTCTGTTTTGATTAAACAAAAAAGAAGAACAAATACCTGGATCTTTAAAATAGCCCATTGATACTGCAGAAAATCCTAAAGAGCAGAAACTCGAAACGATAGACAAAAATAGAAGAACTTTCATGTTGCCTTGAGCACTAACTTCTGAAAACTAATTCCAAAAGAATGCGAAAGCATATTTTATGAAAACAGATTTAATAGTTAACAAATACTAGTATCAAACAAATACATATTTTTTTTCTTTTCATAGAGATCGACTCTTTATTTAAAACTCTGAGAGGGCTTTTTAAAATTTGATATTGTTGAGAGAGTAAAAACTACTTTTAATAATCAGTTTGTTATTTATTTTATGACTGGCACTACATGCTTTCATTACCATTTGCCTGATAGATGGCAATGGGGGGATGGGAAGGGGGCACATTATAAAAAATTTATATGTTTCTCTCTTTTTAATAGTGAGTCTAGAAAAGTATATTTATGGTTAACAAGCTGAATAAATCTTAAAAATTTTTATCATTTTTAACTAATATTTTTTAATGCTGGAAATGATCTAATATGCCATTTAAAATTAAAAAAAAAAGTCTCATGAGAAATCATTCACTCTATATACGTTGGATTAACTCAAAAGTCAAATACTTAAATTCGTATTATCTTAAAGGCCCTATGAAATAAGTGTTGTCAAATTAGTCCATGGTTTCCCATCTAGATATGAGTAGTTTCTTTAAATACAAAAAGAAAATTGTTACTATCTTTTCAATTAAAATTTATTTATTATATGATTTGGCTACATGATATAAATATTTAAGACTCTGGGTATTGTCCCGAATTTGACATTTTTTTTGTTGACGTACCCATTCACCCAGCAAAGGGCCTAATCTCTGAAGATGATTTCTTGATGAAAGTTAGGATCGAGCAGTACACACCATTTTATCATTTGCACGTGTTGTTGAACGCTATATCCGTTCATGATAATTGTTGAATAAGTGGCACTCAAATTGACAGATGTAGTTTCAACAATATGGCTGCTATCAACTGTCAAAGTTTGAAAGTCACTATTCGAGTACCCAAAAGTTAATTATTATATACCACTGTGCGACATAAAGAAACTTTTTGATAAACATGTGGTCTTGGCAGTAAACTTTCGTATTTATTTGCTTCTGAAGAGAAGGTAAATATTATACTCGGTTCGACGGCAAAAAAGTACAGGAAAAAATCATTTTGCTTAAACTTTTGCCAGCGTAATTCGCAAGTACTTCTTATATTATAATAGGAGTATTTGACGAATTTGTAGTCAACTTGAACGTGTCTAATCGCCCTACATACTCGAAGTTTATAAAGACCAGTCCGTGCCTTAAATATTGTCGTTTTTAATATTGTTATTTTAGAATATATCTGGAGCTAAATGAGAGGGAAACTTGAAATTTCGAGCTTTTGTGTGGAAGTTTGTCCTAGAAGAAATTTTTTTCGGATTAGATGTGTAGGCGTGGCATCTGCTACATAAAGAGCAAAATTTAAGTTTCATTTTGAAACACCTTTGGATATACACTGTTACTTGCCACGATCATATGTCCAGTTTAGACTATTTTCTTCAGGTCAACGCACATTATGGAAGAGTTGATCATTCCAAATTTTTAGTTTCTGGCTGCATTTGCTTCGAAGAAATTTCAAAAGTAATAGAGCCTTTGGATTGTCTTAAATAAAAAATTCAATAGACAGCAAATATTATTTTCATTCATAAATTTTATTTTCTTCTTTTTGCGCAAACATTGAAATAGATTTTGTAATTGTGATTTTTTTAAGTTAAAGACACTATCAGTATTATTTATTAAAAAAGTCTATTATGAACTAAACAACTTAGAATTTAATCAACGGCCATCTTATTATTTCAGTCTTTAAATAAATTTGAAATAGTTTTAATTCAATTCAATCATTTCTTTTGTTGATAACGACTACTTTCCACGAAATTATCGGATATGAAATTTTTTAGAGAAGAACTTTTTGTAAATTTATTTTCTCTCATTTAGTTGATTACTGGTGTCGTGTCCTTGCTGCGAAAAAAAGCTGCTTCATCTGTAGTTATGGGTGATATAAATATTGAGGAATCAAAAGCTTTTGATATTCATATTCATAAAAATTCATGGATTAAGAACGTTTGTTATATCGCTATAGAGGCATTCAAGTGCTTCAGGTTTTTAAGACGGTGTGAGAGATACTTCACTCCTAATATTTTTACCATTTATACCACCTACATCCCACCCAAAATGGAATACAGCTCTCATGTATGGACCGGTTCTTCAAAGTCTATTCTGAAGCTACTGGAACGAGTACAGGAGAGGGCGGAAAGACTCATTGGTGGCAATGGCATAGACAACTCTATTGACTCATTGGAGAATCCTCGCAAAATGGGATGTGTCACGCTGTTTTATCGTTACTACAATGGCATGTGCTCTAAAGAAGTAAGGGAATATGTGCCCGAAACCCGCTTTTCATCATTAGCGTATACATTTGTGGTCGAATCGTACTATGTATTACAAAGACAATTCGGTCTTTGTTCGACCGGCTCGTATGTGGAACGAGCTCCCTACAGATGTCCTTCCTGCCATCCTCATCGTGGAGAGTTTAAAATCTAATGTCCTCAAACACTAGTTTCTCTATCTCCCATATCATATTCTATTTTTCTAGTACCAGCACAATGCACTGAATAAATAGGGCTCATTCCTTGGGTACTGGTCCAATCAAAAAACATCGTTTGTTAAGAAAAGATTAGACGCACATCACTAACATAGTTTCTTATAATGTTTTTCATTAGCGAAATAAATAATAAGAATCGCTAAGACTTTAATCTTTACTTTGAGGTGCAACATGAGCCCCTATTTGCTGCATTTATAAAAATCGTTTAAATATAAAACGATACTTGATTTAAAACAATTTGTTTAATACATTACTACTTAAAAGTAGTTTGAGGCGGTGTTTTAAAGTTTTTTTTTTGATCCGGCGGTTATAGCTTTTCATATATCAACATTTCATTTGAAGGTTTATGTACTCGTATGGACATACAAGGTTGAATGATTACAAACCAGTCAAGGTTTACTGGTGGTTTGTTTAGGACCAACAAGCAATAAATTTATGAAACTCTATATTTGAAATTATATTCCTGGAAATAATTTTATTCTTTTAAGGTCTGGTAGCCAATATTTACGAGTATTTTGGTGGTGTGTGTCCGCAAACAGTATTTTCTGTGGAAAACTTATTTGCCTGTACTTAAACATGTGTATATCAGATAAGTAAAACAAAGAAGAAAATTGTAATCGAACTTAAAAACTTATGAATGCGAGGGACGTTTTGGCTTCTGCTCGTCTACATAAATGCAACGTCATATATTTCGGCTTGCATTAAAGTCTTCCGCTTCCGCTTCTGTTTATTTTTTCTCTTTCGTTAATACGTATTAAGGTTAACATTTATTTATACAAGTAAGACAATATTTTTCATAAGTTCTTTTCTCTCTTTTATTTCCATGATGTTTCTTCTTGTACCACTAAACTGTGTTGTGCATTTGGGATTGACTCTGACTCTGGCTGCAAATATCGTTGGTGCTGTTGAACATTGAAAAGTTGGTTGTAAAAGAGATGAATCGTTTGGGCATGATTGTTGACTTGTCGCATGTTTCGGTGCCCACGATGTTGGATGCTCTGGGCTCTTCAAAGGCACCTGTCATATTTTCACATTCATCCGCCCATGCAATATGCAACAGTTCGCGTAATGTACCAGACCATGTTCTCCAAAGGATAGTAAGTTCTTGCAATGAAAATACCAAATAAATATATAGATGCTGGCTTTATTATTTTTTCATCTGCCAACATTTATATTATTCACTTTTTTGTGTCGCACATACATTTATTTTTATTTATTCTAATATCCTTTTTCTCTCCTTTTTTTCAATTTCATATTTGAATAATTCCAAGGCTATAAATGGTGGGTTAGTGATGGTTGCATTCTATCCGCATTTCGTAAGTTGTTCTGGACAGGCGACCCTACACGACGTCGTTGGTATGTAAATTGTTTCAACACAATAGTGTTAAAAATGCAAGTTATAATTGAATTTATATGTACATATTTCTGGTTAAAATAAATAGACACACAAAAAAATGAGAAAAAAATTAAGAAAAAAAAATCGATGGACAGAATTGAGAAGAAAAGTCTCACCTGGAATAATATATTTTTGAAAGTTTCGAAAGCCATTTTGCCGAAGTTAAAACAAGTTAAAAATAAAAAAATGCCACATATTTAGGCATCGCTAAGGTTTGCCATAACTTCATGGAACCAAATGCCATCAGGTGCAAGTCCAGTGATTTGAAATTAATATCTAAGTCCATCGCGGGATATCTTTGGTTTTATTTACATTAGAGCAAATATTAGAGCAACATGTTCAACTTATTGTTTCCAAGACTAATTAATGGAAATGTGCTGATCTAATTTTGTTCTGGCTTAAACATATTATTATCACTTCGTTAAAAAAATTTAAATAAAATGTTTAAATTTTTTTTAATAATAAATATGTTAAACGATAAAGATCACAAAGAATATTTCAAACTCTGAGAATAACTATTAAAATGTTTTTGTTTCAATAAAATTTTCCACAAATTCCACAATTCTTTTATTTTTCCGATCAAAAAGATAATTGAAATACTCCTTCATTTCTTAAGTGAACACCTAATAAATGAATAATATGCTTATCAATTTTTATTTGATTATATTCGTAAATATATTTGTTAAAAATAAAACATGTTGTAAATGCTTCGGTAGCGCTTCATCATCAGTAGAATTTCCAAAATAGTTGTTAATATATAATTTATTTTAAATTCAATTCATTTTCAAATTCGCAAACAAGTTTCCTTTCACAACATTCGCTGTATGGGGCATCCACATCAATGTAGTCCGTGTATTTGCAACCATCTTGAGCAATACTGACACCACAACTATAATAAGGTGTACGAGTGTAATAGGAAATTATTTCAATATTGCAAATTATTTACAGGTACTTACGTATGAATGGTACCCCAACTGTCGTTGCCGCACAATAAACGTCCGCAAGTACCGGGCAGTTTTCCCTCTTCACCAGGTGACAAAACTAAGTTTTCGTAAACACATTTCCCGGGATGGGCTATTGCAATTAGAGAAAAGTCGAATACGAACTTACATTTTGCAGGTGCACTAGTTCTATTTTGATTAAATAAAAAAGAAGAAAAATTACCTGGGTCTTTTAAGTAGCCCATTGATTCTGCAGAAAATCCTAAAGAGCAGAAACTCCAAACGATAGACAAAAATAGAAGAACTTTCATGTTGCCTTAATCACTCACTATTGCGAACTAATTGACAAAGACTTACGAAAGTTGGTTTTATACAAAAAATTTAATAGATTATTATCATATAAAAATGATTCCTGTTTCTTTTTGTATTTGCGATTTGTTTTTATTTAAGACATTATCAGTATTATTAATGAAAAAAAAAACTATTTTGAACCCACAAACTCAGAAAATAATCAATGACCCTAAACAAGCGGGCTAAAAGTTCCTGTTGCCATCTTGTTATTGCAGTCTCTAAATAAATTTCAAATATTTTTAAGTCAATTCAATTATTTTTTTTTGTTGATAACGACTAGTTTTGGCAAAATTATCACATGCGAAATTTGTTTGAGCCCCTCTTTGGAAGTCATTGGTTCTATATACATTAGAATACTATTCTATAACTGTTGCAAGTTTGATTCTTTACTAATTTAAAATACGTTACAAAGCTTAAATAAATAAATTAATACTCTGTATTTAAAAAAAGCCTTCGAAGTAAAATCAAATGTTTGACAGTTCACATGAAAGCTGGTAATTTATAAACAAGATATGGTCCGCATAGATATAGATTTAAGGCGCGGGTATAAAAAAGATTTATAAATTTCAAAGGATTGTAAATTCTAGCCGATATTTAAGTCAGAGAAAGAATAGACTCCGCCCCCAGAGACATGTTTTAAAGTATAGTTTCAACATCATGATCCCCATTGACGTTTACGTCAATCTTAATACTTGATTTAATTGATGATGTTCTTCTGTAATAAATGAATGAATTTGTTCTAATCAAGAAGTGAATTTAGATATTATTGATAAAGTTTCCCATCAAAATTTTCCATTAACATCCTCCATATACATATACGTCGTCAATTTAACTCCACAAAGCAATTGCCAAACGTTTTTTTTCAGTAGTAGTGACCTTTTATCTATGGATTATCGTTAGCCAAATCTGTATTTCTGTATTTTATCTGACCATATGTGTTGTACATTTAAATATGTGTACACTTCTTGATTTTGTACAGTTACGGCTGTTCGAGTTTCAGTTGATGATATACACGTCTGTGCTCATATGAATATGTACACATGTGTGGCATGTTCTAATACACATGAAGAATATAAATTTGTCAATAAATTCCTACACGAAGAATAAATTTCATGATTCTGGCATTTTTACGATAAGCACGAGTTTATTATGAAATTTTCAGAGGTGATCTTACAGATCAGAAACAGTATAGTATCGAAACTATTTTCATTATTATTATTTTATTATTTATTTTTATTATCAATGACAACATTGATTGCTGCGGCTTGCTGTACTGTGTACCTTTTTCTGTACCCTTCAGAAGTCCTAGAACGCCTAAATTATTTAATGTAGCAGTTCAGTGTACTAATAAAACTGTATGAACTCTGTTAAAAATAACAAATATCCAATAAGTGATCCTGGTAGAGAGGACCTAAAAACAATACATGTGTATCAGCGCTTACGTTTGGGGGAGACTATCATACTTCTTTTGCAAATTGGTATAAAGAATGGGCGGAGGAAAACTTGTAACCGATACACTTTAGGCAATTTTATGTAAAACACTACCAAGAACACTTCATGGACGATTTATAGCCCTCTAATTCCTCGCGGTATGGGTCTCTCTGTCTCCTGTCTTGAAGAGACAGTGATACAGTGGGCCGAAATGTTCTCCAAAGACATGTGTCATACAATTTTACTTTAGATGATTGAATACACAAAATAACTAAATTCAACTTAAAGGTCGGAAAAAATCCAAAACAGAAAATATGTCGTATTTATTTTGTACTTATTCATGTACAGAGAATAAATAATGGTTTTTAGTAGATTTATTTAGAAACAGTACGAGGAGTTGCTTGAATTTGAAAACAAATTCCATCAACCCAAGTCGAGTTTAGTTATAAAGTGAGAAAAGTAAGACTGAGATGGCATATGGCCAAAACCAATCTGCTAATAAACCGAATCCGATGTGGGTGGGATTAAAAAAAATGTACGAGGAAATTTTTTTTTAACATTTTAACCCTTGAACTCTTAGCGGTATGGGTCTTTCTAGACTTAAAAATATCCTTAGCCACCGATTTGGCTGATGGATTAAAGTGTCATACAAAAATATTTTGCCATAAAATTCTTTCATAAGTCCTTGAATACACTAAAGCTAAAAATAATTTTCGAATTGATTTCAAAACTTGTATTATATTGTATTATATTTGTACGTAAAATTGCACTATAATTTGTTGCAAGAAATAGATATAAATATATTGAATATTTTTGTTGGAATACATGTAATATTTATTATTTATTTATAGCTCGGATCTCTGCTTATTTTAAAGAAAATGATCTTAGATTGCGAATAGATGAAAGTCTTTTATTGAATTCAGTACAAAGAAAATTTAGTTCAAAACTTTTTAAAGTAAAACAAAAAAATATTTACTTATAAAATTTTTAGCATCAATTTTGTACGAGTACATTTATTTGCTCTTTTACTCTTTTTAGTTTCTAAGGATTCTTGCTGTTCATAGTTTAAAATAAAAAAGTATTAAATAATTCCTTAATACGTTAGCAAAAAGCACTTTAGGAAAAATATTCAAAATCATTTCCATTTCTTATAGTGTCTTGTGCGGAAATAAGTTGTTTTTATGTATAATTATAACAACTCAAACATATAAGTGATCATAAGTTTGCGACATGTCGTATGATACAAACACTTGACTCCAGCCGTATTTTTCTCTCTGTGCACTCTTTTCTCCTAGTATTTTTCTCCTTTTTTTGTGTGATATAGTCGTATATGTTTTGTCCCCATAAATAATAACAAAAGCTTGTTTATTTATTAAGTATTTTTTTCTCTTACCCATTTTTATATGTTTTTATGCATTTTTATTAAAGCGCATATAAATCACATACGGGAAGTAGCAGGCGTGGATCACGTTGGCATAGGGGCCGGTTATGATGGTGTAAATCTGTAAGTTTTTCCTTCATATTTTAATAGTTTTATTTTCGTTTTTGAGCTTTTTATTTTTTTGGGTGCGAGCACAAAGAGCAAAGCACATATTTTAACTCGTAATATTGTATGTAAATAGATTTTGGATTAAACTGTTTTAACATTTACTTTTGTTTATGGCACGGGTAATATTTTATGTTAAACTAAAAATATTTTTAGCTGCTTTCCTTTTAATTTTTTCTCTACCTTTTAATAATATAGATTTAAGCTAAAAACTATACATCTAGATTTGCATTCACATACAATACATACATCCATGCATATGAATATT
This sequence comes from Germaria angustata, assembly GCA_963681545.1. Lineage (NCBI taxonomy): Eukaryota > Metazoa > Arthropoda > Insecta > Diptera > Tachinidae > Germaria > Germaria angustata. Next base: position 139,292,053 of record OY812998.1, on the reverse strand, counting down.
TATATCGAGCGTCCAGTTATTATTTTATTTTATTATATTTTATTAGTATTTATCTTCTTGAAGAGCCTGTTAGAATTATGTGCATTGTTGGTATATATATAAATATTTGCTACATTACTCCTTTGAATTTTTTAGTGTACCCAAAGGACTAGAAGATGTTTCCAAGTATCCTCATCTTTTTGCTGCATTACTGGAGTCTGATATATGGTCTGAAGAGGATATTGCTAAGCTGGCAGGCAAAAATTTAATACGAGTATTTAAAGAAGTTGAGGCGGTAAGTCACATGAAAGTAAAATAAAATTCCTGATTTTATTTCCTCTTTGCTAAGCTCTCATGCAGATAAATTCCAGGAATAAAGAAGGGTTAAAAAATCCTAAGACATTTTATGTTGGTCATAAAATGGTTTAGATAACGAAGCAAAGGAAATAAGAAAACTGAATAAAATAAGAACACGTTAAGAATGGAAACAAACATTTATATATCTGTTAACATCCTTAAGACTTGAAAACTATTTCACTGTTTTCACTAATACCACTTCAATGTCTACTACTTAAGAAACACTTCTATACCGAGGCACACATACATATGTACATATATACAAATACATTCATAGGCTTGATATACTGCTAAATTAAAAACCATAATAATTTCAAAGTCAAGCAAGAAGTGCAGTGAAATCTCGCATGACAAGACAATCGTTGTCGGAGGGTTTTAATTTTTTTTTTAGTTGAAAAAATATTTTCATGTTTAAAATGACAAAACAACCGCGATGTTTTCGCTGGTAGATCCCTCTTCTAATCTATTCATGCTTCAATAGAGACCTAATATTTTACCAAAATATAGCCAAATATTACTGCAATATTAGAAATTACTACAAATAAAAAAAACTGAAGTAGAAAAGGGTGCCGTAAAACATATTATTATATGATAATCCATATTATTATATCAGACAACTTTTTCTTTCCTCTTCAATATAAAGAAACTATTTAATGCTGGGGATGCACTTCCCCCTTCATATTTTATTATCATATGAGACAATTGTAGAAAGAACTATTTTCACTCGAAAATAAACAAATTTGTGTATATTTAGATATTTTTAAGAGCTCGTGATTTCCAGTTCCTTATTATAACATCTTTCTAATTTTCCTTCCCACACGATTTTGATTCATTGAACGAGGTTTGGTCGATGAGCTTACAGATCTCAATAAAATCATGACGCTTTTTGATAACCCGCACGCAAAAACGTACAAACAGCGAATATATTAGTTGATTGAGAGCTTATGCTGGTATCGTGTACAGGCTGCTAGCAGAACCAATTTTGAACAACAGTTCACTCACTGGTGCTCTTTTTTAATTGTGCAGAGTTTAAATAAAAATAGTTCTAGAGAGAGATCAAATTTTTCTGTTTATGATAAAGTTTCACTTTCAATAGTCGACTGTAATCAGAGCTTTTACTGTATGTGAAAATTCAGATGCTCATTTTTGTTAAAATTACAAACGATTAACATAAGCAATAATAGACTTTTGCTCTACTTTTTGCATTGCCGGCTTAGAAAAATGTAGTTTGTTGTTGCTTGACGACCGACCACCTTCACAGAAATGTTCATTTGTATGCATATTTATCAGTATGTAAGCATAAGTGGCCTTCTTATTGCATTCTCCTAAAATATTTATTAATATAATTGCTTCCCACCTCTTTTAAGGAATGAGTTCTTTTAATAGTTATAAGTCCATCTCTATATTTGAAAATTTATTATTTTTATTTTAAATTTTTCTCATGTGAAAACCCAACAAAAATGTAAAGAACTATTTCAAGCACAAAAACTAATATATAAAAAATATGGCATTTATATAAGACCTGAAAGCGGAGGAGTTAATGATTACGAAATAAATTATATAAAGAGTTGAGTTCGCAGTGCTAAAACAAAATTTAGAGCTTCAAAGTGGGGCTACTACGTAAAAAAATTATACCCCCTGTAGGCAGGCTTGCCAGTGCAACTTACACATTTTCACAAAGCAAAGCTTTAAGCATAATTTTTTTATAGGGACACTTTAAGTTTTTGTACTAGTTCCTTGTATGCTTCTACTTTGGTGATTAAAAAATTGAATAAACTCGAGTCATAAGGTCTGTCTGTGTCCCATATTTAATTAGACGAGTTTCAAAAAACGAAACCTCTTATTTGAACGTTTAAATTGATTGCTTGTACCAATTCGCTTACAGCTACAGGACGAAATGAACCAATATTGCTTCTATTATTATCATTATTATTATTATTGTTATTTACTTAACTAGTTGAAATATTATCGTTAAAATTCTCATAAAAATACTTTCATTCCTTTCCAACTATTTAACTAAAAATTGAAATAATCATCTTTACAGCTTAAGGGGAGTACAACATTTTTCGTTTGGAATTCTTTAGGGAAATTGCTAGAAGTTCTCTATTTGTCTATTCCTCTCCTCTACTTTTTGGCTTCTATGAGGCCCTTTGAAAGGAATGTCTGTCTTACCATTCTTGTGTTGGATTCCTTTCTCTCTAAATTCCTTTTTGTAATTCTGTTTTGTATTATTACAATATAATATTGTTACACTTTGTAATATGTTCCTTATAAAAAGTGTATTTTGAAGAAGGTGGATGTAGGCCTGCTTATTCTTCATAATGCTGTTGTTTTAGTTGGTGTTGTAGTTGTGCTCCCCTTCCTGTTATCAAGCGACCAATTAAGTGATGGGTTTGTGTTGCTCTTGTTCTCTTTGTTGTAGTTTGGGCTTTCTTTTTTATCTCATAAATGTGTTCTTCTTTGTTTTGGTCTTAAAAGTATTTGAAAAGGCATCTCGTATTATTATTATTATTAAGGGCTTTTTTATTCATTATTTCTTATGACATAAATATTTGAAGATCTTATTAAATTGCAAAAAAAAAAACAATGTAAAAAAATGAACAAATTAAAGGGGGGAAAAACTTAATGGATTAAAACAAAGTTGATTTCAAAAGCAATGGCAAATCAAGACCGAGTTTCATAAGAAAATGAGGAAGAAATAATAGAAAACATTTTTTAGAACAAGGATTATTTCATATTAATTTAATTCAAAAAGCTTCTAATGTTTATTGCCTCTTCAGATCTTAATAATACGAGTTGAATTTTTTAAATCAAATATATAATTCTGCAAACGCAGATGTTAAACAATAGACAGGCCTTGTACAAAGTCTTTGGGTCTGCTTCAATACAATGAAGGAAGTTTCCTTGTTATTCTGATGTATAAATTAAATTTCGTTTTCATAGTAATTGAAATTAATTACAAAATAATTTAGGTTTATTTCTTGATTTAATCAGTTTAATATTTTAGTTGACAGGAAATATTTTTTTGGTATATAATTTATAAACTTAATTTGTTTTTTAAGCTTAAGGTCTGTTTTAATTTATTTATTTATCGATATTTCGGTACTCATGGGGTACCATTTTCAAGAAATTTGTTTTTTTATCCCTAAGATGGTACCGAAATATCGATAAAAAAATTAAAAGAGACCTTAAGCTTGAAAAATGAATTAAGTTTATAAATGAAAATAAAAAGGTCAAAAAACTAGAACATCTCTTTTTTATATTTAAGATGTGTATTTGTTGAAGGTTTTAAACTATTTACGCGATGTGGCTTCGCTTCAGTTTTCGTATTTTATATTTTTTCGTGCCTCTAGTGCTTTATAAGTTGACAGAGTTGTTCATTTAAAGCAACTGTTGATAAAAATTAATCATCAACATTTTAATAGAAAAAGGCTCCAATTCTAGGGTCATTCGTATGTATGAGTTGACGTATAAGTAATATTTTATAATTTTTCCTTAATAATGCTTATACGACATGAAAACTGCTTATTCATGATTAAGAATGTGGAACTTGCAAGTTACGAACATTGAAGCGATATGTGTGTCAAAAGTCGTGTTGTAAAGCGAAATATTCGAAAATTGTATTTAAAAGCAACCTTAAGAAGAAGTCAAAATTGACAGTTGGAAGCTTAAAAATTATTTCGCAACTTGAAAACTTTAAATAAATGAGCACATGTTTTCATTGATTGAGAAATACTCGAAATTTATGGCGTCTCTTATAATTAAATACATTTTTTTCAAAATCTATTAATTAAAATCTTCCTTGACTTCCTTTTTAAACAATTGGATGAAACAAGTATATCGTAAAGCTCTGTGTTCTTCATTTGTATAAAAATCACTTTAAATTATTTTTGTTATTAATTTTGTTTTTAAATTTTTGCGTCTTTAGCTGTTCATATGCCGACTTTTCATTCAATCAAAACGTTAATTAACCTTAAGCAGCTTGGAAATATTCAACCTCGGATGTTGATGACAAACAAATCAAATAAAATATGAGAACAAAACGTCTGTATATGTACTTGACAGAGAATAGACAATTATTTTTAATGATAAAATATATTTTTTGACGACCGTTTTGAAATGAAAAATAATCTTCCGACGACTTCAATCAGTCTGCCTCACAATCTGGATATTTGAATGCATATTTTGGAAAAAATTTATTTTGGTAAAAATTCAGCTGACATCTTTTTATAAGACATTTTGTACATTTAATATTGTAGCAATTGGAATTGGTTTTTGATTAACAGAGTTTTTCAAGTTTCTCGAACAAAAAACTATGAAATTTCTTATATTAAAAAGAAACACCAGTTTTCATGTAAACAAGATGTAAAAGCAATAAATTAGTGATTAATTTAAGATTATCGAGAGAGAGAGAGAGAGAGAGAGTGGTCGCAAAATTTTTAAACTCTGATATATTTAATAATTTTAAAATACAATACAAATTAAAACCTTTAAATGAGCAAAATAAAAACAAATAAAAGAAGTAATTCCCTAACTCTTTGCAAAAGAAATCTGCAATTATTAATATCAAGAAAAATATTAGTATCAAATATATTAATAAGAAAAACAAACATTCAACAAAAAACAAAGGCTAAATCTTGTCTTAGTATTGAACAAGCAAAAGTACATACATAAACATAATTTAAAATAAATAATAACACAAAACATAAATAGTATACTTCTAAACTGAGAAGTCAAAACAACAGCAAAAATATTAGTAAACAATAGAAAATAAAAAAGCAACAACAAACATCAAATATTATGGGGAATTCAATGGCAGCTCCCACACCAAGACGATTAGGAGAAGAGATCCAAACATCATTAATTGAGAACATCCCGAATTCCCGTAGCCGAACAAACTCAGAATCTCTTTACTCAAATAATGTAAGCTCTTCGCTCAATCTCAGGCAAATTATGGATAATCGATTTGAAAAACTATGTGAACAACGGCAAATATCCATACAAACTACGTTTCGTGAGTGCGAGAGTCGTTTATTGAGTGAGATAGACAAACAAAAGAAAGAACTGTATTGTGTTACTGAAACAGTTGAAAAATTGGAGACAGTCGCGGTAGACATAAAAAGTATGCCAAACGAAATAAAAGCTTTAAAATCTAACAAAAAAAGTATAAATGTTGCTTGCGAATTTATACTCAATGAGAATTTATAAGACATTTTTGATAAAATCTACAAAACTATTAATACCTCGGTTCCAGCAATTAAAATGATTTATCGGCTACAAAATCATAATAATAAACATAGATCAGATTCGAGAGATGCGGTAATAATTGTCAAGTTTTGGACCCCTTATGATAAAAACTATTTCTTGAAAACACTTTCTAATTGGCGTAAAGGTAATCCGCGGTTTTTCTTCTCATTGAGACATATTGGAGAAAATTTTGACAACAAATTTTATGTTAATGAAAATCTTACTTCTACAAATTTGAAAATTCTACGCGCAGCTACTCGTCTTAAAAAACCCAAGTAATACATATTGATGTCAGGCAATACACATTGATGACTTGGAGCATCTCAACAATTTATTTCGAATTTCCGACGGATCTTCTGCTGCTGCTGACTATCGTGATATTATACAGTATCTTGAAACCAACAATATACTCACTGACCGTAGATCCCTCGTAGATCTTGTTGAAGATATACGATAACAGGTAGACTGCGGTAACGTTAGATTTTTAGTTCTCCCGGATTATTCTGGAGCATTTGATATGGTTGACTATAACATTTTGTGTATTAAACTTAAACATATGTATGTATAGATTTGCATCAACTGCCACAGATCTAATATATTCATATCTAATCAATAGATATCAATACGTTGAAACACCTACTTCAGTTTCAAGCTTTCGCGCCAAGTCGAGGTGTTCTACAATGTTCGATCTTAGGCTCTCTACTTTTTTCGCTATTCGTGAATGATCTTAAGGGCAACCTCGAACACTGTAGGGTTAGATTGCACGCTTCAGCTTTATATCAGTTGCAGCAACACCGCGGTTGATGAATTTGTAAGGACTTTAAACCAGGAGTTAGGTCTCATTCCTACTAAGTCCAAGTGTTTATTAAAAAAATTATTAAAACTTGACTGTAATCCATAGATATTGTTAACTCTACCAAGAATCTTAGTATATACTTTAACAACACTCTAACTTGGTCTAATCACATCAATTTTGCCTGAAGTCGAACGTTCCCAATGTTTAGGAATCTTTGATGATTATTTAAGAGTGCGAGTTTTACTCTTTATTCACAAAATTATACATACACATTAGTCCACACATCTCCATGAACGTTTAAACTTTTCAACACTTGATAGGGGCAAAAGGATTCTAGCATTTATACCATTTCTTTATTCAGGCTGTCAGTCTCTCGAATGGAATCGCTTATACATCACAAAACATTAGTAACGCACGACAATTCAGGAAATGTATTTTGTGTCATTTCTCACGTTGAATGTATATAAATTTTACTGTTTATTGTTTTAGCTTGTTTTAATAAATTTTGAAAACTTTATGAAAGTAATTATTATTAAATTATATTTTATTTAAAAATCATTTACAATTAATTATAAACTTCCTTAATTAAATATAGTACAGTTTCGTTATTGCTTCTTATTTGTTAATTTATTGTATTTGCATATGCTCAGTTCCATACTGCAATATAAGACTTAAGTCTTGTGTATGGGACGTCGAAGGAACAAATAAATAAATAAATGTTGAGTTTTCAACTTTCCGAGACAGTGGTTCACTGAACGACGTCATACATTGGAAACATATTTTTTTAATAATAATTCGCAACAATTTATTATTAAGAGAAACAAAAAAGAAAACCCAATGACATCATTAAGATTCTTAAAAAGTTCGAAACTAATATCGGGCGTCTAATGATTATCGTAACGAGAGAACGCCAAGCTGAAAATTACGAAGAAAAGTAATAGATTCAAATGTGATTTTATATGGGATAAAAGTTTGTGAATTAAGAAAATCATTTCATTTCATTATTGCCTATTCTAAGAAAAGAAAGTAAATAATCAAAAATATAATCCCAGAGTGTGTTGTTGTGAACAAAAACCGGAGTAGGTTGCAAATTCAGTGGAGCAATGAACATTAATTAGTTTTTACCACTTGCTTTAGTAATAAAGGCAATAAATTGTTCTAACCCCTTTCCGGTATTGTTGAAGGCAAAGTTGGTAATAATGAACAAAAAGCATGTGCAGCATCCATCCTCTTTTGCCAAAAAAAACAAAAAACAAATTATAGAATAAAAAATAAAATTAGTAAAAAAAAGCAGCCATAAAATTATTTATATATTTCCGTTGCCATTTCCATTAAAATGTAGACACAAGCCAGGGGATCTTCAGCTTTTACATATTCACTCTGGTCTACGAATGCAGGCAAGTTAATTCATGTGTGCAAAATGACGTAGTAGAGAGGAAGAGCAGCATCCAAGGCCAACAAGAACTACTAATTCATAAACTCGTACTCGTAATTAAAAATGTAAATATGAACATGAAGTGCTCCGCGAAAACGGCATATGTCATACTTACCATTATCTGCAAGGAGAAGAACATACAACCAGGGCCAGGACAACTGACGGCGAACCAAAAATAATATAAGCCACATACATACATACATACGTACGCTAAGGACCGCGTACTGCTTAAGCCACTATTCACTACTTGCGACGATGTTGAGGTTGATAAAGGAACAATATCTTCTATGATTTAACGTCTTCGTACTCCAAACTATTCTTGTTCCTCTTCATCTAAAAGGGCAGTTTTTTTGTAGTTGCAACTTTGCATCCTCTGTGTAAAGTGAAGTACATAATAGTTTAGTATGGGAAACTTTATGTTATAAAAAACAACAACAAAAAAAATACAACAAGTGAAAACGGTTGCCTCTTCATTATTAAAATCCACTGCAGTATGATGACTTTTTCTGTCCTCGTAAAGTTTGCCTTGAGTTTATTTTATTATTTTTTATGTTTTCTGCATTTGTAATACAAATTTTATTTTTTGTGTTGTTTGTAGAAATAAAAAGGCACCGAAAATTTATTTAAGTGCGAATTTTTAAACATGTTATGAAAGTTTTATGCATTTTATTATTTCAAGCCATCGTGATGAATAAAAATGAAAGAAAAAAATTCCAATTTTATTGTGTGTTGATGCATAGAGATATAAAATTTTTTTCATTCACTTTTATTTATTTTTCCCCTTTTTTTAAATCATAATTTACACTTAATATTTTACACTAAATATAGCGTATAGGATATTATTACCCTATAAAGTAGATTTTGCTGGAAAAGGGTTCCGTATATGGGTTATGGGTATAGAATGATGAAATTAATTATCAAGCACAACGTGAAAAAAACAAATATTTGAAGGACCTTGCAGTTGTCTATTCAAATAGACGTTCAAAGGCTAAACAAATTAACCTGATAGTAGTTGATTCAGCTAATTCAGGACAATCAGCCACTTGCCGTTTCACACCGGAATACGATATTCTTTTTAATACGGAGAATTGAACGTGGCTCCTGTATGAAAGAGATGAAAACAATATATGCCATAGCCAAGTATAGCGAATAAAAAAAAGGATGCAGCATACGGCATTATGAATATTTCAGGACAAGCAAAGAAGGGAACGAAGAACAGAAACAGAATGAGAGGACAGAGGCATACTTTATCATACGAGTATATGCAAAACCACATACAAAGTAACAAAAAATTTTAACGAAAAAATATCAACACATCATTGAAAATAAAGCACAACTTGGGTAGAATACTAAAAAAAGCAAGAACGAAACAGATCCTCTTGAGAAACAGGGACTACATAAATATATATAAATGAAACAGAAAATGCAAACTAGATTTCGTAAACGCATAAGAGATTAAAATGAGGATTCAAGGGAACCAGGATCGCATTTCGCGAGCCACATGCTTAGCAGCAGGGGTATACCGAGACACATTAAACTGCTGCATTTACCACATAAAGGACGACAACTGAACGTAATGGGTGACATGAAGATATACAAATGGAAAGCGTATAAAACACAGCAAAGCAACAACACATGACAAAAACAAGAAAGAAACACAGCAACGAAGAATTACAGACAACTACGCATATAGAGCAGGAACACCAGACAACACAATGGGATAGATAATACGAGAATAAGGAAGAGCCGAGAAAGGGAGAGTGAACAGAGATACATGGACAAAAGAAATCGGGAGGGAGCAGGGATACACGAGCGGGCACACAACCGAGATTTATATAAAGACAACAGGAAAGTGAAAGTGATTTAGTTAGAAAATGGAGATCCGCATAGTTGAAACAGAGCTGTTTGCAAGCCCAATTTGATGTGGAATGAAGAAAAATCTTTTAGAATTTTTGTATTGCCTTGGAGGGATAAAATTTTCAATTTGCATTTATTTTTAAAACTGATGCCGTATAGTTTACCAAGATCAAACTACGAAATGACAAAAATTAACTGTTCAAGCTAAATCTAAAAAGCGCCTTAAGGCATGCTTTGATTTTTTCCCCAATATTTAACAGCGGACAAGTGGACAAGGCGTATACTTGATATATATTTTTGGAATGCTACTTATACAACATAAAAAAGCTTTTTCTTGAATAAGATTTCACGAAATCTGTAGAAATGAGGAATAAATATTTAGGTTGACAATACGAGTACCACTATTGTGATTTGATACCCCTCAGCAAAATTTCACTCATTTTGTCCAATTTTTCAGGAAGTATCAGTGTAATGAATTTCCGCTTGTCATTATTTGTGAAGAGCAAAAACTAATAAATTTTCGTATGAAAGTGTTTGAAATTAAAAGTAATTTATTTTCAATATAAGAGACTGTTGGAACAGAAATAAAAATATATGTATGTAGATAACTAATTTATTCTTCAAAATTCAACTTTTTGCAATACTGATTTAATTTACTTTGCAACCAAATCACAATTTATCTAATTGTGGAACAAAAATTCTAGGGTGATGAATTAATTTCCGCTATCTATACCTCAACTCGATAACTTGCCGGGAGATGTATCCAAGCGTATAGTTGAATAATTTTACATACATTTTTATTAGTGACCTCCGTCGCTGATTCCTTTAATCCTTTGGCATTTCCAATATTCGATTATATGATTTCTTAAGACTTGTTGACTTAAGCTCGTACTTTCCCTATATTTTTCGGTTCTTCTATTATTCTTTTATTTAAAATCTCTTTTCGCCATCTTTTTTTTAATAACTTGAGACCATAAACAATGTCATCATCACCACTGTTATCATCTTAGGCCACTTATGCATGTGCTGTCTTTTAGTTTGCGGGTCGCAATATAATAAAAATCATAAGGAAAGAAAAAAAAGCGAAATGTGAATGCAGCGAAGTAAAATGAAAACTAACCACGTTTATGAAAAAAAAACTATTAAGGAAAAACCAGCAAGACTGGTGCTGCCGGAGTGTTCGTATAGAAAATATAAAGTTTACGTCTCACATTTTACTATTGAGTACATCTTAGTGGAATTTTACCAGTCATAATATTTATTTTCATGTGTTGAAGCCAATAAAATATTAAATGAAATGCAATTTGAAATCCATGCAGTAATTGGATTGATTTGTGCACTTAAAGATTAAAGGCAATTATTACTACCATATGCAGAATTAGTTGGAGAATGAAGTTGAAAAATAACAAAGAAAAAACAAATCATATTCATCCTATTTTCATAGTTCAATGTAAAGGTTCCCGTGATGATATAGTGAATGAAACAAAACGAGATTAGGAACATCTTGCAAAGATGTTCAACACTCGTCCCTGAAAAATTAGTAACAATTTGGAGAGTTGAGGAAAGATGAAAGATGTGATCAAAAGTAAAAGTCTATTATAATACGTTTAACGCAAAAACTCACAAAATTCGATAAAGTATGCAAGATATGTGGCAACACTGGAGTTTGCATTTGTATGAGTGAAGATACTGCAAAGGATTTAAGACTTTCATAAAGACAGAAATCCCAACAAGTGCGCAAACAATTCACTTAAATTTTTATTATTTTTCTTTCTTGTTTTCTGCTCCGCATGGAAACAATTTTATTATTTTAAGCCTTGAAAGTCATATAAACACTAGAGCTGAAAATTATAGCATTAATAGTTATACTTTTTGTTGCTTTTTAACTGTCTACCTTTAATGTTCTTGAAGGATTAAAAATTATATTCTCAAGGGGAAAACATGTTTGGCCGTTGTTTTTTTATATTTTAAATAAATTTTCGTATTACACTTAATGTTTATCTCACGTACTGTAGTCGGCCAACGCAATACCATACAATCATTTATGGCCAACTCTTTTCTTATAGTTTATTTATGTATCAGTATGCATCAGTGTGTGTATGTATGTGTTTTTGTGTATTTGTGAACTAAAAAAGTTTATGACTTAAAGGAGAATAAAAGCCAAAGGAAAAATAAATATTGAAGCGAACTGAATAAAATAAAACTTTAATCATTCTGTTCAGTCCTTTTACTTCATTTATTCATCCTGCATATGGTGTATTGGAATCGAAGTAAAATGTAGAGTTAAACTCTTTTGCTATTGTTTCTTGGCCAAACTTTTTTGAATGTTTATTTTATTTTTTTATTGTTCCCAGCATTAAATAATACAAATACCTACGGCTCGCAATAGCTCTGAGACGTTTCTTGCAGAACTTGTTTATTAAGCGTTAATCAATATCGGCTCTCGTATACATATACATACATAAACATATGTATATATAAATGCGTAACTTGGGAGACTTAACTTGTGTATGTGTTTTTATAGGGAAAAGTAATTGATTGTGCTCTATCATCTATTCATTTTACTTACTGATTAAGAAATTTAAGAATTTGTTAGAAATTAAAAAGCAAATTATTTCTTATTGTTGCCTTCGGAGTAGGAAGTTATAAAAATCAAAAGTCGCCTCCTTATTTAATACGTTTTCCTGCCGAAAATATTTTTTTAAATATTATAAATTAATTGTCGTCTCTTAAAGTTTCACAATTTATTTACGTTGATCCCGAAAAATTAGTTTTGTGTTTTTTTTTTGTATGTGAACATGAGAGAGAGAGTCTGTGTGTTGTTTCAAATTATAAGGTACGCACACATGTGTCCAACATATTTGTATATTTGTATTTGAATGTACATGTTGGACACTTTTCCAGAGTTGGCGAAATATAAATTGAAATGAGATATGGAAAAAGGATATTGACTATTGAATAATGTGCAAGTATATCAATCTGTTGGTTGGTCTGTCTATTCCCCTGAAATATTTCGGTTTGTTTTGCTACTATAGAGTCTAAAATCTTTGTTAATATGCTGGGTAAATTAAATTATCTTACAGTTGATAATTGTATATCTAACATATATTTATTGGTTAATAGAAAACAAAAATGTTTCTTAAATCAAATACAAAATTATGTGAATCAAACAGTTTGTATTCAATTGAGGTCCTACAAAGAAATTCGTAAATTTAAATGCAATAATTTTTTATAACTTGTTTGAAAAAACCAGATATTTTCCATAAATATTTAATTTCATTTAATAAACTTTTTCATCCTAAATAATTATTTAAAGTATTAATCTTTGTTGTTGGCTTATCTGAGTTTATGACATGCAGAATCATGTTTGAAAAGTAGTCAAAAAATAGTTGAAATATTTATTTTGCAGAATATCCCGAATAATGAATTCAAAAATTATTTTTATTATTGTTCTTCATTTTACCTTATAAACACATTCATTATCACCTGGCGATTAATTGTAAAAAGACTCAAGTCTTTGTTTGTTGTGTTGCGTTTATATAAAATTATTTTTAAAACTATTACAATTTACTTGTTTTGTAATTCACAAATACAAAACTATAGCTGAATTCTACGGAATTCTCATATAATATTCATTGATTTTTATATAAGTTTGAATACTTTTCCAACATGATTCGGCTGATGTACTCAACTAAGCCAACTACAAGCAACAAATTTTTGAATCAAGTGTAAGAATTAAAATAATATAATGGGGAATAAATATAAAGGATAATTTTATGGCATTGATATATAATTAAGGTTTCGGGCACATTTAGAGGTGTCCAAGTTTCACATACTATTCAGTATAAATCAAACTTAAAATGCTTACAAGATCACACCGATAGTTGAATTTAAAATGTTTCTATAAATCTTAAGCTTCTTTCTAAGCAAGCCTTAACATTTAAATAAAGTTTTTTAAAAAGCGCAACTGATATCAAATTTTGATCTGAAGTTCAAGGGGACTAGTCCACAACACTCCAAAAGAAGGACACTTCATGCATACAAAAATAATCTTTTTTAATAATTTTCTACTTCGAAATTGGCTTTAATTGCAAAAACACTGTCACCAGTTTCAGGTTCATTGCTACAAACATGTATTGATTTTATATTGTATAAGAAAACAACTTCTTTAATGCCTTCTTTCTACAAATAATTAATACTCAGCATTTTTGATAACAGCTTCAAATAAAAAAATGGCAACCGACAGTCTTGGCATTAAGATATTTATGCTCATTTTGAATCTGTTTTTTATATAAAATATTATTGCTTTATTGGTGGGAGTTTATGAAAAGTTGCTTATTGAATAACTCCTACAAATCTTTCATTTTGCCAAATGTTGCCTTGAAAAAGTAGTGGTCATGATGAAGTTAATTATCTCTCTTTCAACATAACAACTTCATATTTTATGTCGTAGCCTTGTGTAATTTTTAGTTCTTTACTCTGTGATACACGCTTCCAAACAACTTTTTGATGGAGAGTGAGTACTATTTGATATTTTCTTCAATTCTTTTGTTGAGCTAGAAAGTGAAAGAAATCTGACACTAAGTAAGAACGTGCGTGTCTGCATAGAAAAGTGATGTAACGTATCGTGAAATCGAACATTTTCAATGCCACACAATCAAAATGGTACATATTTTAATTATTTTTTATGGTTAAAATATCTCCGTATACTCACCCTGTAGGTCCATGCCTTTACCTGTGCTATGGCACAGGATTAAGATCCGTTTTTCATTTTCAAGTGGCAGAGGGAACGTTAAAATTAAACAACAAAATTAATTTTTTTTTGGTAAATTGTTTTTTATTGTTGCTGTCGCTTATTTTGCTTTACTGGTGTATATGGTAGACTAAAAAGGAAAAAGCAATAAATTGCACATAAAGACAAATAAAATATAAATCTTTAAGATTTATTTACGTAAAGACTTCAACGTATTTGTTTGCTTTTCTTGACAGTTTTTAAAGGCATAGAAGTTTATTTACATTTTCGTCTCGGGGCAGTTGTACTTTCTTTTGAAAACACTTTATTCTTTCTCCACTTGATGCACTGTTTATATAAATATGTACGAGTATTGTTTCCAAATGTAAAACTTTTCCTAACTTTTACTTTTAGTTGCGCTATCAAGGTAAAGGGCTTTTGACTGCTTTTTCTTCTAGCCCCTTCTGTATTTGAACAAAAAAGGAGAAATTGTAAAAATAGTATTTTAGACGATAAACATAAAAAATATTAAATTTTTTGTTTTAGTTTATGGAGTCCAGATTTCCAAACGGAAAGAAATAAAAAATTAAAACCTTTAAGGTCATTGCTTGTATTTTAATAAAAAAAATCGATTGTTTTGTAAACAAAATTGTTGCATTTTTTCTATTGCAAAAGTTAACTCTGGCTGAGAGATACAAAAGTTTTAAGGGGCATTTTATTTTTATGTGCGTTTGAGGCAACTTCAACAATTTGTTAAGCAAATGAAAAAAATTTCACAAACTTTAATAGAGAAAATGTAAAGCAAAAATAAAAAAGTTTTTCCTTTGCAGTAGAAATATGTCCACGAAATAAAAAAGTTTTTGAATCTAAATTGTTTTTTCATTTGTGGTAATTTTCCTTTTGAAACTTTATTACAGATACGAGACCAAATGGAGTTATTAAAAATACCACCTGTGGATCAGTCAATTCCACCTGAAGATATTATGGGTAGATCATATTGTCGTTATCAAGGACCAAGAACGTGATTACATACTTTAACTATATTAATAATTAAACAAAAATCACATGAACTTAATAAACCACAACTACAACATCAACGTCATCATAATCATCCCCAACAACAACATTATCAGCATCATCATTATTATAAATACTTGTCTTTTATATTCAATATTAAGGCCATTGTAATACTTTCATATCCTTGTATTTATATTAAAAACCACAAATCTGTTAATATTTATTTACATTAAAAAGGAAATCAAAGGAGAAACCAATTGAGGAACTTAAGAAACAACTAAATAAAATTTTGTATATTGTACATAAGGAAACATGTTTAAAATAATTATAATATAATTATTAATATTACTAAAGTTAGTTAAACTAAAAATACAAAATTAAAAGGATATAATAATGTTCACAATAAAGTCAGTTGTATACTGGAAATATTTATAAAATTTAAGTCAATATACAACAGCAAAATATTTTTTAAAATTATTATTGGTAGTTATAACTAAATGAATTGTTACATTATTATTAATTATTTATTTTAATTAAATTGTGAAAAGCACTTTGACTTATTTTGTTGTCAAAGCCATGCAGTGAATTGCAAGTCGTATAACGATTTCATGGAAAACTTTCCCATATTGAAGACATTTTATTTGTTGTTAAAGACCATCTTATACTATAAAACAAGCCTTTGGATTTTTATTGCATTTTGTACGAGATAAGGCAAATGGAAATGTTGAAGATTATTACAAATTTGGTTAAAATATTATTCAAGCTTGAGGTGGCTAAACAATTTTATTTAAAATGATCGATATTTCGATACTCCTTGAGTATAATTCTTATTTTCAAATAATATTATTGGTTAAAATTTGAAAGTCTGTTCTGAATTCAAACAAATGCATGTTCCTCTTAATACTTAATATTGAAATTTATCGATATTGTACCCAAAAAATATTTAAACCTTTCAAATTTGCCTATTGCGGCTTTAGATGTTTTTATGCCGACATTTCATTCAATGAACAAATTTGCAAAGTTCAAATATTTCCCTTAAAATTAATTTATATACTTGCATTCAATTGCAGTTGTTATTTTCTTTCAAGATAAAAAGAAAAATCTATATAATTAGAATATTTTTTTTAAATAAATTCATTTCATTTGACAGCAAATTCTTTCCGTATTATGACATTTTATTAACATACACGTATTGCTTTCACACTATACCAACTTCTCATAATATTATTTGATTTTTGACGACTCCTACAATATTCAGTGTTATATTGTATAATGGGCCTAAGCACCAGAGGCGGACGTACAACTTCTTCCGTATTGCCCTAGAATGGCGTGGAGTTTAATTTTCTTAATGATTAAGCTCTCCTTAAAGACTTTAGTGTCTCTTTTATAATTATTGTAGTACCTTCGAAGAATAATAATCATTTAACAGTTAGCAAAATCCTTACAAAATCGCAAGTTGCCATAAACGTCCTTTAAAAGAGTGTAAGCAACTTTCAATAAAGTGATGTTAATCAAATTATTGATTTATTTCAAACAAGGATAATTGCTCTATATAAGAAACCCGATAATATTTAACATTTTCAATTTTAATGGTTTATTATTTTTGAATCTGAGAAAACAAGAAAGAACATTCTTCCAAGAAAATCTTTAGTTTGAAGATTTTTATTAGGAAGGGGGCGCAATAACGTTGCAAATAGTGAACCAGGTTGATCCCTATATGACTCTTTAAGCCTCTTAAGTTGTAGGTATTTATTATTTTTTAAAGATTGTAAAATTATTCTAAATTATTTAAATAAAAAAACAAATTAAAGTTTCTTGCATACAAAATTGTTTCTTTACTATTTTAGTAAAAACTAATTAAAAAAAGAAAACAAAATGAAAGTGCAATGGAAAGCACATGTGCAATATTTGCATTAAAAAAGTATCAGTAAACAAACAAAAACAAAAAACCAACATACACAAAGGAGAAGAAAAACTTTTATGTAAACACACATAAGGATGTACATCTGTGCATTTATGCTTGAAAGCATACACATACAAACGAACATGTTGCACATTTAATAAGAACTATTTATAAAATCATATCGATTAAAATTCAAGTAAGTATTTTTATAAAAAACACACACAAACATATGTTCTTACAAATACATATATGTATGTATATGTACAAACATTTGGACATCCCTGAAACATACAAACTAACAATACTTTTAAATTACCAGAATTATAATAATACCAGAATACATATACTCGTACATACTTTGAATTATTGGGATGGTTAAAAATATTTATGGAAAAAATAGAAAATCCAATACTGATACTGATACTGATATTATACAAAATTAGTAACAAAAAAAAAAATCGACCAACACAGTCATTTCACAAAAGTAGCATGAGTAAGACATCGACTTAACTATTGTACAGTGGGACGAATTCATGTATGAAGTCTCCTATAAATCCAATTTCTAATATATTGTTTGGATTTCTCTTAAATCTTTGAGCGATATTACAAAAGTTACGCTGCCGTAATATACTGTGAGAATTACTGCTGAGTACTATTCCGCTCTAGAGGCGGAGGCATTGAAAATCCTTTCTTGTCCTTTTAACTATCGTAAATTTCAAGCGATGCAAAACAAATTTTATACTTTTGTAAATTTTTGCAAAAGACAAATATAAATTATAATTTTACTCTAAAATCTGATCTATCTCCGTCATGCTCCAAGTCCGCAAAAATATTATAAAAACCTTTGACAGATTTGGTCATACGACAAAATTTCAGAAGAAAGTCAATATATTAGCAGTATTAAAAAAACTTAACTGGACTAAAATTGCAAAAGTTTTTGAAGTGTAGTTCTGAAAAACTATGACTTGAAAATTATCCAACTAAAACCAAAATACTCTAATACATGGAAAAAAAATATCATGACATACACTTCTTACTTTATTAACGCCAAAGACAGAGTTTCTTAATGATTTCAATATCTAATAATAAGAACACTATATATTGTTCAACTTTTCTAATAATTCTAATAAAAATATTGCGGTCAATTTTTTATTTGACGGTTAAATAGTTTTATTTATAACTATCGATATTGCAATATTTTTTGACTGTCATCTTCGGAAAATTGTTTTTATTAATCAAAATAAAGTGTAAGAATCTTGTGCTTCGAACGATTTAAAATTTGCTAAAAAGGATACAAATGCTTTGTTGAAGCAGGCTTTATCTTGTCTTAAATAATCCACAGGGATAAATGACCAAGCAGTATTTTATTATACACAAGGCAGTAGTTGCCCACTGTGCCTGTCAAAAAGGCAATTAACACGTACTCATTGCTTAATGAAATTCTTTTCCTTCTTGATAAAATTAAAACTTTTGTATTTCTGCTGCATGCACAGGCATGCAAAGTTCTTATATTGTGTTCTGTGAGTGTAAGTATTTATGTATTAGTGTACTAGTTACTCTATGATAAATTACATCGGCAATTGGAAATAAAGTTTAGTTTAGTTTCCTTAATTGATTAGTTAAGGGGGAATTTGACAGATTGATTTAGAAATTTTCGTACGTGGTCTAATTGGACAATGGATAATTATAGTGAATTTAATTGAAAAGCTGCTTTCAAGTAAAAAAAAAAAATAACAAGTAATCACTAATTTTTAAATTCATAGATGATCGTATTCATAGATGATCGTATTCTATGCACATTCAAATCTCTTATTCGACATGGCACCTCCCATACAAGCCAAATGTTAGTAATCAAAAGCTTCCCCAGTGCTTTTATGAGACTAAGAAACTGAATTTGAGAACATTTTAAAAAATAAAAATATTTTAGATTTGTTTTTTAAACTTGGTGTCGAAGGTTGGGGGTACGGTTAATGGTCCAATTTATGCTCATCTATAACTAACCAGCCTATATGAGGAAATTTGAAACATAGAAATCACAATAAGATGTATTTTTCTTTAACAAAGATCCGCCGGAAGGAGCGGAAGGAAGAAATTTATGCTTCTTTCAAACCTTTTGAAGATAAATTAGATGGACAGAAATATTTTTTAAAATTCTATTATATCCTTGAATTTCCAGGAATTACACATGAAGTATGTAAAAATTAAAAAATTTCACCGTTTGTCTTTCAATACATATACTTATATCGGAAATTTCCTTACTCCAACCCCACGGGAAGGGGGTGCATATGTGTACATAACGATATGAAGCCATTTTAATTAAATCTACCCCGTACATTTCCTTTTCGGTTGTTGTTTAAATATTCCCTGAGAGACGTCAAGGCTGTGGACAAGTCCAACTGTCTTTTTCGGTAAGACCCCATCAATTTCCCATAGAAAGGATTTTCATATGACAAGTCGACACATTGGCCTTAATGAAACTGTTGGTGCTTAGTTATAAATAAGCTTTCCAAGATTTCTAACGTTATGAACAGCAGTTAAGATTTCTATAATTTACTTTGTACTGAAGTCCCCTTTATAGGAAAATTATTCCATGTCTTTCATGCAAAGTGAACGTTTTAGCCACATCTAAGAAAATGTTTTTCAATTTAAATAAAATTTTTAATTTTGTGCAAATATTATCTATCATTTCGAAATGAAAACTTTCTTAAATGCATAAAAAGTTGAAATATTCAAATTATTGTGGTAAAACTAAAAATATTCTTCATTTGAATATTGGATGCAATGGGTCATCTATCTGTTGTTCAGTTATTATTATTATTATTATTATTATTTTAATGAAAGTATTTGACCTAAATATCACAGTTGCATATTACACATATAAAAAGATCTAATTGTTTATTACCCACATATTAAAGCGATTATTTTATTTGAATGTTTGTGTGTTTATGTGTGAAATTATTTAAATTCCTTTGTTTTTTGTTTAGTTCTGAATGTGTGTGAAAAAATTTTCCAAATGATTGACTTTTATAAAAAATTAATATTCTATAAGGGACAGTTTCACAGAAGCCATTTAACTGGAAATAAAAATAAACTAAAGGAATTTTCTCCCATTTTCAACAGTAGCATTTTGTTTTGTAAACAAAGAATAAGATATTTGGGCCTTCCAAATAACAGGGATTTTAATGTTTTTTAAGGAGGAGCACAAAATCCTATATTTTTCAAATAAATTGTTCAAAAATGTTTTACACCCTTTTCGCAAAAGAAAACGCTAAAACAAAAAAATGCAAAAGCTTAAGTGGACTGCATAAAAAAGGATTTTTTTATTTAAGCTAGTGCGATAGTCCTTAAAAATTAATTTTTTATTAAAGTAAATTGATAAGTTTTGAAGAAAATTATTATCATTAGACTTTCAACTGTATTTTAAAAGACAACACTAATAGTTTTCAAAAATTATTTGAGAATTATTTTTTAGCATCAAAATTAAACATTTTATAAAAGAAAAAAGACAATTTTTGGAATTTATTTTTTTATCTTGTTACAATGCAGGCACGCAAGTTGTTTCACTTTAATTAACAATAAGAATTTTATAAAATGTTAAAATTTTTTTGAATAATTATCTTTCGCACTGGTGTAGATGCTTCAAATAAATTTGCTTAAGCGAATAAATCCTGGTGGACTGAAGGCTTAAGTTGTAAAAGAAATAAATTGTAATCAGCCGGCAATTCGTATTCATTAAATCATTTTCCTTGTAAAGAACCTTTTAAAATCGGCAAAAGGTATACAAAAAAGTGTCTGAATTTGTCTTACACTATAAACACAACTCCGACGAACAACGACTTTTTCGTTGCAAATATTCGTCGTGGGAAGTATGACTCATTTGTGTACGAGTATATGGAAATGCAAGCAATCGGTGCGTCGACGTTTTGGTTAAAAAAAGGATAATTTCTGCTAAAGAATGTGAGCTTAGTAAAGCATCCAAAGTGTTCTGAGAAAAAATTAGCAGGGGGTGAAAGGCAAAAACTTTTGGCGAGGATCCGTGAAGCTTTTAAAAAGAATATACAAACTGTGCTGATCAAAAAGCCATTTTCGCTCCTAATTTTTTGTACTTAAATGTGCCGACTCGATCATACCCAGCATGTCCTTCGTTTAAAAAAAAGCTTTTCAAGTTTCTTAAAACATATTTTTTTAATGTACTCTCTTGTAAATAAATTTAAATAATTTATAAATTCAAATCCTTTATTCCTCCAAATTGCGGTTCATTCAACGAATTTACGTCACAAATTGTTAAAAACGAATTCTCCATCATCCTGCACGAAATTCATCGTTCGTCCCAGTTGTGTTTGTAAGCATTAAAGCCATTATTAAATTGTAGTTAAAAACAATTTGACTGCAAAACAAAAGTTAAACTTTTTTTCTTAACATTATGCAAATAAACAAAATTCTTAATGTTCCTTTGGAAATTGTTTTCTCTCTACTTCTTTAAAGTCATACATAAATATTTTACAAGGACAAATTGAAAACGTTTTTATTTCCTTGCAGTCATTTAAACTTAATTTGATTCTGTAACATTTTAGTATAAAATAAACGTTTCTAATGTTGGACAGTTTCTCTAGAAATTTGCTGCAGGATCTTGTTCAAAAACACTCCTTTCATATAAAATTAGGAGTAATAATTGCAACTTGAAATTAATAATTGTACGCAAAGTAAAGGAAACGGAAGTTTTCTTTTGTAAAGTTTTATTTTTAAATTTAGTTTTGCCAATAGGCTTTGATTTGCATATTTATTTATTAACGGGAAGTAGTTCATAACTACGATGTTGATTTTGATTAATTAAATTACCAAAAATACAAAATTTATTAATAAAATAGGCGCACAAAAATATTACAAAATAAAACTTTACTTAAAGGATGTATTTGTAAATAAACGTTTATATTAAAATGCACAAATTAAGCAACGATTAATAATATAAAAAATACTAAAATAAAATAAAATCTAATAGAAAAGTTACTTCCAGTAATAAATAGATCTTAAATAAAGCAATAAAATGAGGTAAAAAGAAACTAAAAATTATTTAAAGGAAATGTTAAATTAATATGTATAAAGAAATTTTTAAGTTTAACAAAGACATAAAATAGATATTAAAAAAATTTTATTTCTTATTTATTCAATTAATTTTTAGTGATAATATCAAATTATAACTTAAATAAAATGAACACTATCAATTATGGCTATTGGCCAGTAAGGAAATTTGAAATTCAATCTCTTTGTTTTAATTTATGTCATTTAAATTACAGTGTTCCAAGATATTCTCGAATAGTAATTAAGGTATTTTGTAATTGAAATTTGTTTTGTAAATTAATTTCAAGCTTAAAAAAACTGTTATGAAACCAAATTTTAATCCTTACTGGGCCCCACTCACAGGGTGCTACAAACTGCGATCTACTTGATGGGGCAAATTTATTAAATTTTACTAAATTTCCCTTGACTTCTTTTGAAAAACTTCAAATGAACAGAGCTACAGTGGCCCTGCTGGGAAGAAAACTATACATTTTTAAATATTTTTAGATCTTAAAGAAATCAACTCTGATATGCTGCCATTTAATGGAAAATGGAATGAACAATAGTTTTATTTTCTGAAATATTTTTATGACTTTTGTTCGCTTTACAGTTGCTAAGCCCCCACTGTGATGAAAATGGCCATAGGCTTACAATCTTATAGCCGTTGCTATAGTTTCTTCTATACTTCTTATTACACCCCACAAGTTATAAGGACCAGCTTTTAACCCTTAAAAAAATACTGAAGAATTTTAAAAATTGCTACAATGAAAATTGCATGTTGTTCGTGCAAGTACCAGCTTATAAGTAGACTTTACCCATCGTGTTTGAAAAGACTTCAACTTTGCACTTGTATATGAAAACTCTGTGCTTATTCTATACAAATAACACAGCAAACAATTTATATGCGAGTTGCATCTTCCAACAGACAGTAGTTTGAGTCACTAAATGGAAGTTTGTTTTTTTGTTTGATTAAAAAACAGGGATATTAATCCATTTTTTTTTTTTAATTTAAATTGTAAATAAAATTCATGCAGGAAGCATAATCGCAGTTAGAGAATTTTCTAGGGGGCAAAAACCATTGGACCAACGTGAAAGGTTTGTCATGTAGTAGAAATTTCTTACCAAGAAGAAAATTCTGGAAGCTGGTTTAAATAATTTCTGGAGGGGCTTAGCACACCCCTAAGCATGTTTATCTATGCCCATTGTAGTGACGCAAAAAACTTTTATAAAATAAATAAAAATTAGAGATAAATAGCTAAATGCAAAGCTGGGAACACCGTTTTAATATTAATTGCCACAAAATGTGATCAGAAGTACATGAAAAAAGCATTCCTTTAACAGGAAACTGTATGCTTTTCATCATTTTTTGATCATTTGTGACCATTAGCGTAATTATAGGATTTTTGTGAAGCGGGGTAAATGTATTAGAAATTCTATTAGATGGGAAGGATTCTGGGAGAGAAAAAATTGTTTTTGGGATAATGTAGCCTTCTCCAGGCTGGCTTAACTAGGCCAACGGAGGCAGTAGTCTTGTGTTTGAAGTCATATCGATTTCTAAATTAAAAAACACAAAAAACTAACAGAACCAATTAAACTTAATCTCTTTTTACATAATTGCAATGAAAATATTATTTTGATAAATTATTTATGTGTAGATAGTCAACGAAATAAAGGGAAAATGCATAAAAAAATAAAATTATTTTACTCAATCAATAAATAATGGATTAACTTTTTTATTATCGGTATTTATATTAATAAAACATTTAATTGATTACATTTATATTATATTTGTGTAGATATTTTTTAAAGGTATCCCTTTTATTAGGAATAGGGAGAATAAAGTTGAAATTTGATGAGTTAAGGGCACTTTGAAAATTTATCCATTATTACCCAAGAGGTAACATTGTACCCTATTCTTCCGAATTTTATCAAATATATTTGCTGTTCTATTAATTATGAAAAATATGTTTGACGGAGTCAGTTTTCAGTTTTTCTTGATCGCACAATAGTGCCGGTTAGTAGCGGGTTAGTGTTCTGCTTAATGATTGGATTTACACATATTCAGTAGTTATTAGTTCATGTCTTTTTCTAGAGGTACAAAGAAATTTACTGTAAATTTATATGGGAATTTATGGACAGGTATGTTAACTTTTGTATATAAGCCCATTAATGTAGACAGCGAATTTTCTATGGGGGTTTAGTTTACAAGTCCTGAGAGCCTCTGATTCCTTAATACTAACACCACACATTAGTACAGCTAGAGCAGCATGTTCTGTCATACAAAAACAATGGGCTTTACGGGTACTTGAATTCGAATGATTATATTCGGAGAATGTTTCAAGATCCCAATTGAGTGTAACAGCCATATTTTGTCTCATGGGCGCAATCTCCGACAAGCTTGACCTACGTGAATGGCCAAATAGTCATGTTATCTGCTTAAGATAGACAGCATTAGAATTTTGTCAGCGAAGGTCATTAAGAAAAATAAAAAATAGAGTAGGAGAAAGAACGAAGCTTTACGATACCCCTACACGTCTGAGCTCGTATAGTGCAATCCCTAAGAAAGCTCAATATAAATCGGCAGAAGCGATCTCCGATACAATGTAATGTAACATAATGTAATGGGGGTTTGGCCCAGGATGGCCTTTTGCATTGTGACAATTGTTGATCCATTGTGCCTCCCCAGTCCCTAACAGTCCAATACGTTCACAAATAGGATCAGCTCTTTCAATGGGAGCATTAGCAGATCCTTTTCACTCAGCGTACGTAGAGTCCTGTGTCTTCTGTGGCACAATGCCCCACAATTTGCTATCAAGTGTTCTATCGACTCCTCCTCCTCACCGGAAAATCTGCAGATGTCCGTGTAAGATAAGCCCATTATGTATAGGTGGGCTTTGCAGGTGTAATGGCCTGTGAGCGCCCCTACCAGCGTCCGTAGGCTTTTCCTGTTCAGTCTTAGAGCCAGAGCCGCCCTCCCAGCATCAAAGCGTAGACATTTCATGGAGTGACCTAATCCATTGATGTCATTCCAATGTTGTGCAATCCTGGACGATGTCCATTTCGATATCTCCCTCTTAAGGAGACTTTTGTTGAACTCAAATGACGGGGTGGGTCCAATGAAGTTCCTTTCAGCCCCTCCGATACTAAAAACAATAAGTTATGTATATAATAGTAATAGCGAATGAAATGACACACTCCGATGGGAGTGCTAGTAGGTCACCTGCAAAGCGCCCTGTAATTTTCAGGATTGCTGACCTCTCTCTTTTTTGGGTATGGCGTTATATTAACGAAATTTATTTATTTTATAATTTATTATTTATTTATTAACGAAAGTACACTTTTTTAGCTCTATTTTCACAGTTTTTTTTAAGAATATATATGTTACGTTCTATTTGACTTGTTTTTAAATAATTTATAACTCTTTTCTATCTTTAATTTCAAATATTTCGGCAGCTGTCAGTCTTCAATGTAAACAATAGTTTAAGTGTTGCATGTATGCAAATTATGGCATGTGCAAGTCGAAATGTTGTGAATGTTATAATGCTAGACCCTGTGCACAAGATTGAGAATAACGCTAATACTTAATTTTTTTGTACATTTGATATCTTTTCAACAAAATTAATTATTTATTATGTCCACCTGACCGTTGCATACACGTTGCTGATGACAACAAAATTTACTGTCAAGCAAACAAATTTGAGTTTATCTACGCCCCTTGGGATACCTTCATTACTAATAATAACATTTCGACAACATCAATTAATATGTGAAATTTTTAAATTTTAATTTATTAACACGTTTTAGTGTTTTTCAAGTAAATTTAAATATGAGACAAAAAAAAAACTAAAACAAAAATAAGTTATTCACAAATCTATATGGATTAATTTAAAAGTAATAATTAATTAAATTACAATAAAAACATGTTAAAAATGCAGAGCATTATTTAACTTGATAATTATAGAAAAAGTTTATTTAATAAAACTCAAAA
This sequence comes from Germaria angustata, assembly GCA_963681545.1. Lineage (NCBI taxonomy): Eukaryota > Metazoa > Arthropoda > Insecta > Diptera > Tachinidae > Germaria > Germaria angustata. The sequence continues at coordinate 139,265,684 of OY812998.1, read as the reverse complement.
TATAATATTTAAATTTATTTAATTTAGTCATTTGTAACATACATTTCTAATAGGCAAAATACTAAAATTAGAAAATAAACGATTAAAAAAAAAAGAAAAACAAAAAACGAACAAACAAAAATCACTAAATAAATTTAAAACAAATTTACTCCCGCCAAATGAAGAACAAAAACAACAAACAAAATCTAATGTGTAAATAAATTAATATTATAGAGTTTAATTTATAACTTTTTTCTTTTATTAAATTCCATAATATAAAAATTATAAAAAATTTTTTTTGATTAAAAAGTGTGATGATTGAGAGAAGACAACAAAAAAAAAAAAACACTACAAAAACAAAGCAAAATATACCAAATGAAGTTAAAGTATATTATTCATAAATAAATTTGCATCACGGCATATAGTATTTTTTCTAAAAATAAAAGAAAACTGAAAAATATCTATTTGATTTATATAAATAAGAGCAAACAAAAAGTGTGAATTTCGTTTAAAAAATTACAAATAACAATGTTATATAGATATATAAACTATTATTACTAAATAATTACTAAAGGAATGAATGAATGAGTTTGAAGTGACGTAAAATGTAACAAAACAAACCTACAAAATGTATGAATATTTATAAAAATCAAGAAAATAAAGAAAGAAAAATATAAAAAAAATATATTAAATTTAATAACAATTTGTTGGTTTCAATTACCAGATTATTTTTCAGGTAACAGACTGGTCGAACAAGAACTATATTGTATGAAGGATCCAAATGTATTCATTTCTATACAAAATTTAACTTCACGTCGCGGTTGTATGGTGTTCATGAACAGTCGCAATAAGACCGTTTAGTAGACTTTGACTTGTCTATACGGAAGTACTTTATTTCGAAGGCTCTTTATCAGTATCCTGAAGGATTTGGGTACTTATTCATTTGTTTTCATCACCTAGACCTGCTGTTCATTCGCGAGAATTAAATGGATGCTTTAGTATTAGTGATTAAGAATCAGATCAATAATAGAACGAAGTGGGCAAAACCAAGGTTGTTACACACTATCAATACAAAATGGCCCTTATTCGGATGTTCCTTCGCAGACCAATTGCTAGCGTACTAGACTAATAGTCCGAAGGTCGCAGGTTCGACTCCAGCCACAGACTACGGGTATTTTTGCTTCACAGTTTGTATTTGTTAATTCAAAAAAGTTGAAAAATAAATAATAATAAAATTAAATTGCATGTAAATTAGGGATCACAGTAAAAAGGTACACGAATTTACCAACCACTTGAATATTTTATGTAAAGGGTGGTCCAACCAAAACGCACAATGTTAATTGTAAATAAAACAAAAATTTTTCAGAAAATTATCTTAATATTTTTTATGATAGAAGGATCCATGGCAATTATGTGTGAAACAAATATCGGTCAATTGCTCGCCACGGGTTTGGTGGCGTACCTCTCTCCGATGGTTCATATTTTCCATGGCTCTGAGACATTTGAGGTTTGAAGTCGTTAATGTGCCGAATTACCTCATCCTTTAGCTCTTGAATTGTGCTTGGCTTATTGATGTACACTTTATTTAAATATCTTCAACGAAAGACGTCCAATGGTGTCAAATCACATGATTGTGACGTGAGATAACACGGCCATTGAATTTCTCGCGCAAAATATTGTTTCGTTGGCTGTGTGGGACAATCTTCTTGCTACCACTTATCCTCCAGGTCCATATCCTCAATTTCTGGCCACAAGAAGTCTGTTATCATCTCGCGATAGCGAACACCATTCACGGCAACTGCTTAGCAGATTTATTTTCGAAGAAGTACGACCCGACGACCCCGTCAGCCCATAAGTCACACCAAACAGTCACTCTTTGTCGATGCATTGTCTTTTCAACAATCACTCGTGGATTCTCATTTCCCAAAGACGGCAATTGTGCTCGTTAACGAATCCACTGAAGTGAAAGTCTGGACGATTATGCTGACGATTTGAACTCCCGTTTTCGTAAAAGGCTTCATCAATCTTAACGCTCTGCTCAGTTGTGTACCTCTTCATGGTTGAATACATCAAAAACTAAAACAAAGAAGTGTCAAAAATTTGACATTAAGGTGTGACTTACAATTAACATTGTGCATTAGTTGGTAGGAAATTATTTTTTTTTTGTTTTTGGCTCTTCTCATGAAAATGAAAGTTGACGGGCTCGATAATTTTAATGGCATTAAATACCACCTCGTTTTCTGGCCTTCTACAATGTGGTGAAACTTTAATATTAAAATTTTTCGATCAAAGTTTTAGCAACTAGTTCTGCCTCATGTGCACAGTGCTTCGTTACTGAACCGAAAATGAACAAAATAGAGTTTCAAAAACTTAATGTTTGTTCTAAGTTTAACTGTGTTCACATATCCAAATTTCGTTGATCGGTATATGAACAGCTAAACAATAAATTTTTTAAACTTTAATCGGGGAATATTATCCTGAATAAAATCTCAATAAAAATTAGTTGAAAAGCAACAATATAGAAGGATAGGACTTGGATTAAAGTACTTTGTATGGTATTTTTTGTTATTAAGATATAAAATCTTGAATGTTAACAAAAAATTGCTGCAAGGATATCGGCATTTCCCAAATGTCCTTTTTAGAAAAATCAAAATTTATGCTAAACTAAGCTATTAATAGCAACAAAAATTTACTTTATATCACTTACTAAAAGTGGCAAAGAGTCATTATATATGGATTACAATTTACAATTTGTGTTGATTTGAGTTTATAGCAATTTATTTGAAGCAATAAATTGTTTACTGGAAAAATGGTATGAAATCTTAGTCTACTTACGAAATTAAGAAAAAAAGTTTTAAATTTCATTTTTTTATCCTATCAAATTCTGCTGTTAGGGAAGAACCAAATCATTTTCGAAGTATTAATAGCACGAAAATTTAGTTCAAAAGATTTGTGTGAGATTTAGAGGAAATTGTATGTCTGTAATCAAAATTTTTTTTCGAGTGGGGCAAAGTGAAATTATTTAAAAATTATAATTGTCTTAAAACAAGTTGTTATGATACGAGTGTATGTATACCTCACATGTACCGCCAGGGGCAGCTGCAAGTCCATTAAAGTGATTTTAGATCCAAGCGATGATCAATCAATATCATAATCGTAATAGTCGAGCAGTCCACAGAATACAACTGCTTGCTCTCCTTTGTTTTTGAAGATTTCGAAAGGGTATTTTATATCATCAAAAGAGAGGGAATGTGGTCCCTTATAAAGGAGCTTTACCGTGACGATCCCTATGAAGCACGCATATAAGACAATGGCATGCAGATGGGGCTCAGAATCAATACAACCATAGCCAAGTCTCTTAGAGTGTTTACTTGAAACCTTTAGACAGCAGCGACTTTAGCAAAAATTGCTCCGTCATCTTAAAGATGAATAATAAAATAAAAAAAACGAATTGAGACTATAATCATATGCCACATATGCCTTCTTTAAAAATTTCTAAGCGATACAAAGTCAGCATCTTAACTCCAACACAAAGTCGAAGAACTGATGGATGTTATCAAGCCCATGTAATCAGAACTACAAATTTTATAAAACATTTTAATCCAACTGCATCACAAACAGTTACCTGTTCTCAATTAGTAATCAAACTCTCGTCAAAATGGACATGGATGTGCCACTCGCTGAGTCAAGAAGTCTCTAATATAGCAAAGGGCAGTTTATAGCTGAACCTTCAATTAAAACGAAACGTTGTATCGGTAGAAGCGAATCATTAACAACATTAAGTCATGTGGCCACAGATCCGTCAAATGAATAGAGAAAGAATTAACTGGAGAGCATTCGTGAGCACATTCCTCTAATATAAAACTACCAACATTAATTTGCTTTCATGTTGTCATTAAACAAAAGCGAATTCATCTTCTAATACTTGATATTGAAATTTATTATGAATATTTAGGAATTGGTCCCAACTAATAATTTTAATAATTAGGTTTTGTTTATTATTAGTTTAATTGTCCATATTTTTACCAGTCTTTCAATATATTAACAACTAATCCCACAACAAACGAAAGCTAATAATTCAAATAATTTGTCTTGGAGTTTATTCAAAGTAATTAAATTCTTCAACTGCATCTTTAGAAGCTCCTTCTCTGGAGTAGCGCTTACATGATCTACATCAAGGAAAAAACTAAGTTCTTTTGACACGACATGACTAAAGAGGATGTTCCAAATGCCAAAAAAACTTTAAAAATTTAATACTTTCCTCTAAAAAAGGTTAAAATCTTTATACACAAATAATATGTACATTTTCAGCTTAACAAAATATTAAATAGCAAAATCATGTTTTCCAAATCCGTTCAACTCAATCGTTTTTTAGTTTTATTTTCCTCTTTGCACAGCAAGAATCATATCTAGAACATGTTTAATCAATAAACATTATTGTTATTTAAATTCAACTAAACTGTATGGAGCCAAACACCACCGCAATTTACTGAACTGAACTCGTCCAAATATAACGAGCTCCAACATAAAGCAACCACTTAAAATGTATCGACATTTTAACAAAATCGTTCACAAATCACAAAATTGCATTTTAGAGGAATATTTGACAAAAAAAGTAAAAATAAAAATATTTAGTGGGAAATATTGCTTCAATGATGCCATAAAAGCCACAAAATGTCGAAAAATGTACATAAAGGCAACCAAAAATGTTCAAACCACTAAAATGAGTTGCTGTTAAAAGGAGATTTAATTTGCCACCCACATTATAATTGAAATTAATGTTTTAAATAAAGATGGATAAACTGTTTGCATGAAATATTTATGAGTACGTACGAGTGACTCGTAATACAAAAAATAATGTTGTTGTTGATGGAGTCGGCTGAAGTGAGTGTTTAAATTACATGTGACATGTTTGTAGGAGCCTTCAAAAACGATCCTTTTGTATTCCGCACCATTCAAAAAATCACAGCATTAAAAGCCGTAATGAATAATTTGCAGCTTTAAAAATCCACACACTCTCAAAAATGCTTTATGAAATTTTATATGAAGATGCAAAACAGCACATGTCTACTTTCGTTGAATATATTCACGTATGCAGTGGCTTCAGAGAGTGGTGTGGTGAGAAAGAAGAGCTCCTTAAACGTGCCAAAGTATTTATGAAGGGATAACCGACATTGTTCAAAATCTTCAACAGTAACCAGCAATCAACGCACAATGGGACGGGATGAGAAAAAGCATTGTATTATCTTGAATTTAAATTTTTTTCTCACAAAAAAAAATATTCTTTTCAAAATATGTATGTCGCATAAAAATGGCACTGCCTACCTGTACTTAACCCCTTAACTACCATACCAGAGAGTTTGTACAAAAACTATTAGAAAGTAACAGAAGTTTGTTAGCAGCTGTTTTTCCAACAGCATTGTCAACGCCAAAAATTTGACGTTTTAATAATAATTTTTATTTATAGTCTTGGTATCAACGTAAACTTTGGCAACCATAACGACGTGCTGATTTGACAATTCAGGCGACATTATAACATTTCCGCGCTGGTCAAGCATAATGCCGGAGTGATTCATAAAATATGATGCACGTATTTTTGTTTCGCGTTTACAATAGTGTTCGCTTAATGCAAGTGAGTTTTACAAATTAACAGTGGTGTAGAAAAAAATCAATTCGATTTTCTAAGTCTAATTTCGCGACTTAAAAATATATTCAAAATATAAGTAAAAATATACGAAGTATTTGTAGTTGTTGAAAGGCATGACGATAGTGATGTTTTACTTATTCAGAGGAAAAATAACTTTACGCCCAATTTTCAAACATTTTAAAATAATTGCAAATTTACACATCCTTCGTTTTCTGAAGTACACCTTCGAAATACTTCCTGTGAAAAGTCAGTCTTGTAACTTTTGCTGGTAAATATAAAAAATTTAAAACTAAAAACTGGGCACAAGATAGTTTTTTCAAAGAATTTATGTGGAATATGTTAATATTTTAGCATAAAACCATTATAATCATGATTCTCCATGGCTCAAGACAAATTCTGATGACTTTAAAAATATTTCATATGATTAGTCAGACAAATAAATTAATTCAATTAATTCCATAAAACTTTTTCTTCCAAACATTTTATTATTTTCATCGCAAATTGCTACCAACAAGTCTACACCACTGTAATACAACAATAAAACCAATACCACAATACAAGTGGATTGTGTGGACAAATATAAGTAGATTTTAGAAAAAAATCTAAAATAAACCGCAACTCGATAAGAAATTTTTCGTAAGTTCTAAGTGATTTCATAAACAACTCAGTGACTGCAAGGATGTGTACATGTAATTTCAGAAATTCTCTCACTTCTAAGAGTGAATTTTCGGGGTGAAAAAGTTCTACCAGCTCAACAAAAGCCTTCCCAAATTACTTATGGAACATCTCAGATCTCATATATTTTTGAAATGATACAAATCATGGCTTAAAAGACCCATGGTTCAGCATGTACATTATTGTGCTTTATTATTGTTGTTATTTTTAAATATGGTAAAGAATTTGCTTGTTGGTGTTGAAAGAGGGATGGATTTACTCCATCTCTGTCATGCTGATGATCAGTTCTTTTGACGTTTATGCTGACATTTGCGTTATGCAGTGATTAAGCACTTAATTGGATCCATTTTATGCAAAAATATGTAAAAATACAACATTTTCCTAGTAAAAGTGGTTTTTCCCACACACACGCACAGATACACTCACACACATATATGCTCATACGAGTACATATTCGTGTTTGTTTATATGGGAATTTGACGAAAGGAGTTTTATGCATAAGTAAGTGAGTTTATGTATGTCAAGTGCAGATAAAGCCTTTATAAATACACACAAACATTTACACTCACACATATATACATGCATACATACGTAAGTACATGTAACCGTTTATAATTCTTTTCATTCATAGATTGTTTGATTTCAATGCTTTTACTCTTCAAGTGCTGTAAACATTAAAATATAAAGGGTGCCCTAAAAAGCAGCTTTTAGTCTAAAATTTAAACAAAAAGAAAACCAAAAACACAAAAAATATTTTTGTCGCTTTCTTTCTGGTTAAATAATGAGTGTAGCACAAGTTATTTGCCTCTGTTTTGCATTTTATTTTATTATTATTATTATTTTTCGTTTCTAAGCAGCTTAATAATACATGTAAAAGTGTTAAAAGCAGCAGCAGCAACAACAACAACAACGGCAGAAGCATTGAAAAAGAAAGAGAAGGAGAAAAAAATAAAGCAAGTGATTGTTTAAAGGCTTAAGTGTTGTTTATTTTTATGGTGTTTCGCCAACATTATTTACATAAAAACACTCATACGCTCCCATGTACTCGTGCACATACACAATCTCTCAAGCACTCATATACCGTTGAACTCTATATGTGTGAGCCTGTGTGCCAATGTGTGTATAGTGTGTATGTGTGTGTATGTGTGTGTGTGTGTGTGTGTAGCTGGCAGTCTCCCCAGTATGACTGGAGCCTATCAGCCGCTTAAAGTGTTTGTATATCAATTGTTTTTACGAGTTTATGTTGTTTATTTACGACTATAATGATTTTTTTTTTAATAATTGTAGATTAAATAAATTTATTTTCTCTCTCATTCTCATTCTCATCAGTTCAGTGCTTGTGAACGATTGGAATAGAAAAATTTAAATGCTTAAGGAGTAAATTTACTGGTTTTTTGTCCATAGTTTTGAATGCGTATACACGTATAGTAAAAATAGTGTTAATAACTTTGTCACCGTGAGATCGATAAGAGAGATAAAATTGCAGAAAATATTTGTTATTTATTCCACTTATTTATTATGCTATTATTAGACATATGTAAGTGTAATTATATACCCTTATGCCATCATGAACACGTATGCAATGATTTTTTACACTTGATTTTTCTCAAATTAATTAAGTTTTTCAATAAGAAAAGTGATTATCATCATTACAAAAGGAATAATGATTAGAGTTTCAATAATTTATTACTGGTTGTGGCTCTAGCTGTTCATATGCCGACATTCCATTGTTCGCTGAATCAAATCATAAGTGAACTTAAAGCAGTTTGAAAGCGACTAGTTGAGAATAATATTTCAAATAATAAATTTCAATAGAGAAGATTAACAATATAATATGTAAATTATTATTTATTAATCCTGAAGATAATCAATGATAAATGAATTTGACTATTTCGGAAACTCATGTTGTTGAAACTGCAAATGGTGTGAAAAATATAAGAGAACTGTAGATCTGTAAGATTGGAATTAGAAAATAATTTTGTTCTCTTGCTTGGAAAGTGTAACGTTTCGTTGTTGAATTTACCTATTTATCGCCCATTTAAAACAAAAATAAATCCCTTAGAGCATTTAATATTCTTTCCTAATAAGTTTGCCAAAATTTCTTTTTTTCTTCAAGGGAAGAAATGTTGCACCTTCTTTATTGGCTTTACAAAGTTGTCTTGATTTTAAATATATGCAACACTTAAGTGGCAGTCTTACAATATCAGGTTGCTAAAACTGAATTATAAACTAGAAGAAAAAGGGAATACACTGCAAAAAATCTAAAAGTTAATATATCAAAAAACTGACCTTCGTAGACTAGTAGGTAGTGTACTAGACTCGTAGTGCGAAGGCCCCAGGTTCGAATCCTGCCGCAGAACTCTGGCAGTTTGAAAGGGAGCGCACAACAAGCCTTCACTGGCTTAAGTGTATGTCGTATGACATGGGCTATCACACCCCTCCAATCAACCTAACCTAACCTAACCTAATATATCAAACAGCAAATCGTTACAATTGATGCATTTTATGTATGTAAAAGCAAATATATGTGAGTTGCACGTTTCCCGAACTGATTAGATTGTTGTTTGGGACGTGTTTGGTTGTAGATTTTCTGTTTGTACTGCAAGTATTTTTAATTTTGTATGAGATTATTTATTATACTTTTCATCATGTTACAAGTGCACACTGGAGAGTATTTATTCTCAATGTTGCTGTATCGCATCTTAGTGTTGTTGTATGTTTATTATGGAATATGCACTTTTCTCACATACTCATCCATAATAGCCAAGCTATCATAACCAACCATAACGAATGCCAACTGTTGTATGAAATAAATTCAAAATGCTTTATCAAGTAACTTCATATTTACTTATGCATTCATTCATTTTTAACAATACGGATCATTGTATTCATATTGCTTGATTTGTGGATGGCTAATGCAGTTTTTGTTGTTTGTGTGTGTGTGTGTGTGTGTGTAAATGTAATACATATTCGAGCCAATACAAATAAAAAAATTTTTTTCGAGATGGATTTTTATTTATATTTTCCAGTTTTTGTTGTTGTTTTTGTTTGTGGCTAACATAAGGTGCACTCAAGAATTTAAAAAAAAATTGCTGAATTTTAATGAACAGAAAGCTTTTGTTATAAATCATTAAAATGTATTTTATTGTTTTATTTCTCCCTTAACATTTATTTACAAAAAAGAGGGGAATAATAAAACGTGCAAGCAAAAGTATTGTTTTTAAGTAAGTATTTGTTTTGATATGAGCATGCATGCGTGCATATGTACATACGTTTACCTTCTAAATAAAATCATAAAAATATATATTCTTATTTAATTAAAAATTTTATCATAAATACACATACACATGATTGAAAATTGCCAACTCAATTATACAGCAAGAGCAACAGCAACAGCAACAGCAACACACTTGAACACCTTCGAAAGAACCTACACAATCAAACGTACGTGTATTAAACTTTCTAGTTCATAAAATTAATTAAAAGTTATTATGTTCTATTTTTTCTTAAGGTACAGTCATACACAGAAAATATTTGATGAACTAAGGGAAAACACTTGTATTTTGCATCAGAGCTGCAAACGAATGATTATTTGTTTTAATGAAATAGCGACGAATTGTAATATTTTGAATGCATCTTTGCCGCAAAATATGATTTGAATTAGAATATGAATGCAATTGTAATATGTTAACAATCATTAAATTAAAATCTTTTTTAAGGCATACAATTAACAAAATCCCCATTTTAATTAAATTTGGAATTAATGCATTATACACTCAAAAAAATTTCAAAACTAAAATTTCAACATAAAAAATTTGTTTTTGTTTCTCAAATAAATTCTAAAAATCTCTATGAACAAACCAAAACCTAAATTTCTATACGTTTTTTCCACAAAAAATAAATAACAATTTTTTTTTTTAATTAAATATTTTGCTTTTGCCTTAAATTTTTTTGGGTGTATAATGAAAAAAATGTTTATATCGCGAGAAATAATTCAAACTTTAATTCAGTTCATATATTTCGTAAAATGAATGCATTCCAAAATTATCAATTTATAATCATATTTTAATTCAATAAATTTTTTGGGAATAAAGAATGCATTCATCATTTGTGATGAATTAAAAATCAAGTTTGGGTCATTCTTTCACAGCTCTACTTGGCACAGAGTATATCATATAATTTTTATGAAACTAAATTATATAAAAGCGTAAATTAGTTTAAATCCTTAATTTAGGCTCAAAACCCTTTTTATAAAACTAATAAAATTTTATAGCGAAATTAATTTCATAAACTGAATACAACAGCGACATTTGCAATATATTTTTAGCCGAATTGAAAAAAGGAGGAGTTACACCTCCCATGATATGTTTATTGTTTAAATTTTCAAATGTTCTAAAGAAAATAACACAGGAACTGGGTGCCTTGTAATTAAAGTGTTGCTTCTTTGCGAAAAGGATAATAAGGACAATTCATAGGAATTTCAGAGTGACTTAATTGGTCTTTGGTATTAAGTAGACGCACAATTTTTTTTTAAGAGTATGTGTAGCCAGATGATCCTGCTAACGTTACAGACGAAGGAGAACTCTATGATGGACATCCGCATTGAACAGCATCAGTGACGAGTAATACGCCATCAGACGCTTCAGCAACAATTAAAGCCCATCAGAAAAATTCAAGTTGTTGACGGTTTGTCCTGAACAGGTGTCAAACTCAAGTTTTCAGTCGCAATTTGCAGTCAACGCGCTAGAAGTGAAATAGCAGGCCTATTGAAAAGCTTAAGTCCTGCAATAGAAAAATAAAATTTTAAGGTTATTAAAATTTAATCGTTTAATTAATTTCTTGAGCTGTAATAGTCTAATTGAGATTTATTTAATCCGGCCTAACAAAAGCCAGATATTAATACTTCGATCAGTTGCGAAAGTATCACAAATATTTCTCTCAAAATTAAATATGTTTATTTCGTCAAATCTGGGATTTGTATGACTTTGTCCTTACAAAGACTTTGCTCTGTTTAATTTTTCAAGATTTATAAGTTAAAATATTAAAAAAAAAGCTCAAGGTGTAAATATTTACAAATAAAGAAAACTGCACAAGAATACACAGAAATACTCAACTTATTTACTCTTGTGTAGGAAAAAATAGTCAATGGTCGAATTTAAAAATAGAAATTCTAAAAAAGTTTATTTGTATTTACATTTTTAATTCAAAACTTCCAATGAAGATGAAGGCACGAACTTAAAATTTTTTATACTTTTAGTCTAGTATTTTTACTGTTGCTAAGAATATTGGGAAAATCAACTCGATCAGAGTTGGACAAACACGATTTTGCATAGAAGTCCAAAATTTCCTTTAATCGAATTAATTTTATTGACCGACCTCTAAACAGGAAAAGTTTAAAATTTTTTGATGTGATAGGGCCAGAGGAAAGGGCATCTCCCACAAAAGGTAATACATAATTATCGTACATCTGGCTGACTATAGCAGTGAGTGCTGACGATTGAAAATTCTTCTTTTGTTTTAAGGGACATGCTTCCAGTTGGGTCAAATAAATTTTTTTTTTTTGACAATCGGAAGTAAATATTCACTTCAACGAAATTTTCTTATCCTTTTATAAGAACAGGCCCCAAGTCGGCTCTTAAAGGACAGGCGGTTGATATTGGTAATGGGCGATGAATAAAATATTTCCCTTCAACTTTTCTATTTAAACCTTCTTACCTTTTTTAAAAATTACCCAGCGAATTGAATACGATTTTAGACCTCATGACCAATAAATTATCTTGATAATTTTTCTGGAAAAGCTATCGCCCACCAGCGCAGAGAAGACATAATATCAAAAAAGGGCGGCAAAATTTGTTATGGAGTTGGCTAAAGCCTCCCAGGACAGCCTTACCTACACTAATGTCATGGCCTTGTCTAAGATATTGAAATTTTTATAATTTTGAAAAATTTCGAAAAATATTCAAGGAATTATTGATTTACTCATAAAAAGCAATTTAAATTAAAATGTATTCGTTGTAAGCCAGACATTTTCTTAAAATTAACTTTTCCTTTATATTTATTTCATTAAGTTTCTTGATTAGATTGAAGAAAAAGTGTGTGTATGTGTGAGTGTGTGTTAAAGAAAGTTGCAAATCAAACTAAATGAACCCTAGATTGCCATGGTGAATGGGGAACATGATTTCAATTTTTGTAATTTTTGTTGGGTTTCTTTATTACACTGCTTAAGCACATTTGCTGAAATTAATCAGATTGTGTAGATTGTACAATGTAAAATACTGCAAATACTTTAATTTTGTCAAAGCTTTAACATGTTTACACTTTTTATTACATCACCCTAATAAATAACTGGTGTGCCCCTCCACCGCACTCCATTCGAGCACAAACTGAAAGACACGAATACCGAATGAACCAATGAACACTTACACGCTCACATACACGTACACAGCTCCCTGACGAAAGACTTTGAATTGAGAACAAACCATCAGATGCCTTCTTCCTTTAGTTTTCCCTTTATGTTTCCTGAGTCTATACGCCCAAGGTACAGCACACTGTAGACAAATAAAAATAAATGACACTGACTGACGACGAGGAACGTGCCTTAAATGTTGTCTGAAAGAAACATTAGAATTTCCCCTTTTCGCTAACGTACAACCAACCTATTTTGCAACACACACTAAATATATAAGTCACTGTGTTATTAGGTAGTTCCACCCCAGTGCCTTCCTTAGAATCTCCGACTCTTTGTAGCTTCTTCATTAATAACATTTCGCAAGCAATCTAAAGGTGGGCTCGCACGGCTATTTTGTATTTATGTGTTGCCATTATTGAAAGCGATTTTCAAAATAGAATACCCAGTGAATGGAATATCCTCGTTAAGGATTGAGTGTCTTTCATTCAAGAATATCACACAATTGGCTGTATGTTTTGCTGGGTATTTCATTGTCGAGGGTGGTAGAGCACAAATATATTTTTTCCTTAAAACAGACAAAAAGTGGAATTGTTGTTATTCGAGTAACTACTGTATATGGTGTAGTGATTTTATGCATCTTATTATCAGCCCTAGTCACGTTTCATTTTACGGCCCATTGGCGGTTACAATTTGCAATCATGTTGTTCAACACTCATACCAACACAAATGATGCCAATAACAACATGTCGGGCAGGGTACCACCCACAAAATTGAAAACCTACGGCCGTAGATATTATATTCAACAACGGCAGAATTGTGTTTATGCTTATGCCATACATCGGCATTATTAATTGCAGACCCAGTTTTCCTTGTGCTCACACCTTTCCCCCCAAGGACCAGGAGAAAAAAGAAGAGCAGTACAGCGCCAATTTGCCAATCAACTTCAACAGTGTTTAATAGCAACGGTGTATTTGGTCTTTGATTTTAATAGAGCACTTGTAGTTTCTTTACTATTTTATATTTAAAAGTATAAGATTCCTAAGGACAACCCTCTCTAATGGGCTGAGACCTTGTAAAGTTTAAGATGTGTCGATTTGTTGCTTGGAGTCTCCTGGAGTAGAGAAAAGGTTCAATGTGGACAGTTGATGCTTATTTTCAAACAAATGATTGTTGAGCGACCAGTTGATGAACCTTAAGTTTTTCTTCAGCCTTTAATCGATCTTATTTAAGTTCCATCACTGCCTTCTTATGCAACTAAGAGGCTCCTTCTCTGCCGAGTGTGGCCCTTATTTGAACCATAAGTGTTTGAGATTCGTTGGTTTCGATGTTGCTCAAGTTTCTCAATGTATGTTGAGACATGTTTTGAAATCAAATTTTTAATTAATGGAACTTCTATATACATACATATTTTGTTGCCTTTGAATAATTGAATAGTTTGTATACTATATACCCAAGGGTTGTCCCATAACTGAATCCCATGGCACCATATTTGTTCTAAAATCGAGTTTTATTAAAAAAAGTTTACAGTCTAGTCTAGAGTTTGGTCCAATAAACCAATTAAGCTGCACCCCTTTTAGTTTTATTTGGATAAGTTTTGCATATTTGCAGTAAGTCTTTGACCCACTGTATCTTAAGCTAAATTTTTTTAAAGAAAATATTTTTGAGTCTCAACTCTCCTGTTTAAAAAGTTATCAATTGCTTCTCAATATATGCATGTGTATTGTTCCACGATCGATTCCACTGTGCATTGGCCGAGTGCTCTAAATTTATATTGTGATATTAGTCGTTCACGAACTGTAACTTTGGTAAGTTCATGGCGGTGCAAATTAGGTAGAGGTGGTTGACAGTACCCCCGCAAACATTTTCATTTAGAGTCGTTTTAAGTTCTTCAATTGAAATTTTTTTCTAAATTCTCGAAAGAAAATATTGCGTTCAATAAAACCCTCCCCCTGCCTCGCAAACTAATTATTTCTCTTAGTATTTGGTCTGTCTGATCATAAAACTAATTACTTCTTTCGCATATAACTAAAGTATATTTTATTTATTATATTCTGTCCGAGAACTGTAGTATATTTTAAAAGGGCTCGACTAAAAAATTATCAATGTTAGCGCTCGTAAGGCGACTCTACTCGAATGTTGTGCGATTATTTATACGGCGTTTTCGTTTCTGACAAAAATTTTTCCATCCCGCAATCAGGACAGTTCCCAAAAGAGTATTCAGAAAAAAGACAGAAAAGATCACAAACCGGTGATAAATAAAGAACTTAATGTTGGCAAAATAAGGAACGGGCTTAGAGTAAAAATTGCTTACAGCATTGCAGTATCGTAATATATTTGTTTATAAAACAACAAATACTTCGTCGTTTTATATCTTAAATAAGACATCCAGTGCCGTCAGATTCTTTCTAAAGCCGCGTTTGCAAAAAAAATGTTTGGAAAATGTTTGCTGGGAATAAAACCTGAATGTAATTGTCTGCCTGCTTCTAAGGCAATAAAAACGAGAATACACATATTTTCTTGTATACGTGTATATACTTTTTTATTTTGTTTTTAGCTTTGAATTTATTGCAATGTTCTTTCTGGTTAAATCGTAAAAATTTTTCTATGCCTTGTTATTATTGTTGGCCATAATAAACTTGTAAAAAAGGCAACAGCAATGTCTGCTTCCGCTTCCTTTGAGCAGAAAATACTAAAACAGCTCTTGCTGGCACAACCGCACAAGCAGAAAAAACACTGTATCTGATAACCGGACAGAGGACGAGACAAATGAAAAAAAACCATACTGTCCCGTCGGCATTGTCCATTCCTTTATTTAATATCTATTTACTCTTGCGTCGCAAGTACGGCTTAGATGCTTTCGATGGGGTTGTACACCCATTTGAACTCATTTCATTTGGTTGCTGACTTTGATTTCCTTATTGCTGCATTGTATTAGTTTTAGTTGTAGTTGTAGTTGTAGTTGTAGTTGTATAAAGCTTTTGTCACTATCCTGGCCCATTGCAATACAATTTATCTGCCTCTTCTAAAACTAATACTCGTACCGCCAGCAACAACTACAACTTGTAAAAACAATGTTGTTACACCTGTAGAGTATTTTCGCTTCTAAGTATTTTCTTCTTGTTGAGCTTTTCTTTTCCTGCTTTATATGTCGTACATTTTTTTGGCCTGAAGCCTCTAACACGTTCTCATATTGCCAGATGTTTTTCCAGATGTTGGGCGCGCGGAGGTCGTAAAGTGTTGTAATTTCTTTTGTTTTTTTTTTGTCGCTGAGCCAGTCTTGCTTCATGCTGCTCCCTTTCATTTCGTTTTACGTTCTTTTTTGTGTTGTTTTGACGAATCGTAAATTTTAAGTTTTTATTACATAATTTCTGTCATTACGACGTTGTCTCACTTCCTACTTCCGTAACTATTCGTTGCCGCTATTGGTATTGTATGCGTAAGTGTTTGTGTGTGCGTGTTTGCAAAACAATTTATTTTTAATTTTTTTTTATCTTTTCTTTTGTTCGTACTCGTATCTACATCTTTTTTAATGGTCGTTTTGGTACTTATTTGTCCCTTTGAGATTGTGTAGACCATTTCCTTATTTTTATTGCCGCCAAAGAAAAGGTTTTTTACACATTTCATACCCAATTTATTTCTAAGACGAAATGCTTTTAAAGGCACGTAGATTATTATAACATGTTTTTTGACAAGGACCACATTAAATGTGCGGTGGCATTTAAAGTTGCCAGTAAAAGACCATATAAAATTTAGTAGAATGACTTAAAATGATCAAATATTCGCGCGCCTTGAGAGTGCATATATATATATATATATATATATATATATATATATATATATATATATATATATATATATATATATATATATATATATATATATATATATATATATATATATATATATGTGTGTGTGTGTGTGTGTGTGTATGCATGTTTATGCATATATGGGTGTAACTATATATGGAAGCGAACAATATCGTAAAAGATGTCTAGGCAAGAGCTGGCAACATCCACCCTTGTTCGTCATAGTATAATTTTTGTATTCAGTACTGATCACAAGCGCGAGTTCGATTAAATTTTAAATTTAATTCGAGTTGTGTGGGTTAGATAGCTCCACCTCCTTAGTAAGCGAGATCCTTGCGTGCGAAAACAGACATGTACTGTGATGGACGCATTAAGTTTACTCATTATTGGGAGCACTGTGGAATTAGGTCGGAAGGCAGGTAGCCATGTTAGTCTTCGACACATCTATCTACGTTTCTTTTTCAAACTAAAACAAATCAATGTACACACATTATGTAATAGAAGTAAATAGAAGTTTTGTTAATTGATATTTTATGCTTTTAAGCATTTTATAGTGTGAGAAATATGAAATCAAGGCACACAAATTTCCCAAACCTTATTATGCTTTCAGCCACGTTAATTTATAGGTTAGGTTAGTTTAGGTTGATTGCAGGAGTGTGATAGCCCATGTCGTACGACATACACTTAAGCCAGTGAAGGCTTGTTGTGCGCTCCCTTTAATTATCAAACGCAACTGCCAGAGTTCTGCGGCAGGATTGGAACCTGGGACCTTTGCACTACGAGTCTAGTATACTACCTATCAGTCTACGAAGGTCAGTCACGTTAGTTTATAACTATAAAATATTTAAATTTTATCCAACTGTTTTACAAGAAGAAATGCAAATGCAAATATAGTTTTCAATTTGATCTTTCCTTCATTTTATGTCACTGCATCTTGGAGAAGGGATACGCGGCAAATGTTTTCAACCCTTAAACATTAAACTGTTAATGTCTTGTCCTGGCCGAAACCACGAGAAAAAGGGATATTTTAAGATATTCCAAGCAGCCATACACAACAATTACTTCATAAGCATCACATTAAGTGTTAGAAACGATGTAGGGCCATTATCATAGTGTTCCATGTTAATGTCTAATAGTTTACACACCTGCCTTTAAGACTAAATTTAGCAACCCACCAGCCTTGAATTAGAAATTTTTAATGATTATAACGTCATTTTGAAAACAATTTCATTTTATGGATTTTATAAACTGAAAAGCGAACCAACCAAACACATTGACACAGTGTAACCTCTCGTTGCCATTTAAAAGTATGAAAATGAAAATAGAAATGGCGGCTCCTTAAAAGTTCTTCCTTCATTTAAAACAAAATACTGATGAAGTTTATTATAAGCTTTAAGTACCTTTATATATATTTTAACTTATATTGCTGAGATTTCTATGTCCGTTTTTTGCCAGTTTTTTTTATTAGTAAATTTAAGCCAGAAGTAGTGATGGCAGGTAAACATTTTAATTAAACCACAAGGACTAGAATGAGTGTGTTCTGTTTAACAAAAAAAGGATACGCATACGCATAATTTAAATATCGTAAAATGACTACGAGTTCCAAGCCCTCGTTAGGCTGCTTAATAGTGTGGGTGCGGAAATTGGTATTACAGTGATGCGTGTATGTGTATGAGTGTGTGTGCATGTGTGTTCAGTTATTATTACGTCTATTATGATAATAACGATAGATATTGGTGGAGAATGAAGGCAACATTTACAATCTTAGTTTTATGTTTATTTGTGAATATTTATCGACACGTTAATAAACGTGTGCGTATGGGAGCGTGTCTTTTCAAATTGCGTGTTTGTTAGATAATATTGGCTTTTGTGCATTTTTGCTATTATAATTTCAACATTATCTTTTAATTGAATCGTCAGATGTGTGTCGTGCTCTTTAGTGTTCATTAGACTACTCAAGCTCTAATTTTGCACAAAAGACTGAAACAAAAGAGGAAGTATAACTTTTAATAAGATATTTATAACATGTTTCCATATGTGTACAAGGATGTTTGCAGGCATGTTTATTATGTGATATATATTGATTTTTTATTTAACTAAATAACAGCATGATACCTTTTGTTTTAACTTTTATTTCTCGTAAACTTGTGTATGAAATATATATTAATTAATTCTGACAAACTAGAGACTTGTGTGAAAGAAGTGCGAAAAGCTTATCGGTACTCACATGTTATAATTTGTCACATACTCAATTTAATCTTAATGAACGATAGAGCATCTAAAAGCTGTAACCAAAAACTAATTAAAAGCTATTTTTGCACCAAAAAGACAATCGAGTTGATGATTTTTTTTCGACCACATTCTTAAACAAAAGAAATTTTCTGAATCTTGGCACCAATTATTTGTTAAGATGAGTAGTGATGAAACAAAATCGCACTAATTCAAATTTAGAGGCTTTTCTCATTAATCAGGCTTAATTTGTTATTACAATAGTGCTTTACTAAGCAACTGTAGACAAGTGCAAGCGGAGTGAGCAGCATTCATGCCCATCCATGGTTCTTATGCCAAGTCTTTCGTTCAACTGCAAACCATTCTGATTCAAAGAAATTGAAAATAATCAAGAGAATGCCACAAGGGAACATGCTTGGGCTTCGTCTAATTGTTCTGCAGAACTGCTGGCAAAAATTCCAGCGAAATGGGGGCATATAGTCTATATTCATAGTCCACCATAAGCAACAGAGTATTATTTCATTTGTTTATTGTTAGAAGAAGCTATGAAAATAATACCAAACATTCCTAATACAAGTGCTCTTACGTATGTATATGTGTTCAATATGTATGATTGTATGCAGGAAAAACTTTGATAGGAGATATTTTCAACTAGAATTTAATGAATTTTCAATTTTGATTAATAACTTGAATGGAGTGTACAGTTGGTTATTATTCTTAAAATATAAATTACAAATACATTTGAAGGACTTGCATATTTGTTAATTAATTTATAACAAATATTTATTAAGATGAGTCAAATCATTCGCAGCAATATAAAATTTAATTATAAGTACATTCAATACAAGAAGCCGCATGAATATGAACACCTTTAAACATTAAGACACTTCATTAGAGGATATGATATATGGGCAATTTTTTTTCCAAAGTCTTTGGAAGTTTTTGGACTTGAGGTGTTTGAACATACATCGCTTTTAGAGCATATATTTTTAAGCATCCTATCGAGACGTAAATCAAAAACATGATTAAGCATGCTTGAGATAAGGGTAAAATTGAGATCTGCCTCCATTTTTCCAAGAGCTTTTCGTCTAATTGTTGTTACCATTGTTTTTCTTTAAAATGTATGTCTACAACTAAAAGTTTTTTATTAATAAACATACCACTGACTTACCCGGGTAATACAGGGAACTAATAAAAATAAAAATTAAATAACTTATAAAAATTTTCATACATTCTGTGAGTTATTGCATCATGAATATGTTTAGAGATTATTTTTTGGGTATATTTATTTTTTTAATTATTTTATATAATGAAAATATTAAAAAAATTATTCAAAAATATTCATTTTTAGAGAAATTTATTAATTTCTCCTACAGAAAAAATATTTCCAATCCGTTGTACTTATTAAATATTATTTTCTCTAGGAGAAATTATTAAATTATAGTGACCAAAGAATTTCTTCTATGAGGCATGTAGAAAACTCTGGTTGACTATGTTAAGCATTTCTATGCTTTAAATTTATATTTTGTTTTATATCTTTGGGTTTTACTTCCGCCATTATAAAGGAATACACGAAATTCAGTTTTAATATTGTTTTTGGATTTGGGGACAATTTAAAAGTCCTAGAGACTCATTTCACAAAAATTTGTTTGGACTTGTGTCACTTTCTTAGGTCCTATTTCATAGGGAGCTCTTTAACATTTATTTTTGAGCCTTATTTTGTAAATTAAAATGGTAAGTGGCAAAATTGCTTTTAAATTTTTGCACATTATTTCTTTGAAATGCCAAACATTATTTAAAGAGACTATTGATAATGTCTGTTAGGGCGGCAAAAAAATTTTTAAATCAAATCGAATTGAATAAAAGCAATATACGCTGACATGAAAAAATACACATCATACGATAGTTTTTAAAACTTTATTGAAAGTCACTAGGAAGTAAAAAGTCTTCGAAGGGCCTAAATTGAAAAAAAAAAATATTAAACAGTGTCAGTAAAAAATTTAAATAACTTAATTTTGAAAATATAAAAACGACTATGTGCAGCAGCTAAAAACTCCAAGAAACCCCAAACGAAGTTATTAAACATCTCCTTCAGGCTAAAAATTGTGGTTGTTTGTCGCTGGCTTAAGCATTTAAAATGTTCACACTTGGGAAAAGGAAACTCTTAAAATGTTTACTGTATCCGAAGCAAATTTTGTTTTTGTTGCTTGTATGTTTACAACAAAAAGACATTCAGCACAAGAAAACATTCAACCTTTTGAAGTGAAAATTATCTACAACCTCATACAAAACAAATTACGAATATGACACATCCAGCCAAGGGCATAACATGAAACCATATTGAATTTTCGAGCAAAATGCTTTCGAGAATTTAATTAAAGAAAATATTTCATTTATATTCATTTCTCCTATGACCATCTTCATACCACATTCAACAAATCAATCCCTCCCATTAGCGAAAGCGAAGAGGCAAATGTCTTTGAATGTGAAAAGTAATAAGAGTCGAAATGAAATTGCGATTAAAATCATAATAAAGAGGAAAACAAACACAACACATTCAAAAATTTATGAAAATTTATATAATTTATGAATCCCACTGCAACCATAAAGTGTGGAAACTCACTCACACGCTTATACATCAATTCACCAAAGTACTGCTACACAAAGAAACAAATCATTAAGAAAATGAATGCAATTTGCATAATTCCAAAAATGATTGGATATAAAATTTTCATTTGAACGTGAGCAAATATGAAACCAATTAAATGGATGAAAAATTACAATCTAAAAAGTCAAATGATAAGAGTTCATAAACAACATTGTTAATTAATGTCTTTATAATGGAAAATTACACATTTTCTTGTTTTTCCCTTCTTATGAAATATCTTCTATCTTAAAAGCCATCAATAATTTGAACAAAGCACTCCCGCAATTTTCCTTTTTAGTAGAATGTAGTCATATATCATGATAGTGTCAAACAAGTGACAAATCTAACTACTACTGTCGACGTTGGTTAATAAACATTAATTGGACATATGAAAATACACACACACACACACGCACGTAAATGTGTTTGAGGCAGCTCTCCAAGTCGCATTTACATTTGCATGCAATCACCCTGCAAACATTTTTCACTATGGAAAAATTCACCGAAATGTACTGATATCTAAGCGATTCGTATAAGTCACTACGAGACGATTGATTTGTGGCAAAACAATAAATAAAAGAACAAACATGTTGAACTAGCAAATGCGCTCAATAAAGGAACAACAAATCATATCCTTTTCAGCTGAGGGATCTTATGGAGAAGTTTTTATTTTTCACAAAACAATCAGTCACATTGTCAAAAATCATTAATTTTTTTCAAACAATTTTAGAATATTATGACAGTTTGACTGATGGCATATTTTGTGAGTCCCCCATATAATTATTCAAAATTAATTTACTACACTTAGAGAATTTTGGAGGTGGTGTGGGAATTTAAATCCAGATTATTTTATTGACTGGGTAATGTTGGCAGTATTTTTATGACATAAGACAACATACTTCGAACTGAACCAGAATATAACAACACTAATTTTTTAGTCTGCTGCGCCTCCTCCACAGTGTTCCATCTATTTCCTGCATTTTATCACATTTTAAGTGATGATGCTTGTATTTCGTACCAGAGCGTTTTAGGTGAAAAAAGTATACGAGAATTCATATGATCCTAATATATTTTTACATTAAAGTACTTTTGGTCTTGACACGATATTACATACAATGAACTCTGGGTACTTTGAACCAAAATATAATTCTAAACGATTATATTGTTGGTAGGATTTAATTAAATTATCATTAGATTCTCTTGAAGAATGATTATATATTTTTTAACGAACGATCATATTATTTTAAACATTTCTCGTGATAATAATACACAGGAAAGCTAGTTGTGGCTTCTACCTGGGAGAACAAACATGTGCAAATTTTTTGTGGATCGTCATACCTCACTAGGACTGAAATTACAACGATCACAACAACAATCACAATTTCAACAACATCCTCTGAAAAAGAATACGAGAATTCTATTATTCTCCTGTCATATTTTTTGCTTATTATTAAAAGTTTTATGTCTTACCAAAGTCAAAAGAATCTACTCTGTTCGTATTTCCGACTTTTTTGAAAAAAACTTGTATCGTAAACTTGGTTTTTTTTTCCAAGTGCCTGCGGAAAAAGCATTGGAGCTTCATTGAATAGAAAGTACTTAAATAATAGGAAAAATTACACTTTTTTCATTTTGAAAAATAATAAAACTCAACTCGTCACTATATACGGAAAATATAAATGTACGAGTACTAAATCGCAATAGACTGTGGAGAATTTTACCAAACATATCTTTTTTTCTATATTCTCCTGGGAATAAGGATTTATTAGGATACGAAATACTTTATACGACAGAACGTAAGACTAAAATACATCGCCATGGCAAAGTTTGTTAAGATCCATTCAGTAGATTTTTTTCCATGATGCGTATGAAGGACAGAGGGATAGACAGGCAGACAAACGGACAAAAACTCCTACGCTTTAAACCTTTGCGATAGTGCAAACAATAAGTCGGCCAAATGTTACCAAAGAGCCAGGTGAACAGTATGAAAACGAATAAAATACGAGCAAACAACCATTAATTTTTACGTTAGACTTCCTTGACTTTCAGGTGTAAAAGTTTATAGTTTTCAAATTTAATTAAAAGCAGTTTCCCAGTTTTAGAGGAGCATTGTTGACGTTTTCGATTACTAATAATTGGATTGTGTGGAAGGTACCACATCCCTTAATCTGCAGCCTCCCCGTAGACTCACAAAGTTTTATGGCGACCGGATAACGGGCATGTCCGCTCATGGAATACAAATAAACGAACAAATATAAACTTTTATGTTTTAAAATTATTTTCAAATTCAACTGAAAATAGAAATCCATTACATAAAACTTGCAAATGTTTAGGGGTACACTCAGGTATATGCAGGTGTAAGTGTGTGCGTGTGTGCGTATGTATAAGTATTCATGGAGATGTTGCAGCTGCTGTATGTTACTAAATACAAATATTGAAATGTGCAATAGACAAGCAATAGAATTATTTATAAATACTTAAATATTCCGAAGCTTTGAAATATTTAGAATATTCTTAGAATGTCCCAACAACGTCTGCTGATGACTTGCAGTGCGGGATGAAAAATACTTCCAGTCAGTGTGAACATATTGGGAAAAGTATCCGCTTAGTGGGGATGCCTTTTAGAAGATTTTGGGAAGAAAGTTTTGTTTGAACGTGGAAAATTTTCTTAGTATTGTATTTATGTTGTGGGAACTAAAGAAGATTTTTTACTGGGCCAGCACTTAAGAGATGACCCAACTCGTCCCTTGTATTGGGAAGATAGATAGATAAATAATACATTAGATATGAAATCTATAATGCGGATACGGAAGGCTCATATAAATGACGAAATTTTTCTGTAGCACGGGGTACAATTCTATGCCAAATTTTCATCAAACCGCACACGATTAGGATGACGTTCTACTACGTCACATACAAGAGTTGTATTCGATTATTGGATGGATATTCATGGCATAAATAATAGAAAGTTTAGAAGGAGTATTTCTCACTTCGTATTATAATGCCGAGCAAATTGAGTTCTACTTTAGTAACAGCAAAAATATACTCAATATATCGAACATTTCTCTGGATTTTTATGACAAAAACATCAAGGACTTCTGATTCAATGTCTACGTCACCCATAATTCAAGATCGAGCAGCACGTTCGGTCATACGTTTACATATCGGCATACAACATTGGATCTTAACAGCATTAGAGAAAGGAATTTCATAGAAATATAAATTAAGTTTTAGGTAATTTTATAGATAAAAAAATAAGAATGGATAAGGAAAGAGATTGGCAAAGTGTTCGGAAGCCCTGCATACAACACATGCGAATCAAATGATACGGGCACTAAAAATATTTCATTGTATCATCGACAAGCAAGAGACCTTAAATGTCAGCATAATATGACAAATGAATTGGTTGCAAGCAGGCAGTTGTTGTCACTGCTGTTTTCTACAGTTGCTCCTGTTTATTGAATGCTAATATTGATACAAAGGCTATTGAATTTGACTTTGTTGAAAGGAAAACCCCCACCATGTATACTTCAAATAACATCAGCTGCAATAATAATAAGCCGAAGTAATACTCACAACATTTGACCATTTTGCCGTCATATCATGACCACATGAGTACCAACACTATCCGATAGACCGAAAAGATATCAATACACATACATACATACAATCATCAGTAATCACTTACTTTGATAAAAGGATTTACTGTGGGATGATTTTAACTTGCACTGTCGACTGCTATAATCATGGAATATTTCGATTTGAATTTATTACCAAAATATCCTGAAAATCTTCTTTGTGTCATACAGGACAGGCAGTTACGTCTCTTGCTCAGGCTTACACACACACACATACTTTTATTTGAAAACATTAATTTATTTCCTATGTGTTGCAAAATGTCAAATTATGTCAATTTTAATTAGATCAGGGTATTGAGGATTGCAGATAAAGTGGTAGCATTTAACAGTGGAAGCAACACTTTTGCAATGTGACTTCAGACATGTCAAGACATGTCCATCTTAAAATCTACGAAGACAATAAGCAACCAATGGCAGGAATAATGAAAAAATACAATATGACGATTTTAAACAAGCAGTCATATAATCTAATAACAGAAGTATTTCGGGGGTCTACCTTAACATAACTTCCGGGAAACACATCAGTTGCAGCTTCGGAGCATGATGCTTTAAACTTTGCAGAGCAAAAAATTTTTATTATTCATGCATTAATTTTTACCAAAAGTACAGTCGTGTCGAATATCAAGGAGTTTCGTGAAAAATGTTTCTGTATTGTCGCTACACGTGAAATATTTCTTATGTATGTGACTAAAAACACAAATACACACAAGTTCAGACGCACCTAAATATCTATGTATGTATATATATACATCTCATACACTATTTTCTATTATGAAAGTCAATGGAAAATTAAAATAATTTTTTAGACATGTCGTTACTGAAGAAAAAGCGGCATCCTGGGTTTCCTCCATTTGATGATCTAATTATAAAAACCCTGTTTACTTTTCTACTTGCTCGAACAGACATCGAAATAATATTTAGGAGCAAATTTCAATAGATCTGGTATTCGTTTTTCTTTCGGTAACTCTACTGTAGCCGGTGGATATATACGTGCCAAGGGCACATCAGGTCGCTTATCAAAGAATATCTCTTTGAAGAGAGTATCCATCCGTGCTCCTAAGCATCTTATTCATAATTTAAAAGTATTCTAACAGACCTGAGACCATGCCCTTCCGACTAGCTGCTGGTGTTCGTTCAAGAGATGTCAGTAAGACTGGAGAAGTTTGTGGATAATATTGTTGCAGCCCACAGATGAGCAGCTGATGATGCAGGCGTTGGTGCCACCGATGTTGAATTTTTTGATGATTTTGGCCACGGTTGTTCCCAATAAAAAAAACAAATTTGTTAAGGTTGATATTCAACACCCCTGCAAGTAATAAATAAATCTTTTAGAGGGCAGTGCAAATATCCTTTTTTCCATTTGAAAGTAAAATTTATAGAAAAGAAATACTCATGGCTTGCAATTGTGATTTTATTTCGTAGTACTCGCATTTTCTCTATATAATTCTAAGGTGGTACCACACAACTGCATCTCATAACACGATATTGATGCCCTTCAATTGTGTGGTATAGAGAAGCTTAGAACTTAGAATCACTATTAAATTCCTATAAATTAGTCAAGTAATTAAAACAACTTTTTAATTCATTTGAATCGACTTTTGTGTCTTTGTGGGTGTATGCGAAGGTATTTAATCCGAAAATTTGATGCAAATGTTAAATGGCCTTTTTCTAACTCATCTTTAAGATAGTGATATGGTGTATGGTGATGGGAGCAGGACCTTTTTTAACTTTCAAAAATAGGAACAGTTGTCTCATGAAAACAATTGTTCGAAATCTGAATGATTGCTCACAGCTGAACGGTTGTCTTTTAAAGCTTTTCGAACATGTTTCAACGGCCGGATTTTATTTATATATAAAGGTTTGTAGTTCTTTTCGCAAAAATGTATTGAAACGATATCATTATCGATTTTCTATTACCCAAAAGTGACCACAAGGTATATTGGGACTTTTAACTCTTTTTAGTCAATTATAAAATTTTTCTGACTATACACACGATCATTCTGCTGCATGGTTTTTCTAAACCAATTCAGAAGGCTAAATGTCAAATTTGTTCGATTTTGTATAAACTTTTTAATAAGAAACTTTACTGAACTTCTCATGAAAAAATGATTTTTCAACAAAGAAAAGCGGTTTACCAAATTATGTGAGTGCAAGTCTGAAATTGTCTTATTATGGCAATTTATGAAATTGGACTACAGGGTCTAACCTCCTTAATGTTAATAAAAAATTATAGTAAATATAACTTGTCGATTTATATGTGTATAGAAATTTACTGGAAAACTCTATGTCGCACCAAAATTTTCTTCTGTCCTCCTGTGGTACCATCCGGACAGGACTAGGACATTCATAACCAAAATATGTTAATAACGATATAAGATGAAACATCTATGACCAATAAATTTCCAAATGTTTGGAGTTGTCTGTTTTCTTACTTCTTCTCCTTGCAAATGAATGTGTTACACTTGTCCGTATGTGTATGTCCTTTGTAAGTCCGAATCACATGTATGCCAATATTTACTAACAACTTTTCCTTTTGTTTTCTGGCAACAATTTATCATTATTCTGGCCTATAGTTAAGAACATTTTTTTTGCTCTTCTTTGGTTTGAGTTTCATTTTTCTTTTTCTATCTGGATTATGAAAAATTTATCATTATTGATTTATTAATAAATGTTGTTCACAACAAAAACAGGATAAGAAGGATACATTTAGACAACTCGGACATTGTTAAGGAAATTAAATTTTGGTTCCTTAAGGATTTTGAAGATTAAATTGAATTAAATACTTGAGTTTGCTTTTAAAAGTGACTCAAACAAAGTACACGTTGCATATAGGACGTACGAGTAAGTAATTTGTGTAGCAAATACGGAGTTACTTTTTGTAGTCAATGCAAGAGATTATTGCAGATCAAAAGTACTATTTTTATATGAATATATTTTAATTGTCATTATTTTATACATGATACGACTACACAAGACTTAAGGAAATATTCTTTATTATACATACCGTCACTTGTTTCTTCTTTACGTACATTAATTTTATAAAAAAATATTGTGTATTTAAATCAATTAATTTATTTAATTGGATTATTTGTGTAAGACGTTTTTAACGACTTTTATCATTTTAATATTTTCCATGCAATAAAATAAATGAAACTTTTAATTTAATTGCAATTCGTAATTTTAAATTAAATTCGAACTTAAATAAATATTAACGTTTTTATTATAATAAATGTATGAAGAAGACTGGAAACAATACTGCCACATCCTGTAGGAGAAATATTTTTTATCGCAAACTATTCGTTCAAAATATTTTTTATGATCAAAGACAATTTTGCAGTAGTAATTTGCTTATTCCATTAGATTCGTAAATCAGTTTTTTTATTGTATTTTATATCCTTAGGGATTTGAAATCTTGGAATAAAAAAAATTTTAGTGTTTTTTTTTTAATTTTTCATGAAAATACCTTTTAAAAAGACATGAAAATGCTAATATTATGATGTGGATGGAAGCTTTGGATCATTTTCAATTATTCAAAGGGTTACTCACCTTTCAGTATATTTTAAAAAGTAATTTTTTATGTTTTTTTTTGCAAATAAAACTATTTTTTATTCAATAATTATTGGATATTTATCACTGGGGTTACATATTTAAAATCGAGGAGGTCTACGAACCTCTTAAAATCCAAAAATTTTTTATTTTTTAGATGACGTTTTCATATACGTTTCTTTGTGACAAAACATTTATTTCGATATTTGTTACAATTATTCCGGATATTTTCACAATTTAATTTGAAAGAAAAAAATTATTAGCACCTACATAAATCGAGTTTAGCTGCTTATATGTCGGGTATTTTACTGTGCAACCATTTTATCAGTAGACTTCAACCAATATGTTTGAATTTATTTTTTTGTTGCAAATTATTTCAAAATCTCCAGCAGATTTTCACATTTGTTGAAGTAATTGTGATTTTGAAGCTAAATTCCCAAGGCTTTGAGAAGAAGTAAAAGAAACGAAAATACATTTTTCTTCACTAAGATCATTATACCGAGTACATGTGGAAAAGATGAAGAGAAAATTTTTTATTTAAAAAAAATGGATACATTTTTAAAAAAGTGCTGAGTTAAAAAAAAATACGTAGGTGCGCAAAAATAACAATAAGTTTCTTTTCTTAAAGGCATATTTCATCTTTACCCTATTTCGCCTTGTGTGCCCACTTTGCTCTGAAAGAATAGTGGATTGATACAGGAGTGAGAGTATAAATTATGTGCTTAAGGACTGCAAACCTCATCCCCTTCTTCAGTTTTCTAGTAGAAACGTTTTGAGGGTACCTTTGTGTTTTTTCTACTCGACTGTTGCCAATTTTCCATTCTCTAGATATCAAAGGTATCGCAAAGGGGCTAAGACATGGATCCAAATGAACGAAAACTGCCTATTGAGCAGAACCAACTGAAGCAGATGATCAGAAGCAATAAATTTTTTTTCTATTTTTTTAATGTTTGGTGTAACTCAATTAAGTTATATTTAGTTTATTTGATTGCTGTTTTTACTTCATATAAAATGTAATAAAATGTACATAATTTTTATTTCCAGTCTTTAAATAGAATGTCTCCCCCACATTTTGTCAATTGCTAGTCAGTGTTTAAATATAAAATTTTTATGGAAAAAACAACCTCAAACCAACTCAAATCTATCAATCATTTCGCTGATTATACAAGCGAAACCTTGTGGGTGTTTTAAAAATATTAAACGAGACAACAATCTTATCTTTGCACATTTAGTATCAAATAAAATTCAAATAATGTTTAAACTATGAAACCTCAAACAAAAAGTACAACTTGTGGCAAAAACGATACTAGCGACAGCAGTAAAAATGTAAATAAAAACATTGTGAAATAATGATAAACGAATGTCAAGGCATGTTGTTGCCACAGTGGGACTAATTATAAAATAATTATATTGAAAATTTACATTTATTGGGCGACTTGGTAGTTTTACAGTTACTTAGTTGGGGCAATTAAACTCACCCTGGGGCCTTGCTTGAAAAGTCTAAAAATTTATGCAATTTATTTATCTAGTGTGATTCCCTGAGAAAATGGTAGAAGAAGTTTTTATGGAATTATTGTTTGTATTGTTTCCAAAGCACGATATCTGCAATTCCGTCTGAACATTAAAAGTCATTTTCAACTAAATAAACCAGTAAAAATTAGTTTGACAAAAAATCATAAAAGTGTTAAGACTCGAAGGTACGATTTTCAATAGGCTTGATTTACAATGGTTTCAACAGCGGCTTGTTGCTGCAGGATGTAGTCTTTTTTCATACTTATTCATCGATTTGGATTTTATCTTCAGAAAATTGAATTTTTACGTTTTTTTGCAAAGAAAATAGTCTTATATTAAATTGGGATTCACCATTTGCTGCTGGAAAGAGGCTTTACATCCAGAAAGAGTTTAAATTTTCGAATGGTGGCGATGCATGTAGATATTTGAAAACGTTATAAGTTAAGAAAAATAATGTTTTCATTCATATAAATTTAAAAAACAAAAATTCCAGCATTAGTTTCGACCTGCTTCATCATCATTCATGTAAAATTTCGTTATTCTTAAAGTCCCATAAAAAGAAGACGAGAATTCTAATTATTTCATTACACACGAAAGCTGCCTTATATCAGGGCTTGTTAAATAGATTTTATAACGAAAATTTATTTAAGATGTGAACGCTCGGCATTGTTTGTATTTTCTAGTTTTCTGTCGTTCCACAGTGGAAAGAAGAGTTCTGCTAGCTCGAGCAGTTTTAAGTGATACTAGTTCGGGCGGCAGCAAATATGATGGGAACCACACAAACCATGGTAGGGACGGGTTGCTGAAAAACATAAACAGCACTATACTGATACAGTGGGCCTATGCACAGCCGCAAGCATTGGCTTGCTTATAGGCTGGATAAAACAACAATGTTAAAGTGAAAAAAGCTCTAATAAGATAAGTATTTGGAAGGATCGGCCCATAGCATTGCAGCTTCAAGAGCGCAGCCTTTGTTAGTATTTGGATAGACATGTTTAGAAGTCTTTGTGTACATTCCACAACTTTCGAGTGACATGGTGAATGCTATAAGAGCTCTGATATACAAGCGCTGTGAGATCAGTCATGTTTAAAGTGTAAGAAAGAGAAGAAGAAGAGCCAAAAAAGTCCTAGACCGAAGGAGTTCTCGAATTGAAAGCTTTAGCTTTAATTGGCTTTTCTTCAATACCTGGAACTAATTTTAGAATCAATAACGCAGCTGATCTTGAGAGTTAAAAGATCCATATTTTTCTTTTTTAATTGTAAAAAATATCCAAATGCTGCATTTCACTCCACCGTTAAAGACAAATTTGAACTTGTATTTATTTTTTCATGTCATAAGCAACAATAAAAAAAACTACACATCAGGAAAAACGATGTACTTAAAAAAAAGGATGTAAGTTGATGGTATTACAAGCTTAACAGCAACAACAATAAGAAAAAGCCACAATAACAAAATATAATAAAACTAAATCTATAAAATGCCAATATTTGCTTTAAAATTCTTTCTTGCATTATCCTGGAGCATAATTTATCATTTGGCATCGTATAGATTTCACACAAAAAGACACAAGAATGCAAACATTTTGAAAAATTCCTCTCATGTGCTCGTGCACAGCCAACAATACATGGAAAAGTTCAATGAAATCATTTACAGATTTTGCTACACTTTTGTCGCAAGCAAATTGTATAAAAGTTGGAGTAAAAATTAAAGAATATTTAAATAAAATTGCAAAAAATTATGCATTTCATACGTTTGATTTCCGCATGTTATTTGAAGCCAAATCAGTATTCAATATCAATATCATTATAGAGCAAAGCATTTGCATACACTCTTACCAGGATCTTAAACGAGTACTGTTTGCAAGGATTGGAGGATTCCATAAAAAGTTTGCTGGCGCTTGCACATTTCTTATTTCAGATTTTCGATGATTGAGCTGGTTTGAAACTGAACCCTTTGCAAGGATACATTCGTGGTAGACCATGTAAGAAATGCAAAACCTCGCCATATGTTCTACTAAAAAATGAGATGAAATAAAGAAGGCTGAAACAAAATTTTTGTTTGCTATTTTCCGCTTTTTTGTGTGCAAAACAGATCGTATTCTTGTTCAGTATTAATTTTCTTTGGCTTTTAAAATATTGATACAAGGAAGGAATGAAGAAAAATTATGAAACATAAAAGATGTGCATCTCACTTGGATTAAAATCGAAGAATAATTATGACGTCATTTTCAAGTAGATGATGTTCTCTGCAGGAATGCACAGTTGTGGCCAGATTCACATTTAAAAAATAAATTTAATTCTGAAAATTTGACTTCATCGCCTTCTGCTTTTTTTCTTTAAATTAATTGCATTCAGCAACTTTTTTTAAATTCTTCTTCATGCATTCATAAATTTCTTTAATTTTCCCAAGTGGAAGATTTTTTATTAGAAAATTTTTTTTTAACAATTTCTTAAAGCCATGATGGACTCGAACCATCGTCTTCTGATCAGCACTCAAACCCACTTTTCTAAAATAATTTAATATAAATAAGATGGTGAATATATACCAGTTTTAAGTTCACATGTCCCTTGTAAAAGTTCAAGGACTTAATGTTTCGTCCTTGATCTTAAAATTCTGGGATCCTTTCGTCACATCAAGTAATTCATGAAACATCTTTTTGATTTTTTTCTGAATTCTAGGAACATTTTGACAAAATTGAGGACAACTATTTATAATTTTTTAGTTATGAAGTGAGTAAGTCACTTCCTAGCCTTGATTTCTTTTAGTAATTAAAAATTTCTTATTTTTTTGGCATTAAAAAAAGAGTTTAATCGCAGTTACTCAATTTTGGAAAATAGTTTGTTTTTCAATTCAATAGAATTTTTGTTACATCCAAAATATTCATTGCGGGACAGTTGCAATTATTTTGTCCAATTTTCATTAGGTTCAAATTATTTTCCCTAGTTTTAGAAATTTTATTACTTTTTTCTTGAGTTTGGGTGCATACATACATCGCCAGTTTTGAATACTGAAGTTTAGCTACAACAATCATGATCAGAATTGAAAATAATAATCAACTTTTTATAAAATAACGATGTTTGGATCTGCGGTGAGTTGCATTTTGTGTAGTGCAAGAACATGACTACTTTCCTAATATCCTTATTTTCAAACATAAAATTTTCGCTACATTGATGATCGCAAGGCAGTAAAAATTTACAATTCTTTCTACAGCGACATTATAAGGCTTTAAGCTTAGTTTCATTCAGTGCAAGGGCATAACCACTTATTTTCAAAATAATTTTTTTTTGCTATATTCTTTACTAGAATGTAATAAAACATATGCCTACAAGATTAAAATGTAATTGGTGCAACAACATTTTAAATTCTTACAACATTTATGGGCAGAGCACTTCACGAATTGACAAAAGTTTCTAAACGTTTCCCTTAGATTTCTGTGGCTAATTTTACAAGGACTTGCACATATTTCCATATATCCTTTCTATCAAAGCTTATATAAAACCATGACTAGTTGTTAGATTTAGCAAGCTTAACCTGTTTTTAGTAATAACTTTCTGTCCCCAAATTAATAGTTTTGAAATAATATGCCTCAAATTATTAAGTGATACCCGAATCTATTTCTATGTTAAATAAAATGGCCCATTGGCTTATTGTAGGACAAGTGAGACAGTTTAATTTTTTTATTTATAAAGCTTTTATAATTCGCAAAAAAGGAAAAATGAAAAATTATTATAGATAAAATTTTTCTATGAAACAACCTTCGTATTAATTTAAAAGTAATAAAAATATGCAAAATGGCAATACAAGTTGCATGGTAGCATATCCGTCCCATTTAAGTGTGGCATACAAAATGATAACATTTATTTACCATCAATAGAGTTCCATGTGAAGAGAAGTATACGTGCCTGGATGGCACTTTGCTTTTCATGTTTCAGGACAACAATACTCTTGCTGATTTCAACTTTACGTACATTTTCGTTTACTTGTCTTGCATTTTTTGTTTCTTTATTTTGTATTATCGATATGTATCGATTTTCGTGTTAGAAAAAAATTGCGAAAACTGTAATACGCAAAATTTTTGCTTTAAGAAGTAAGAAATGTAAAGGAGAGTGAAAGAAAAACTTTCATTTTAAGTTTGATGTTTGGTTTTTTATACAAAATTTCCGAAAAATATGCTTCAGTATTCATTTGTCCATTTACCTCTTTTATACATGTTCGTCCTCGAGTTCTCTTGTTATTTTAAAGGAAAATGATGTTCTTAAAAGGAAAAAAGAATTAAGCAGAATAATGTGTGGAAAAGACATAATTGACTCGTAACCAGAGCCATTTTAAGAGATATTTATTTTTCCTTTTTAATATCCTTTTTGTCATTAAGTACAAGTCTTTATTAGGCTTTTTATAAAAATGACTTCAACATTAAGCAGATATTAATTAGGTCATTTTAAGAAGCACAAACTAAATTTGAAAAGCAATATATTTTTTAATATTCTTTTTATTTTATTTTTAAAGAGAAGCAAGCAGTTAATGAACTCTACATAAAGTGTTACCTTGTGTTTTGGAAGAGGAGAGAGGACAGGTGATGGAAATGGGAAAGAAAAATTGGAAGCTTAATTATTTTTACGAATTCTGCTTTTATTTTAATGTTGCAGCGCCTCTAGTATTATGTGTAGCCAGATTTATTAATTTTGTTTACTACGCCGATGATCCTGCTCACATTAGCGACGAAGGAGGGCTCTGTGATGTACATCAGCTAAGGAAAGTATCAGTCGCCACTGATTAGTTGTTTCAATAACATTTATTTACCAAACAGTCCAACCTCAAACTCATCAATAGACACATTAAGTTTTTCCTTTTTAATTTGAGATACGATTCTTCTTAAATTTTTGAGTACGAATAATACTAAGTATTTTCAGGAATTCCTTATATCAAGTTTGAAAGGTCTCAGTTATTTCATGCAATTTTAATTGACGTAGTTTAGGCTGCAATTTATAAAATTTTAAAATCAAATCTGTTCCTGGAATGAAAAAGAAAACTTCTATCAGGATTATAAGCCTTTCGCTTAATATCAAACCAAATCTGGCTTAGCATTGGCGCAAATGAATATTATGGCCCCTGACTAGTTCACTCTTGTCTCAAGCATTGTGCCCTTGGCTTTAAAAAACCACATACTTAGATAGACCTTAAGTTTGAAAAATAAATTAAATTGATAAAATAAAGCAAAACGGACAGAAAACAAGAACATATTTATATGCAGAATTTCGAAAAGTGATTCCTAAAAACATTCCATTGCGACTCTATGTCGGCAATAACGCCTCGAATGTATTCCCATTTGGCAGCTCAGAAAAAGTTTTACATAAAAAAATAATAGTCATTTGAATAGATAATATTTCATTCAATCAATGATACCCGAAGAATGAATCAACAACTGTCCAGTGCCAATTAATTCATTGCAATATAAAATATACCAAAAGGTGACTTTTTTGCATTTAACTCTGGATAATTAATCATATTATTAATGCGCTCTGACCCACGTTATATATTCGTTTGTATGAAATGTCTGCTAATGAAAAAAGTTCCAATGAAATAACTTTCACTGCAGCCGGACCTAAAAAGTTTAATCACTTTCAACAAAATTCAACGAAATATATCCCAATATTGATTTTTTCCCACACCTTGAAATTGTTGCAAGTTAAGTCAACAAAGTTTCCACTAACTTTGATTTGCTTTCATTTAAATTTAACATCATAAATGTGTATTCCCTCCCGTTACGTTGTTTTTTCGTTAACACCCACCCATTCCCACCAATATCGTCGTATGAGTGATGCGGAAAATTCATTTGAATTGCACGTTAATTATACGCAACAGTAGTTGTGGCACAATAAAAAAAAATAAAAAACAACATTGTTATGGATTCCTTTTAATAATATTTTCATTCCATTTTAAAGAAAAAATATTCATTTCTATTTACAATTGAAATTTATGCACAGTAGGGTCGCAGAAAATTTCCAAAGTTTAATCGTCAGAAGGAACAGGACTAAGTATGGAGCAGGAAAGTGAGCCAAGGTATGTTGATTTCAAGGTTTTCAGCTGGCAAACACTTGGAGAGAGTAATGTTTAGTACTATTGGCCGTGGCGTATATATTTCAAGGAGTGCCCTATAGTGGCATGTAGGGATCATTTATTGCTGAAGCCAAGAGGAGGACATAAATAACAATGACTGGAAGTAGGCTGGAGAGGTTAATTTTTTATCTAACTTAAGTTAGGAATGCATCTTACGACAATGATTTGGAAATGAACAGGAAAGCCAGTAGTCGGTTGGATACCATGTCCATGCGACAGGTTATCGGCACAAGTCCCGATGCTGTTACTAAAGCAGTAGACAACTCAACAGCCAAAGAGTAATTATTCGCAATCGGACGCGCTCAAGAATAAAAAAAAACTGAGTTGAAAAAGAGTACTAAGAGAAATCGAATTGGAATTGAAGTGATGTGGATCATCGCTTAAGAACTAAATATAATGAGAGGTCCAAACATCGATTAGGAAATTATTTCATCCAAGGAATGATGAGTCCTGTACTGATGATAGTATCAATGTAAGCAAAACTTCGAATGTTTGGCAAATGAAAATATGGCTGCGAAAGAATGTTAGTCATTGAAGGACTCTATGGTTTGAAGTGAATTCTGACGAGGGCGTGGAAAGTGGTGATTGTTGGATATATAGCTTTAACGGGGCATTCATTGGAGCCCAAGGTGGTCAAAGTATTGATTTCGAGCTACCCTAATATAAATTATTTCAAGGGTCATCGCGGCTTTTGTTTTTTGCGTTACGTTGATTTTAATGAATCATTTAACCCAATAAAAACAAAAGCAATAGTAGCAACAACAGCAAAACGTAAAATAATATTTACGTTCTACGCACTGTTAATGAAAATGCTGTAGGAGCAACAACAAAGGGGTAAAAACATCCTCCTCATTGTTGTTGTTGTAACTAGTGGCAAGAAGTTGAGGCATTTCTAGCAAACAATTTAAACATCATTTTATACAAAAGAAATTGAAACAACCACAAAAAACAAAAACATGTTTCTATTTTTAAAGCTGAAATAGGAAAATAATATCTATAATAAAAAAGAAAAAATGAAAAGAAAAAGGGAGAAGTATCAAATTCCTATGAATCAAATTCAATTTGTACGTTTTTGTTTTTCCATTACATGGTTGTATGCGTTTTAATATTTCGGTATTGTTTGTTACTTCCACTGCCATTGTAGTTCTTATTACTGTTTTTGTTCTTTTTACAACGAACGAAGGCACATTAGTGGCATGCACAGTGGTACACATATGAAGACAACCCTCCGATGCTGTACAACAAAAAGAGCAAAAAGCATTTGTTACACCATTCTGCTACATAGTGTACATATTTGCAACTCGGCAAGTGTGTGCAAATTTTATTGCTATTGATATCATTTGTTCGAGGAGACTTTCATGTTGGATGTTTTGTTTTGAGAGGGCGAGAAAAGACTCACAGCGATTTAAACAAAATTTGTCAAGTGAAATAGAAAAATATAAGAATTTATTTAAGCAACACGAAAAACACTGTTAGATTACAAAATACGTACACAGACATAAAAACATGTACTTTATTCTTCCAGTCGGGCTTAAATATCCATACATATAGGGTGTTTTTCGTAGAGGCGATTACCATTGAATTGAAATCAAAAGCGAAGTTATAATTTATAACATTGATGTTTGATGTTGACCTGCATCATGTGGCCCAAGTGAAAATTTCACGTACTCTTCGCCTCCGGAAAATATACACCCGTTACACAATATCCTTTGTGCATATAATGCTCGCTACAAGTATGTTGGAATAGATGTAGGGGTGCGTGTATATGTGCATGTATTACAATAATTGTTTATATGTATGCTGTGGATATGGTTTCATTGCATGGTTGAGAGGAGGTAGAATAACTTAAATACCAAAGTATGTGTAGCAAATGGCTTTTTGAATATTGGGTAAGAGACCAAACATCAGTGTCTGGAAACAAATTTCTTTCATTAAATGTTTTTGATTATTCGCTTATTTTTCTTGGTGTATGATTTTATAAAAACTATTTAATAGTTTATATTTAATTTAAATTGTTTGTTCGACAGTTTACAAATTTTTCTAAACTAAGGAATGCTAAATTTTCTTCTGATTAAAAGATGGTCCTTATGTCCGTGTTTCTGGGCTTCTCTATTGGCATCTTTCGTAAATCATGGTATTTGTACTAACGAAATCAGAAAGATTTGTTCAGGATACTGTCCATTTTCTTTTGAATTATAGAAATTATCAATTGTATTGAAAGAAACGCCGATTTTGTGGCGTGTAGTAAGTTTGATTTGAAATGCCTTCCTATGCCGAAAAGGATTATATTTTCTAAAGTGAACGTAGTGATGAGAATTAGGAAAATGAGATGCCAACACTGCCCTCTGTGACAAAATATTGTTGTGTGTCTCTAAATTTGTTACTTATTATACGCTTCTTATGTTGTTTATTATTGTTTCCTTAATGCCTTCTATGTGATAACACCGAAATACAAAGCGAGCAAATAGATAAAAATGCAGAGATTATAATCCAAAATTAGTGTTAATTTGTATCATTACCAATGATTTTAACATCAAATTGTCGTTTTTGTCAATGCAGGATGCTCTCATTTCTAATGTTTATTCACCTCTTTTAAATATTTTTTTTAAATTAATAGTTTAAATTAAATGTGAAAAGAGACTTTTTTATTAGTCCAGGGTACAATAGTCACGGCTTCTTTTTCTTTATATGAAAAAATTTTTATTTATTAATAAGTTTTGAAAAATATTATCTTCATGTAGATTTACGTAGTAAGTTTTTTTTTTTTTTGAAAATAAATATTTTCAATATCAATAGCAAGTTTTATTTACCTCTTCAACGAAAGATATTTCTGAGGAACGACATCTTTATTTCTTTCAAAGTCCTCGTTTATGCATTTTTCAACGAATTAGGAAAGTTAAGTTGAGGTAATACTACTTTACATCAAAAGAAGTATTTATTTATTATTTACTCTTAATAATAATATATATTACTGCCAAATTGGTATGTCGTCTAGTTTCTTGGCCATTAAATGATTTTATTTTTCAAAAAGGAAAAGAATAATAAATAAAAATCTATTTTTTTTAATACGTTGTAAAAAGGCTGTAGTTCAGTTAAAGGCACTGTAAAAATATTTTCGTATTCAGAAGTCTATATCAAAGACACTTAGAAATGGACTAAGATAGCATTTCTTCTACGTCATAATCTCTGCATTTTCATGAGTCTATTGACAGCTCTATTACTGAGTCTATCCCAAAAAAACATTTATTCTCACAGCTCATCTCTGCCAGATTGCTGATGAGGCTTAATTTTTAAACGCGTTGATTGTTAAACGCATCATGATGAAATAATATTTACAAATTCGAGTCAAAGTTCAGTCAACAAATACATCATATACGTTTATAAATCATATAATTTTATAATATACCAGTGACCAAGACTTCAAATCCAGTGAATAGAATTAAAAAAGAGAACATTCTGCAATGACAAATCAATGTGAAATTCATTGGATTTAATCCGATTTTTCTATACTTCCGAATCGCAAGCTGTTGATCTTGCGAATAGCATTGCTATTAATTATGCTAGATTTTTTCCAATCTTTGTGATATCAAAACTTCTATTTCATCATAATAGCACTGCCTGTTAAATTTTTAACTATGATCCCTTGGAAGACTATTATCACGTAATATATTTTGTATTTCATATAAAGAGCAGGCACTCTTGGTCATTAAGTTTGTTAGTGCATTTGATATTGTTTCGATCATATTTATAATCATCAATTAACAAATTTTTTGTCTGATTTCTATATGTCTTAATAAAAATCCTTTTCGCATGTTTGGAAAGATAATTATTGACTTTGTTTTTGAGGATGTCATTAATCTCTATATGACTTATCATCTCTCCTTTGAATAGTATTTTATCAAATAGAATAAAGGAAACTGTTTCGCAATGTCAACTTTTAAGCAATCGAAAAAAATATTTCTATTTTCCTATTTCTATTATTAAAGTCAATCATGATTTACTAATTCATACAGCTGCTTCACAACCAGCCTCACTGACATTTTTGATTCTGTAAAAAGCACCAATATCCGATTTCTTTAGTAAGAGGTTGGTTAAAAGTTTACAATAAAAATATTTTTTGTTTTATAATCTTTTCACTTGACCTATGAACATAGAAAAAAAATTAGGTACGACATAAATTCAATGTGCTGTTCACAAGTTTGAAACAAATATTTCCTCTACCAAATGTGTGGCAGAGTGAAGTAAATGTATAAAGTAATTGAGAATCAAGGACGATGGATGGTACATGGCACTGTTTGCTATCAAACAATTTAGTTATTATTGTATTTGTGTTTTTGATTGTTATCATAATAAATTTTATTTGTATGAATGTATTTAAGCAATTCATTTTTTTCTTCATTTGTAGTTCTGTGCGAAAGCGGTGATCGCTTGAACTAAAAGAAAATGAAAAAGAAATCATAAAATCATACTTGCATTGTATACTCGTAAATTAGTGTTGCTTCAAAGTTATTGTTGTAAACATGTATAAAAACAAATCAATAAGAATCAATAAAATAAATAAAAGAGCGAAGCAAATGGTAAAGGAGTTAAAAGTCATACCAGTTTAAGTTGCTGTTGTTAAAATTAAAATCACAACAGCCAATGGAAGTGAGTTGTACCTAACGGAAATTGAAATACATAAAATACCGGCTTCCTTTTTCCTCTCTCTCCATCTATTGACAATATGCCATCAATCGTATCAGCAAAGTTTTACAATTGAGGGAAGTATTGTTACCGCACACTTTTACTGGCAATTGATGGAAATAATTCTGGAAAAATCCCAGAAAATTGTAAATAAAACAAGTGATTAAAAATGTGCTGCCTCTAACACCAGCCGTAAGTTGAAAGTTAAAATGTCCTTTTAAAATGTCTTTTTTAGCCTTAAAATTTGTACAAAATCTTAACCAATAAAAAAAAAACTTGTAAAAAACGAGTAATTTTCAAGAAAAAATTTTTCAATGCTTACAAAACTCCATTTTGCATCGGGCGAAGTCAAGTAAGATTTGAATTATTAATCTGAATTATTAATCTGAATTATTTCTATAAACCTCTAAGAATTGAATCTATAATTTTGAAAATAATTTGTTTTTACCAAAAAATACTAACTTAAGTCTACTTAAGGATCATTTTTTTAAATTTTTAATTGACATAAATTGACAAAAAAGGAATCGTAACTATACACGATTTTGTACCGTCTCTAAATAAAACGTATATGAAAATAAAATTCTGTGCAAACATAATTAATGTTTAAAATTTCTTTTATCGTTTATGGTGGAATCAGTTGTTCATATATCGACAATTCGTTGGCGCTCACTCCATCCGGTTCGTAAGCATTCAATAAATTTATAAAACTAAATGATCAAACGATTAGTTGCGGAGAATAATACAAAATTTACTTTTATCAACATTTTGAATTATTGAATGTGAGTCAAAAAAGAAAATATCCTACAAGGACAAGCCCATGTTAAAATCATTTACACCACTACCGGCACATAATCTCTTGAATTTTCATTTGATTTCTTCGAATGACCCTTTTTTATTGGAAGGTTTAAGTTTAAAAGTATTTTTTTTTAACAGCAGACGTACCTAAAATTATCGCGACTGTATGAAAGTTTGTATATTAGGAGAAATTGCAAATATTTAAAATTTTTAAACACAGTGGAGTTGGCTGATAATATACAGAAGCAACTTCTCCGGTCCCAAAAGTTTTATACAAATAGAAATTAATTGGAATATTAGGAACATCAGTCACAATGACACTTTGGGTATTTACCAAACACCGAAATGCTTTAAAAATTTTAAGGAAATAAAAAGCACAAAAAGTCTACTTTTGAAAATAATAAATGGAGCATCAAAAAATAACTGCTCGCAATACTACTTTAGTTGTCGACTTCTTTTCTGAAATTGTTTAATCCATTTTTTTTTGTTGAATAAAATATAATCCGCTTGAAAATTCAATAGACAATTTTTCCAATGAAAACTTAAATATTTTACTATATACAGATAACAGTATTTTACAAAAATATTTCCTCGAGTTTTCCTGAACAAACAAGCCATTTTAAGAGCATTTTGTAGGAAAATAAAAAAAACAGGATTATTTTACGATTTAATTGCTAGTGACAAAATTTTTTCTACGCAAAAAGATGTAAAATTATAAGACTTTGTCATGTAATTAAGAAAAATCTAAATTTTTTGTAACGAAAATTTTCAAGGATATAAAAGAATTTCAGTTTTTTTGTTGTCCAGGGTAACTAAAAGAAACACGAGTACTTTTATAAAAATGCACAGAGCTTTCATTTTCAGTCGGCACCAGTATTCCTAAAATATATTACATTTTAATTTAAAACAAAAGTTTTTTTTTGTCCTTTAAAAGGGACAGAAGATGAGGAAATGAAAAAAGAAGTGCGAAGTTTGGCAATCTTTTGCATCTAGATTAATGGGGCCTTTTACTGAATCTGACACTACTGTATTATTACGATTGTATGCATTTGGCCATCCCTGGCATAAGGGCATTTTCTAAAGTATTTGTGTGTATTTTTACTCTGTATAGAGTTTGATAGTTTTCTGTTTGGCTGATATTGATATTATTGCCGAAGTTGTTGTTGCTGTTATTATTATTATTATTATTATTATTATTATCATTGTAGGGTTCATTTGTACATATCGCTCATTTTCTGAAACAACGTCATAACTCCAAAGAACTAGTTTTACAGAAAACGAGTTTTAAATTCTAATTGAATCAAAATATAAAACGACAACAAAATAATTTTATGATTTTTATGACAAAATAATTTTATGATTTTTTTTACATAAGATAAGGAATAGAAAAGAAAAACGATGTAACAAATAATCTAGCATTATTAACTAGAAAATAAAATTTGTTCAGTTGTGCCGTTGTTTAGACAAATGGGAGAGATGTGTGTGTGTGTGTGTGTGTGGTGTTTGTGTGTAGACGCTTAAAAACATAATTTATTTGTGGCTGTATTTTATTGTAACTGATTTTGATATCAACGAGGCAAAAGCTTAAGCTTGTTCATATTTACTTTTACACTTATTTATTTGTGCATGTTTATCGTTCAAGTATAAATATACGGATATATGTACATATGTATGTATATACAGTGAGTAGCAACAAAACAGATTTTAATTATAAATTATGCATTTTCCTCCCTATAGACTATTTTTTTAGTCTTATGTAGGCTGTGATAGCCACGGGGGCAAGGGCTCAGCGACAATTTTTACTTAACTTTTGTAGCTTTTTTTCTTTCTACTTTTTAATTTTTAAAACTATTCACTGTAAACAATAAATATAAAATATTTTAGTTTTAACTAACTTTTATGA
Organism: Germaria angustata; assembly: GCA_963681545.1. NCBI lineage: Eukaryota > Metazoa > Arthropoda > Insecta > Diptera > Tachinidae > Germaria > Germaria angustata. The sequence continues at coordinate 139,222,100 of OY812998.1, read as the reverse complement.
TTTCTATTTGTAAAAAAAACTCTTTTATTGTTACAAAAATCTTAATAAATTTAAAAGCTAACTTTTATATTTATACTTTTATTTTGTATTATTTTAATATTATTAATATAAACAGAAGCAAAGTAACAATTTGCTCGTGGAAGCTAAAAATTTTTAGCCGATATTAAACGTTCAAATAAATTTTGAGTCTTCCTGAGAGAATGTGACACTAAAGACACTTCTTTTTCTTTAAACATTTTTACGTTGAAAGCACTTAGAATTAGGAATAGAATAGAAAAAAAAGAGAATAAAAGGATTTTCTTTAATATTTAAACTGATTTTATGGTATTAAAAACGAAATAAGACAAAAACTTTATTCCTTTTTTAATTTGACCTCTTTTTTTTTATTAAAGTACTTACATTTAAAGTATTATTCTATAAGACAAAATAAGCAGACTTATGGTATGTCCTGCTTCATCTCCTGTTGTTGCACATTTCTACGGGCATCTGCTCGTTCTAGATTCGCTATTTCTCTTTTAGATTTTTAATATGTGATGACTTGATTTTCTTCAATTAAAACTACTGAGTGCGGTTTCCCCATCCCACATGATCGATTTGAGTAGAAGATTGGTGTTTTTCATTTAAACTTTTTCCTCAAATCGATCGTCTGGATTGTGGAAAGTGCACTTTCAATTTTAACCATAGAATCCTCATTTAGTTTAAATTCTAACAATAAATTCTGATATACGTTGTTTTGTTAACATATTTAATATTGCAGAAACATTAAGAAAAATTTTAGAAAAATATTAAAAATTATTATAGTTTATTAAATTATATGCAACTACGCTTGAAGCCCCTTCTCTAAAGTAGCGCTCCCTGATCTGTGCCAACTAAATATGGAATGAATTAAATTCACTAACTTCTAAAGGGAGGATCTAGTACGTAGTATTTTGTCAGTCTTTTTATTTCCCCACTGTCATTGAAAAAATTAATGGACATGGAGCATTTGTTGCTAACCCTGGCACATGCTATTAGTGAAAAGCTAATAAAAATAAGATCGCATAATAAATAATAGATGTATAAAACGTAGAGAAAATGTTCAAACTCGGTCCGCTTTTCTATTACTATTAAATACTGTCTTGCAAGCAATATAATGGAAATGATTGCCAAGGATATACAACGAAATATCGAGCAACAAGGACTAGCCATCTTCTTAGTTTTGATAATTAGAGCTTAATTTTGTAGATCACGTCACCAAAGTGAAATTAAATGCAAAACAAAGTTAAAAACATTTTTTAATAATTGTTGTTGTGCACTATTATTTAATTATACGTTAACAAATTTTCTCTTGAGTCATACTTGTACGATTCTACTGGACCTTAAAATCCAAAAAATTCAATTTCGCAAAGTCTGCCAGTAACCGCATTGGGAATTTCGAAAACTGTATTTATTATTAATTTGTATGGGAAAAAGTAAGGAGAGGCCACGAGTAATTACATTAGCAAAAGGAGAATGGCTATAGGAAGGAGTATTGATCCTTTCTGCTAGTGTAATTAAGTTTTACTTTCTTTTGAGAAAAATTACTAAACTGAATTGATAAATTTAGGAATTGAACTTAAGCCGACCAAATTAATTAAAATTTTAAATTAGCTCAACAATTTGAAATTTTTTTTTTGAAAAGTTAAAAGTGGTTGTGCCCACTGTGGGATGGTATGCGCTCACGATGCATGTCTCTGAAGAAAATGCTACACATCTCCTCTATTTCTAGTCAATAGCTGCTATAGAAACCATTTCGGCCCACTGTTTCTATGTTAAATGAACAATAAACCAGCCAAAGAACATATTTATTATTTTCTCTTATTATATTTATTTGTATTTACTTTCATGTATGACTTCATGCAGTTGTGTGCACTTTATTTTGCCACTGTGTGTGCAGTTGCAGCTATTTTTCATTCCAATTGGATTTTCCAAATATAATAATTTGGCAACAGAAAACTCATTATTACAATAACAACTATAACAACTTAACAGCAACAGCAGGAATAATGGCATTAGTAAAAAATTTTATGTTTATTTTTATATAAATATTGCAGCATGCTACCAATGTAGCATCGCCCTTATTATGTGATGTGGTGGAATGTAATCAATGACCTCCAAAGAAAGTATTATTACCATAATAGTATGGCTGTTTCCATGAAATAAGTTAATATTAGAGGGAAATATATGAAAGGACATACTTTAGTTTCAAACAAGATTAAAGTATGGGAGAAACGTGTGCATAAATGTTGCCCCTTAGACGTAATTCTCTTCGTAATTAAATGCCATAAAATACTATGGAAATACCGTTGCAAGTATTTACTTGTCAGTTGATCTCTATATACGGTCATTAAGTAAATTATTTACATCCTGGTCAAATAACAATAAAACGAATATTTAGAAATTTCTATGCCGGCTCTCACGACGTTAATATAAATAATTGAAGCATTTATTTCAGAATTTTTGTTTGGAACTGTAAGAAGTGAAATCCTGTAAATAAACCCAGCGCCTCAAACAAATGAGGACGTTTAACAGCAACAACATTCTACAAATTAACAAAAATGTTGCAAAGGTTTAGATTTTTCTCTTATTTTCTTTAATGTCGATGGATTTATTTTCTATATTTTATTCTTCAACTTTCCAACATCAGCCTTGTGAAATATTTCTCCTTTATTTGTGCTTTTTTAACTTTTATAAATAAATACTTTTTTCTCCAATTTTTAGCAGGACATGTTGAACAAATTTCTTGAGTTTTTCTTTGTGAGCGGAAAAAAGTAATAACTTGGCTGTTGGCAAATTTCTAGAAAAATGTGTGAGACAGCAAGAATGAAAGAGAGATTAAGAAAAATTCCAACGAATATAAAGTAAATTATATATGAAATTATTTTTATTCAAATAAGGAATGTTGGGCACACATCAAATGGTAACAAACAACTTACAAAAATACACATCCATTGAAGAAAATAAAAATGAAAAGTACTTCTTATGCGAGCGAAGGCATGTAATTTTTTACCATGATTAAGTTTTAAAGCCTTTGTTGGACTTTTAATTTGGTTTATTTGTAAATAAAGGCCATGTTAATAAGGCTGCCATTTTGTTTGTACAATTACATCTACAAAAAGCTTGTTGATGTTATTGGATTTCGCTTCCAATATTGAGCACCACACTGCTCATTACTAGATGGCGGAAAGAAAACTTAATAAAAATTTTCTATTACAGATTATTTAAACTATCACGTACTTAGAGATATTAAATTGATAAAGAGAATGATTTATTATTCAAACAAAATACATATAAAAAGAGGGATTTTGAACTTTATCAAGCACATTATTTCTCTTATTTCGTTTTCCCTTCAACAGCAATAAACTACAACAAAAGCAACAACAAAAAGTGCAACAATTTGTAATGATGATAAAAACATAATAAATATGAACACTTATTTTCCGACATGTTAATTTTCACCTTCATTCACATCCTGTCTCTAGCACATACACATCCATGCACAACATAACCCAGCAGTGAAAACAAGGAAAATGAATACCTTCTAGAAGGCCTCTGTACTCCCTCTTTTGGATGTGTTATATATGCTCGCTCCATTACCTGTATATAGACATATCCTTTTCGCTCACGTTTTCAGTGCAGAGTAGATCGTTCATTTTTATTTCTTCAGGCAGAGAGCTTCAATTAATTGTCTCTAAAACAGCTTTTCCGATTCTTTAATGCACGAAACTCATCCAAATGAATTTATTATTCTCTTGTTTGTATAACGTGCTGTGCATTCTTTTGCCAAAAAAAAACTAAAATTTAGCTCCTTTTCTGTTGAAGTTGATACATGTATTGTATGTTTCAGAACGGAGATCCTTCTACGGAAGTTGCAAAAAATTACTATCAGATCAAAAAAACGCCTTCAAGAATACCTGATATGAGCAGGTCTTTTTAGTTTCACATGTACGAGCGCACATAAACGCTTCTGTTTACCTTCTGTGGAAAAACTGAGTAGGATTTGACATTTCATGGCCTCTTTATACCTTTTTCTTTTTGATTTAAGACTCCCTTTCCCTTGAAGGAGTATGAAGTTCCCTTCATCGGCATTTAGTTTTTTTTTGGCAAAAAGCAAAAAATGAACAACACGTGCTGTTATTTAATCAAGATCGAATGGACAGAATGAACTTAACTTATGTCCTTTAAGCAGAAGGAAGATGCAAGTGTATAAGATGTGAAAAGTAGATCTTCCAAAGAAGCCAACAGTATCCAGAACCTGTAATCTACAAGTAGAGCGAAATCGAGTTATTCGATTTTAAATTTTAAATGGATAAAAAATTTGATCAATTCCACACCAGGGGATGTATGCAATAAGGAGTTTAGAAGGATTTAAGATCTCTTAAACAAAAACCTGAGACATTTGAGTGGTACTTTTGCAACAAGAAAAATATGCCCGTTCATCGAACTTCACACGGTATTTTCATGCCAATAACAACAGGAGCCTTTAATTCTTCAATACTTCTATAATGCATAAATTACAGATGGAGTACTAAAATTTACCCGATTCATATGAAACCAATTCAGATATTGTTACAATATCATGATTAATTACACCATCCAGACTTTGCCTCATCTCTCCAATCTCCAATTGGTCATTGGTCGAATGAATGATCTACAAAAGAGTAGACGTAGCGCGGGCGAACGAATGGAACCTTTCGGATACTCCCGAACTTATCTTGCACTCGTGTGATGAGATCCCATCTGCAATAGCTCGTAGAGTGTGATCACTGAGAAAGCCCGTTATCCGCCGGGAAAAGTCGTTACCGACACCAAAGCAATACGTTTTACCAGAAGTGCTTCATGACACATTCTGTCCATTAATTGAAACTATCGGGAGCTCCAACATTAATTTCGCCAAAGTAGTAAATGGAATGACACCTTTCCCCGGGAGGAGTGCTAGGGGTCACTAAAGTACACAGCCTTGGAAGATATTGCTTTCCCAGAAAATTATGTTCTTTTAATTTCTATTAAAATTCTTCTTCTTGTCTCTTAACAGCGAAGGAGTTAGGAAGGCCTCTAGAAGGCCAAGGCACTATTTTGTCGTGCTGCTGGGCCACATGAAGTAATGCTTTTCTGTTTTACATGAACTCTCATACATGTGTATTAGTAAATGATTATAGCTGTAGTGGTAACTTCTCTACTTCTAGTGGTGAAGGCGGTGGTTCGTTCGGTTTCGTTGTCTGGTAGAAGTTCTGTCCATGTTTTGGGTTTCGTACTAAGTGTTTTGGTTTATTGAAGAGAATCATTACTTTGTAATGCTGTTGCAGCAAAGCACTTGAATACTCTCCAAACCAGTAAGACGTTGTTTTTGCAAATAAAAGTATTAATAAAAGAAAATTTACAATGAACAGGAACAAGCCACTGTACACATTAGTATTGTACTTGTGGCGCAAGTGGCAACAACGGGATGAGGAGAGTCCTCATGCTCATCTCGACTGTGATAACTGTAAGTAATCATACTACATGTTATTAAATCGATGCTGTTGTTGCGCAATATGTTGCATATCGCATCAGAAGTGTTTCTTATTTCTTGTTTTTAATGCACATACACACACACACACCCATTAGAAATATGTGTAAGTAAAGAGGATACGATAAGCATGTTTAAGGGAAGTTCTTGTTTTTAATATTGTTTAAAAAAATCTGTCAATATATCAAGTCATTCGAAAGTAGTTCAACACACATGTGATTAAGTAACATTTCTTTGTTGTTAGAATATCAATCATATAGAGCTTACGAGTGCTACACCAGGAAAATCTCATAGTTTTTCATATTGTAAAGGATGGCGATGGTGAATTTAAGTTTAAGGGAACAATATCGATTAAATATTATTTAACGTGCAGGCGCTAATGGGATGTGCTTCGACAACTTAAACCAAGTACGAGTGTGTCGATTACTGTGTTCTGTCTTGGAGGAACGAATAATCGAAACATCTATAAATTCAAATGTTTTGTGATTTTTTCCGCCGTTCTTTTAAACGGATTCGACTCTATTGAAAAAGGAATTATTACTTCATTTATTTTTATTTTCTTACTTTAAAAACCTGTTGCTAATGAAAAATTAAATAATCGTTATGAAAAGTTTGAATAGTTTAAAAATAACAATAGAACGTCTATATTTTAGGGGCATAATTTTGGTGTAAACCTTTTTTATTAAGACTCAGATATATAGCAGCGTATAGTTTCTTAAAAACCAAATGGCGAATGCAGGCGGAAAATTGGCAAATCAGCGGAAAAAATAATTTTTCTTACTATGATTTTTAAATCCTATTTTCAAATGAACGCTCCATACTATTTCTAGATGGATCAGATGTTGATGATCAAGCCGATATTTGGAATGGCAAATATCAGAATGGTATGGCAGAAGTTTTTACCCAATCCTACTGCCATCTTCGGCGCCAAACTTATTTTTCATGCTCTAAGTCTATTATTTTGTCCTGTAGCTAGACTCTTAGGCCAATTAGGATCCCAAATTTGAGAATAATATTAAAATTAGGAGCAATTTTTACACGCAACCCAAATAAAGCGTTTCTAAAGCCCACAGTAGAACAACAATAGTTGCTTCAAATATTTAATATGTATTATTTTTTTTACAATATTCGCAAACAAAAGGATACAAGCAAACGACCCCTTATTTGCAGAAACAATGTAGTAAATATAGTTAAAAATAGAAATGTAGCATGTAACGCTGAAACAAAGTTGACTGCAAAACATGTTGCACATTTACATTGTGTAACATTTTCATCGGCACAAAAATGCAATAAAGTAATTCTGATGGTATATGAAATGGTCTAAGCTTAAGCCAAAAGCATAAAACTTTATTTTAATTTGTAGAACACGAATTAACCATCTAATGCCAGCTTAGAATTGTTTTGGATAATTTATAAGTTTCCATTCCTTTTTAAGAACTTGCTGGGATTTTAAAAAATGTATTGTTGTGTTGACTTCTCATTAAATAACGATATTATGAAATGCAACATTTTATTGATTATTGTCAATGTAACTAATTTACTCATGTACAAGATGGGGCAAAAGTGAATTCATAGTTTGAATATGCCGACATTTCGGCAGATGGTGCCACATGATACTGTGCTTTAGTATTTATGATGCGGATATATTGAGAATCAGTTGCCAATAAACAATAGAGCGATAGACACCTCAAGAATGTAGAATTGTTTTTACTCCTTTTTTGACAAACATACAAGTTGTTATTTTAACACGTCGGTTCAAATTCGCTCGAACATTTAAGCGTTTGGCTGCGCCTTTCTGGCACACAGAAAACTCACATGAAATGCATGAATATCCATTGTATGCCCCAAAAGTGACAATTTGGTGTGGCATCTACAGTGAAAAAGTGATTGACCCACTGTGACCTTAAATAACCTGTATGAGTTTTAATTTATAGACTTAAATAGATAAATAGATAAAAAAAAATAGATAAATACGAAAATGCTGATGAAGCTGTGTACGAAAAGATGACTTCAATTAACACATTACACGATTTTTGACAGCTTTTTATATTTCTCCCAATCATATTCTGGTAAATAAAAAAATTTGCATGCAACAAATTTTATGAACAATTGCATAGTAGTGATTTTCTGGTTTAATAATATTTTAAAATAGTGTCTTTATTTCAAATTCTATATGTAAACCAATACAGATACCCAGTGCTAAATACATGTAAACAGACAAACAATAAAAGCTTTTCGAAAGAGTAAAATGTGTGCTTTTTTTCTAACATACAATTGAGATTTTGTTTCATTTATTTAACAGTCTTCTATACGTATTCTTAACTTCTAATCCAGGGCAAATTCATACCAAGTTAGTTCACCATGAAAGGTGCACAGTGTCAAAAACAGCGGAATAAAATCAGGAAAAGTAAAAGAAAATATTCAAAAGGAATCAAAACAAATAAGCAAGTAGTAGTTTTTGACAAAAAATATCAGTTGTGCTGTCACTTTCACTTGTTACGAATTCCTCTTGGTCTAATCCATTGATCGGCAACTAATACCACTACAGTTTACAATTGTATGGGGTGTTTCCTACTCTCCCTTTCGCAAGGCAAAACTCATTTCCCATTTACAGATTTTTATTAGTATAAATTAAATAACAAGCGGCAGCAGACGCTGGCATTTCGAATACTAATGAGAGATTGACTGATTTCTTTATTATTATCGCAGGAAGAAAAGAATAAAAATTACTAACGAGGGCCATTTTGCCGAAGTCTGGTTTAATTTAGTATACCTAAAAGCTAAAAAAACAAGTATAAAAAGGAGTCTCAATTTTGTATAAATAGATCACGCCAATGTTATACAATATATAATTATGAAAATAGAATGTGTGTTCAGGTTCATTGCAAATTTGCCACGTCTACTGGTGGTAAGTAGTTTTTACATTTAGGGAAATCGGCTGGAGCCTGCACCATTTCTGAAGTTTCGCCAACTTGCAAAACGAGAGCCATGCCAGTGGCCAAATGCCATTCGTAGTGACAGTGCATCAACCAGAAACCTGAGGATATAAAGCGTACCTCGTTAGTTGGTTTAAAAATAAACTTAATAAGAGCCGGTAGTATTGGTTCCAGTTCAGGTTTAGGTATTTGTCACCTGGATATATTGCCTTACCTGGATTTGCTGCCTTAAAGCGTACGATTGCATAGCCACGACTGGGGATCGATATGGTATCCTTAAAAGGAGGGTGGGGGTTTGCAGTACATCTTTTCAGCAATTTCTGCTTCTCCATTATTTGAGCGTTCGCGACATTCATGGGTATATCAGATGGATTCTGTCCCATACCAGTCACCAAAAAGCGATATCCATGCAAATGAAACGGATGGTTGATAGTATTTACAGCTGCAAGGATATAAAAGAGACCGGACGGCATAAATTAAAAAAAAAAAATTGTGATGGTCATCACGGCTTAATTTTCTAAGAAAACTTACTTGCAGTCTCATCCACAATTACCAACTCCACAATGCTGTTGAGTTCAACCTTCAAGCGGTGTATACAATGGCAAATAGTCTTATTGGCGCATTCCTCTGACCACTTGGATGTATGACAAAATCGTGATTCATCAATTGACTCGGGTTGAGTTAGAAGTGGATAATCGGGAAACGCCATACTGTAACCGTTTATGGTTCCAACTGCAGTTACGTTTGAGACGATATCTGTGCGATAGAGACCACAAATTGATTCTGTACTTAAAAAAATAAGTTTCTTGACTTACTCGCGAAATTATAATATTGATCGGATTGAAATATTTCTTTATTTGGTACCACAGTATTGTCGAATCCCAAAAAGAATTTGTAGTCTGGGTCATTCGTAAGTAACTCGTCATGGCTTTCTATTTCTAGGGCTGACATCCTTGTCAAGCATATATCTTTTATAGCACCATTGCACGTGGCGTTTGGATGATTCAAAATCTTGGGAAATAAAAAAACCGATGAGCAAAAAAAGTAGGCCTCTCCATACAAAGAAAGCTTACGTGGTCTATAGGATAGGTCTCATCATACGCAGGAAAATCTGGAATGTTTGAATCATCCTCGGTGTAATTAGTTGCACTTGTTTTATATCTAATCAGCGCGTATGATTCTGTGGGTCTAGAGCCGCAAGTACCAAAGCCTCTGGCACGCAACCAAAAATCACCGCTTGTGTGATTTGCCTGCAGAATGAAGTCGAAGCGCTCACCTGCGTTTGAGATTAACGTATCAAATACTTGTGGTTGCAAATCAAACGAATCGGAAGCAATAATCGTAAAGTTGTGTTGTTCAATCTAAACGAGCCAAGAAATTCTTATCTCTACTAATGTTTTTTATCTCATTGTTAACGCGTTACACTAACCTGCAATTGGATGGGACAGGCATGATTCATGCTGTTGATTACGCGGAAACGATAGAAGCCGCCAGGTATTACATAAAAAACGGTTGGGGGTACACTTGTGCGTTCTTTTGTTTGGGGCTTAAAATGGGAGAAATTGAATTAAAGATTTACATGAATACCGCAAGCAAACTAACATTTGTATAGACTCCTCGGCCATTGATTACTATTGAGTCGGCATAAATACCATCGGATACGTCAAGACCAGGGTAAAAATGTTCCGCGTTCACATGCATCCAGTCTGATATAAAAATATGATGCTCTGGCAGGTCATAGTGATAGTAAGCACCAAATGGATCCCGACTTCTTGGTTGTCTGACGATCAATGGTCCATATTGTCCATTAGCCTTGTGATGGCCTAAAAGCTATTGAGATTGAAAGGATCAACAAGGTAGGAAGTATTTTTTGTACCCACCCGCATGAGAATGATACAATAAAGTTCCGACCTCAGTGGCATAGAACTTGTAGCGGAATGAATTGCCATATGCTATTGGACACTGGGTTAAAAATGGTACTCCATCCATGAAAGGTGTGTCTATCATATGCAGACCATGCCAGTGTATTGCAGCTGCTGTACCATGTGCATGATTATGGACATCTACTATCACCACATCATTCAGACAAACATGAATAGGTGGTCCTGGCACTTGCCGATTAATACTCATTACGCCCTTATTAAATCCATCTCCGACTACGCACTGTGGGTTATTACAATCCTCTTTTACACCTGCATCACACTTGCCGCACGCACTGATTCAATTGTACAAGTAAAGGTACAAAATAGTCTCATTTGTAAAACCTTTTCACTCTTATTAAAAGTGTCGAAAGCCTAAAATAAAAATATGAAACAAATACTTACATTCCCATTGCTTGATAATATTCCAAAGTGAACTCGAAGTAGCATACACGCCTATCCCCCTCCACACAATCCCGATTACACCTTTCTCCGGGATATGCATAAAGATTCAAATATTGGGGAGGCGTTTTATGTCTTTCACTCCCTCGGTTCTGCTTATTCCCACCGGAATTAAATGAAATCCTCAGAGTACCTCCAACATGCAAACAACAGCTACCGATTATGATTGCAGCTGCAATCAATACGACAGAACTTCGTCTTGCCAAAATACACATTTCCGTTTTTCTTGTCTTAACTTATTGCCTCCCTGAGCTAAACACTTAAAGAAAACTTTTTCGTCCAACTGTGTCTTTTAACCGATTCACTTTTACTACTCTGTGCTACAAACTTCCTTATTCCATCCATACGTGAGCATAAGATAATCGCCAGACGCTTTTGTTATTTACGCCATCAAAAACTACATCTGTTATCACTATCATATACATATACGGTTCGCACTATATGTGTGTGGGGCTATCCATATGGAGATGAGGCAGATGTGCCTCAGATTGACATGTTTACCTGTAAATATAGCATAACTCCCTGTATGGATACAAGCGTTCACCAATATCCTGTCAGTCCTGGGGCCCAAGCGCAACGGTCCACTACTTCTGGCCCAGGAAGCCCACAAGGGAGAAAACTCACCCAACAGGGCATCAAACTTAGTGCAGGCTACGAAACCATGCACAAAAACCTTGCTGGAGGGCCGGATATCTAGAAAAATGCCGCAAGAGATGAAATCCACGGATTCACTCAATCAAGCATGGCCCTCCTCGCGATTCAAACTTAAGCCACAACTATCAACCGATCGCCGACGGATAAGTTCCAGTACAAAATCAAGTCATTAGGGAAACCCCAAGGGATGAAAATGACCCAATAGAAATGTTGATTTAAAGAAAAAATATACAGAAGTTTTCTACATCCGTGTATTAGAATTTTAAACTGTTTCCCGCCTACTCAAGTTCAGTTCAACCAGACTGGCAGATCTGTATAAAAATATTGTGTCCGCTTCATACAAAATGCCTCATGTGTACATATGTGAATACACGATTAATTTGCCAGAAAATCTTATTAAATTTAGAGGCCCCATATTTTTTTATTACGTTTAAATCCCGTCCATAAACTCAAATGTCATGTTTGGAATAAAAGAACGTTTATATAAAGTGAACTGTGGTACGAGACAATATTTTGATATCTTTTGTGTAGTTAATCAGAGAAATATAAAACCATATTCCAATTATGATGCTGTAATCCATTTTGAAATTTAGTTTTAGTGCTTAATTTATGGTTATCAGGGCTGGGAAGCAGAAGCTTAGAGATGGTTGCGTATACAAATTTGTGTTGAAAAATTACTCTAACATTTGTCAAAAGCCATTTTATTAATATTTGCTAGATTAATTTCCATTTTGGAGCAACTTCACTTCCTATTCTAATCACCTTTTAATCTCTTTATATTCCAAAATACTTTGCAAACACCAAATTCATTTCAGAACAATAAGACAATTATTTTTCCTAATCTCTTACTCTGGAAATTTGTGCTAGTTTCTTAATAGAATTCCGCTTCTAGTTTATAGCAAGAGATGCATTATTATTTAAGTTCCTTCAACTATTGACATCTTTGACTTTTAAACACAACAGCATTTTTATTTTTTTGTTTAGCAGGGGAGGAAAAAGCGTCTTGAAAATAGATATTCATGAAAAATATCAAGTAGAATAAAGACAAATAGTACACGTTGTAGGGTACATCATCAGGAATTAAAAGATTTTTATTAATTGCATTTCTGTCACAACATATTTACAGCAGGATCTGCCAGGATCTCCAATGCTTCTGCCCACATTTAAGGGTAACCAAATCTACTCAAGTACATACCAGAAAATTATAACAAGTGATCACTTTGAATGCTAATGCGGGTGCGGCAGATATTTTTATATGAGTAGTTCATGTGTTCAGATCAACGCTTAATAATCAGTTCAACTTTGGCACGAACACATTCACACATCCAGCGGTACACTTATAAAAAGATCTTCTCACTTCAGGTTTCCTCGAAGTCTTCTTGTGGATCTAATTCCAATTTCTCTATAAATTCCACAGTGGGCATCGACGAAGAGCTTGGCTCGCCCTTTTAAAAGATGCGGTACACATTCCAACTTCCGATCCATTGGAAGGTACAAGATAAGGAGTCAATTTTATTGTTGTTTAGAAATAGGAAAATGCCAAGAGAAACATAAATTAGTTTAGCCAAGTTTTGTGCTTTGAAAAGGATATTTTGTTGCATTACAAAAATGTGAAAGTCCTTCTGGTAGACATTCAACTGAAACTTCTCGCCAGATGATGTGAAAGCGCTCGGTCTACTCCACACTGAAAACATGAGTAAGAAGAACATGAGTATGGAATGGATTAAGCAGTCCTTGCATATCCAGAAAAAGAAGTAAAGTGGCCTTCTGGTAGGCATCTATACTTCTTCGTTTTACCGCTGGGCATGTGTGATTGGAGTGTATTAATTGTTATTCTCTGGTATAACATATTGACAACTTGTGGGGCTCAACTCTTTAATGTCTTGTTGCACTCATTAGCAACAAAGAATAAAGACATTAAATTGATGGATCAGGTGGGCACTTAAAGTAAAACGCACTTATGCGTAATACATCTTGGTAGAAAGTTAAGACATTAAAAAATTAAATGACAGAGTCTTTCGAAGATCATCTGCCAAAACATGTAAAAAACTTACTGAAGAGAAGAGTTTTTCTTTATTAGGAAAACTGGGGCCAAATGAACTGATTGCAATAACATACATATATTTTCAATCAGAAATTATTAATTTTATTTACAAATTTATTGCGACATTAAACATAAACAATATTCTGCTGCTAGAAAAACTATCATCGTGCATCATGATGCACGTTTCACTTCTTAAGGAATCAAGTCAATTAAGGAATCACGTGAATTTTTCACCTTAAGCATCAGATAGGAGCATTACAATCGCCTTGTTGAACCCCCTTTTTGTAAAATTTCATTCGTTTCCAAACTAGAAGGACTAACAAATTTCGGGTATAACCCTCATTTACATTTTTATGAGGGTCTCCAAAAAACAGACGGGACCACTTTACTTACTGTTTTTATATCTCTAACTGGCCTAGAAATTCTAAGGACATGGACGAAAAACAGCCATACGTAAATATGACATTATATGTACATTAAATATGACTGACAAAGAGTGTGACAAGTTCGTAGAATGTCTGAGTCATCGCTGCCGGCATTTGCTCTTAGTTAATGTCTAACCAGGACATAAGATTGATTCTATGAATTCATTGGTGAAAGAATCCAAGCTTGCGACTCGTAACCTGAAATTGTCATAACGTTAGCGGGGGTTTAATAATGGAATCTAGGCAAATCTTTTCAATGTTAAAAGGGAAAAACATTAACGTGTAATTCTATTTTACGGTTCATTATTCGCTCCTTCTATAACCGACAGGGCGTTAGTTTCGAGATTGCTTTCGAATTTCAATGTTGATAACATAAAAATTCGAACAGTTTTACTTTCGATGCGAATTAAAAAGCTACTTCGCCCCTTTCCTTGCTTTTGGAAATGACAAACATATCTATTATATCCTGTAGGTCCTATAAGGAATATAGGGCCTCTGACTAAACTTATGATCCGTTTTCATTTTTCATTTGCGAGTACGTGAATAAGTTTTCTATTTATTTTGTTAGTTGTGGCTTTAGCTGTTCATATACCGACATTTCATTAGTCGCTAAACCAAATCGTCAGTGAACTTTAAGCAGTTTGAAAACTTTTTCGATTTGCATTAATTTATTTTCATAGTTTAATTTTGCTTTGAATGTTGGAAAACCTTTTTTTATAAATAAGTATATTTCAAACAAACTCGTCCTTGATTTGAAGAGGCATTGAGAATAACCTCTCCTCTCTTAATCGTATACTGAAGCCGTCATATATCAGAGGTTTGATATTGTGTTTGTTGGGGCTTTACGCCAATGTGATTTTTACCTAAATATTGGTCGATAATAACTTTTTAATTTGTTTTGAAGTTTCCGCTTATCTCTTGTGTTATCTTATGCTATCGTTATAGCCTTAAGTTTAGATTATATGCTTCAAATACCAGTTGAAGGAATTATAACCATAACGAAAAGATGAAATTCTTTAATTTCTAGTTCATTAACTCTCCTCTTATCAATAACAGATAGAGTGAAAAAAACTACCTTAACTATTATCTGTCGCTTTATAGCAGGAACTATAAAATTATTCCTCTACAAAAAAAAAATGTCTTGAATTATTCCAAACTATTATAAAAATAAATAAATGTGTTTAATTGGCGGCAATAATTGTATAGATTAAAGGCTACATTAAATTCTATAATAATGAAATTTGAAAAAATATGAATCTTTGAACAATAGAAATCGTTAGTGAAGAATAATGTTAGAAGTCAGCAGGTGCGACTTACTCAAACCAAAAATTTTCACTTTTATTTATGGCTGTATATGCACCGATTATGTTGGACATTTTATCCAAAAAAAACCTATTTATCGTTATGGTATAAGAAATTTACAGGATTCTGTGATATTTCCAATTGAGATTGCGCTTGTTAATGTGCAATAAATTGTGGCGAGAAGCCACATTCTGCTGTCCGTCATTAACCTGACTTGTCCATTTATGAATTCTTAACTAATTTTATTTATCATTTTGCTCTTTTGTAATAAGATTGTTATACTGTATTCACGAGGTCTTCATACTGATCGTGTACCATCTACAGGAAAATATTTCTTCACACATCATCGCTTAAGCCTACTGATGACTCGGCATTAGAATAGGCCCACAATAAAAGACATGACCGAAAAAAATTTGAGGAAGAATATTTTTAAATAAAGTTGAGAAAGTGTTTGCACCTCATTTTTTTATTTTAGTAATTTTTGTGAATAAAACAAATATTATAGAAGATTAAACTAAACTATTATTTTTAGTACATGAAAAAGTACAAAAATAACGACATGTAAATAAATTTTTTTATTGTTACGTTTATCAGTCAGT
This sequence comes from Germaria angustata, assembly GCA_963681545.1. NCBI lineage: Eukaryota > Metazoa > Arthropoda > Insecta > Diptera > Tachinidae > Germaria > Germaria angustata. Next base: position 139,206,232 of record OY812998.1, on the reverse strand, counting down.
TCGGTCTATTGGGCTGCTTCCAAGGTTGTTGGAAATTCTCATAAATTTCATATTTTTTTTTTTTTGCAAATTACCATAATTTATTATTTTATTAAAATAGTTGAAGATGGTTGTGATGGCGAATTCTTTTTGTGGCATTGGATTTTTTATTATTATTATTATTATTATTATTTTTTTTGTTTAACTATTATTTTAGTTCAAGGCTAAAACTACTATGCTGTCTAAAACTTATCACTAAATAAAAAAAATATTCATTCATAAAATTTTTCTAAATGATGTAGTAGGATACAAAATAATAATTTTTTTTTTAAATTTACAATTACGTCAACATTTGTAAAATTTTCAAGGGTCCTTTTTAAGATCAGGAATTCGCAAATATCTCATTGAATGTAAGGGAAACTGATAAGATTATTATTATTTTTTTAAGTTAAAAGATTGGTATATATTCCATGGAGTATCCTAATTGTTTACCTATTGGTGTTATAAAAAACTTTCTATTCAGGCTTCTGTTTTAAATTAGTCATAATGGCAAATATACGTAAGAAAGGAGTTGTTGGATTTAATATCCTTTCATATTGACTCCAACTGAGGTATTGACCTTAAGACAATATTCTACATATTAAGAAATAGTCTGAGATTTATTTCTAAGCTAAAGTTTTGAACTTGCAGCTTTCTTTTGGAGAAAAGCACTATGTGGCATATAAATTGATTTGATTTCAATTTAATTGCATGTTAAAAATTATTTTTGCATATTAGGATTATAGATAAATAAATAATTAATACATATTAATTTGATTACCGCCGTATAAAAAGAAATTTATAAGCCATTGCAAGCACAAATCTTATTTAAATCTACTTTAAGTGCAGCAAATAGAATTTCATGTTGCACAAATTAAAGCTTAGAGTTTAGCATTTCTTTGGTTTGATGGAAAATGTCTAGTATACGAGCTTGAAGCTTTTCAATCATAATTTGGCTAAAAGGGTACTGATGATTTGGTTAGCGCCAATGAAATGCAGGCATATACTCAGCTAAGAGGACAACAAACAATAAAATATTAAAATAGTAATTTTTTTTACTAATTTAAATTTATTCGAATTTCTGATTATTACCTTCATTGAAATTACAAATTCATTTAATTCAAAATTTGATTGAAATTTACATAAAAACAACAAACTGAAAGGACTAAAGCGTCCTGCTAAACTTTTCCTGTCTCTCTCTCTCTCTATTTCTATATGAGGTGCTCCAGGTGGCATACACAATAAAATGTTCCTCAGATTGCTCATTATAGAAACATTTTACTCTTCAAGGAAAATAAAAGTGTAACGACATTCCATGTAGGAGTCTCGTTAAAGAGTAGTGGAAATCAACAAATGATGCACTCGACTGCAGCCTTCACGCTTAGCCTGATCAGCCATAGAATACCAATTAATCCCTTTCCCAGCGAGATCGATGAATAATGTTTGTCAAAATAAGGATGAGAAAAGCATGAAAAACATCCTTTTTTGGATTAAATTCATTTCATTAAATTCTCTTGACGCGTTTTTCATTCCACAGTCCTTTATAAATTTTTCGTATTTTTGAGGGTACACATCTATTTGGTCTTACCTCTGGATGAAATTAAAAGGCCACAAACATTTGCCAGCTCGCTGATTGAACAACATAATGACATACACAAGAACAGCCTTTTCACATACATTTACACATATGTATATTAGAAAGCATATACTTATATTCCTTAGTCGCGCAAGTTGCTCTGCAACTTAATTGGGTTGAGGCCGTGTTGCGGAAAACGGGAATAGCATAGATGTTTTGCACATTTTTACATCAGTTCTATCCTAAAACATATTGTCAACAAAAAATTATCACTACCTTTAGCTGCAACGCAACTATGTAAGTCAATATTTTTAAAGCTTTTTTTTATCGAATAGTCTGTTCACAGATCTCTGATTTTTATCCATCGTTTTCCCTTTAAGATTTATTAAATTATACTCTGCTCCTTTGCAACTGAAGGAAACTGCTTATATTTCATGCCACAAAGTCATCGCATAAGTTAAGCAGAGATTATTTTCTAATTAATAAAAATATAAGTGCCTCGTTTGATACTAAAATATTATTTTTTTTATTATAATTGGAACATTATCAACCTGTTAAGAATTTTGATAATCAGATTTTGACGAAACCAATATAAAATGTTACGTGTATTTTTGATTTCAAGTCATAATTGAAATTTCCCTTTTTGACAATTAAAAATTATTACAAAACATCTATTGATTATGATTTTTCTTCAATTAAAATTTTTTATAGTTTGGCTTAATTAAATCTGAAGTATGTAGTTAAACACGACCCTTTTCCACAAGAATTCTTCACTACAAACTAAAACACAAGATGGAGCAACAGTTGTCATTCAATTGACTTGCAACGGGTGACTTCGATATGTGCAACCTAATAAAGTGCAGCAAAAATTTTTCAATGTTCAATATGTTCTCTCTAATTTTATGTTATATTTTTTATTTGTTAAGTGCGAGTAAGACTCTGTCATTAATTTTTGGTACAATTTCTTTCGTTTTAAAAATATAAAATATTTTTTTACTGTAAAGTGTATTTAATGTTTCCAATTTAATAAAAATCAGCAACAAAAATACAAGTGGCTGCTGTAGTTGGATAAAAATTGCAGTGAAGTGCGTGTCGCGGCTTAATTGCGAATGAAAATAAAATCGATTTTAATAAGTAAACTTGCGCTGAATACTGAAACACTTGGGCGATTTATAGGGAATATTTGAAGTCAAGTTAGTATTGTAAGACCGAACGTAAAAATAATGGCCATAATAATTAATACATCCAAAGCTTTCGAGAAAAATGCAAATTAAATTTGCGCAAATGCTTTTCTGATCATATTCAAAATGTTTTTGTTGTGAGTGAGAAGTAACACTAATAATCCCTACTATTAAAGGTCTTATTTTTTGTAAAGTGGATAGTGTGGAGAGGACAGGTGATGAAATAAGAAGAAAAAGCTTAAAATCTTTTTACACTCTACTGTTCCACGTTTTTATAAATTTTTTATAGCAGAGTTGCAGGGAGTCTTATGTTAAGTAGACGCATTAAGTTTCTCAAGCTGTGTGCGTTGTCTCCATTTTATTAATTATTTTACTTCGCCGACTATTCTGCTAATATTACGGACAAAGGAGAGCGCTGTTATGTAGTGCATTAAACGTAGAAGGATATCAGTCGCTGCCGATAGCATTCAGTGAGCAGCGCTATGCCTTCATCACTTAAACAGTTCAATAAATATCGATACAACGCCACACTAAAGTAAATCAGAAAAATTCATGATGTTAATTACTTGTCCAGTAAAAAATCTGTATTCGAGTATAAGGAGTCATGCAACAAACTCATCGCATAAATCTAGTTAAAGCTTAAAAAAACCAGAGATTTACATTTATGTTAAATATTTATTTCTTTGAAAGAAAAAACTTAAGGACAAATTTAATACAGAAAGTTAGTTGTATTATTAAAATTAATATACGAGTATTAACAATTTGAATATTACAGACCAAAATTGCTGAAAGAGATTCCAACTGAAAACAAAATCAAATACAATTTTTGATTTCGAAATGTGTATACATTTTAAATCAGTGACTTTGTATTGGTGGTAAGTAATTACCACACTTGGGAAAATTATATGGTGCTTGGCGCATTTCCCAAGTCTCGCCGACTTGCATAATGAGACCCATGCCGATGGCTAAGTGCCACTCGTAGTGACAGTGCAGTAACCAGAAACCTAAAAATAAATAAATAGATATAAGAGACAAATTGTTAGTTGATTTGACGACGTCATACGAACGTACCAGGATTTATTGCTCTGAAGCGCACGACTGCGTACCCAGTACTGGGGATAGATACTGTGTCCTTAAATGGAGGCCTACTATTATTAAAATCTCTTGGCAGCATACGCTTCCTCTCCATTTCCTTAGCAAGTGCTAGAGTCATTGGCACACCATACGGATGTTGCCCCATTCCAGTAACCATAAATCGAGTGCCGTGCAAATGAAAAGGATGATGCAAACGACCAATATCTGTAAGCAGCAACAAAAGACACATTTTAAGATGAGAAAAGTACAGTGTGGAGAAAGGACATGCTTTTTGTTTCATCTATTATTATCAATTCTACAATGCTGTTTCGTTTTACTTTCAAACGATGTACACAGGGACACAACTTGTAGCCGGCACATTTCTCTGGCTTGTTGGAACTATCACAAAATGTTGATTCGTCAATTGAGAAAGGCTGGGTCAGGGGTGGATAGTCGGGCAACACTAGGCTTATATCATTAACGGCACCCACAATAGTTACATTGGAGTTGATGTCTGCAGGCAACAGTTCTAAATGTTAATAAAAGTCATTCAGACTTAGATATTTTAGGACTTACTAGAAAAGTGATTGTAGTGGCCGGGTACAAAAATTTCCTCATTTGGTACAAGGTGATTCTGAAAAGATAAGAAGAGTTTATGATCTGGTATGGCGAAGCGCAATTGCTCATCCTCTTCCAGAGCCTTTAATTCCGATACACATTGACGATTTGTGTTGCCCCAGCACGTAGCATTTGGATGATTTAAGACCTACAGCAAACGAATTAAAAGAGAACAAATGATTAAACCAACAAAGTATAAGCAGTTTAGCACTTACTACTCCAATTGGATATTGTTCATCATACTTAGGAAATGGAGGAAGCGGCAATTCATCTCCATTGCCGACTGTTTCGCTTGCTTTGTATCTTATTAAAGCATATGACTCTACAAGGTTCGTGGTACAAACTCCCAAACCTCTGACGCGTATCCAGAAATCGCCGCTGGTGTGTGTTGCATTCAAAATGAAGTCGTAACGTTCGCCAGAGTTTGATACCAATGTATCAAATGGAAGTGGCTGTACCTCAAAAGAATCGGAGGCTATTATAGTTAAATTATGTTTCTCAATCTGACAAGAGAAAGAAAAGTAAGTATTTTGTTGTTAAGTTTTTATCCTGGTCTATACCTGCAGTTGGAAAGGACAAGCATGACTTATTGAGTTTATTAAGCGGAAGCGATAACGTTTGCCAGATGTTACGTAGTAAACGGTTGGGCGCACCGCTGTTCGTTCTCCTGTTTTGGACTAAAAATATACATTTTTATTAACTTGATTTAGCAGACATGGGAAAAGACGTACATTGGTGTAGACTCCTCGACCATTAATTAACACTGAATCTGGGAATATACCCCCGGAACTGGGAAGACCAGGAAAGAGTTGCTCACCAAGCACATGCATCCAGTCAGAAATTAATATATATTGTTCAGTCAAATCATAGTCATACAAATCGCTTGACGCTTCTTCAGGTTGTCTAACAATCAAGGCGCCATATTGTCCATTTACCTTGTGATGACCTAAAATGATTGATGTATAGTCAATAAATAAATTTCTAAGCACAAAAGGACGCACCGGAATGAGAATGATAAAACTGAGTTCCTGCTTCAGTGGCATAGAACTGATAGCGGAATGAATTCGCAAACGGTATGGGGCACTGGGTTACAAAGGGCACTCCGTCCATGTGAGGTGTATCCACCATGTGCAATCCATGCCAGTGTAAAGTAGCGGCTGTTCCAGCAGCTTTATTGTGAACATCCACTATGACTAAATCGCCTTTACACACTTGAATAGCTGGTCCTGGCACTTGCCGATTAATGCTCATTACGCCCTTTTCCACACCATCACCCACGATACACTGTGGATTATTGCAGTCCTCTTCAACACCTTGGGCACACTTGCCACAGGCGCTAATTGAAATAATCGAAACTCTTAGATAAGAAGGTTATAAGCGAATAAGAATATAAAAACTTACACTCCCATGGCTTGATAGTACTCCAGAGTGAACTCAAAGTAACACACTCGCTTTTGCCCACGTACACAAACTCGATTGCAAAGATCACCAGAATGTTCAGACACATTCAAGTTGCGTAGCAATATGTCTGTTTCAACTGGCTCTTGCTTACTAGAGGAATTAGCACCAGCTGCAACATCCAAGGGAACATCCACTTCATTATCCATTTCATTTAAATTTGCATCAGTTGCGAAAGATCCTTGTATACACAAACCATTTCCAATCACGACGGCAACTGCAATCAGTGCCGCAAAATTCGATTGTAATTTTCGATTTGAAGAAATTTTCATTTTGTATTCTTTTTTCTCTTGTTGCTGCTCTGTGGTGCTCGGTTTGTGGAATAGACGGTAATTGTCATTATTGCCATCCAGTTACACAGCTTATATATGTTTTCATTTGATTTGTTCCCTCAGTTTTCACTTGAATAGGAATTGCAAGGAAATATTTGCATTTTTGTTTTTATAACTTAATTAGAGCAATTTCAAGGTTTGTTTTGTATTTGGGTTATAAAAAAATATATAAATTTGCAGCCAGTTATTGCAGTAGAAAGACGTCATTCATAAGAAGCTTATCTGCTAAAATGTGGGTGTATTTGCTACATCCTCCCTAAGAAGTGCGCCCGAGAAGGCTTGAAAAGACTATCAAGCCTGTTTTCTTGTTGTCTTGGATCCAAGTCTGTTATGAGTAACGAAAATCCAGTTTTAAGAAGTACAGTTTTTATGGTTGTATCACGAGCTTGTTCAGCTTTAATCGAAGCTTTCTTTTTTATGCATTCTGGTCATTATACCATATATTCCATAGTAAAATGTGAATGTTATCTTCAGATAAGTCCTCATTAATGGACGGCTGACGACTGTGATATTAAGCAGGTATTCTGCATATTTAATTCGAGTCAGTTAATTTGAACTTGCACTGTTTTCTGATCACTGTTCCTCCTGGTTTATCAAGTATATTTGACAATTAATTTTATTTCCAGCTGGTGGTTTGGTAATGACAAGGAGGACATTTATATGTCGCCACTTCACGTCAGAAATTCATTCTGCAAACGGCACTCCATTCATCACCTCGAAGTGCTAACTTTATTCGTATCATTCGCTCCTAAGTCCATTTCAGTAATATTAAATTCTTTAAAGGGAGCTTCATCTGATTTATGTACAGAAAAACTTAAAAGCCAGAACAGCACGTTCCGCCGGCTGGTACATTGACAATTGAAAATATATTGATATGAGAGGGTGCCCTTAAGGGATTTTTTCATATATCAATACCGGTTTATACCAACCACAACGCTCTGCCACAAGCGTTGCTGAACAGCACTGAAGTTTCCTCGTGTAAACAGAACAATTAGAAGTGGTTGCTTCAACGTTTGCACCGTTTATATGCAGCTTCATAATTTCTTATATTCATGTATTTTTCTCTGTCTTGCAGCTGTCGTTTCGAACGCGGAATACGTAGCGTAGCTTGGAATGTATTTGCGTGTAAACAATATGGAAGATTCAGCGACATAATATTAAATTTTCACTTTTTCATCGCAATCGATTATTTACGATCACTAAAACTGACATTGAAAATTTCATCATTGACAATCTATAAACTCTCCCGACTAAACAGATATGACTTTTGTGTTATAGTTTATTGCCAAAACATGTGCTTTGGAAGTTCGTTTGCAATAAACTGTTGAAAATGTCAACGTCATGTTCATGTTTTTGAGGAATCTCGGGAAGTTGGTGTTTCCTATTGGTTTCGAAATCTATAGCATTTTATGATTTCAGTAGACGTGGTGTTTTAAAACCAGCTCAGAAGATGAGTCTATGCACTTTGGGCACAGAACACCTTTTTCAAAAGGTATAATTTGTGTTTTAGATATTTTATATATTTAAGTCGAATTACATCCCTACTGAGTACATGTCAAATGTGCTCTTTAAATGTAAATGGTTTGTTAGTTTTATTAGTGGGTTGCAACAATATTTTTATTTTTTTTATGTTATTTATTTTCATGGATAACCTTTTATTTGAATGTGAACAGGAAATAAAATTTGTAAAATATTTATTCTCCATTGATCTTTGATGACCATTTGATGTCTACAAATTAGCAAGTGAAGTTAAGATCGTTTGGAAATGATTGGCTCCAACAATTTGTTCACTATAGAAGTGCCTTATGGCAGAATAACCGACATTTCTTTTACTACTGCATCTGTCACGCTACTGTCAATGCAAGAGATCAAAACAATAACGAGAGTCCACGTGCGAAAAATTCGTGAATGAATGACCTATTCCATTTGTCAAAATCAACAGAATTTAAAAAAGCAAATAAATAAACTGAACACTGATAAGATCAACAACGATAGAAAAACAAATACTTTTGTCTGTTCATTTCTTGGAAACAAAAAAAAGATATTTTCACACCACAATTGTAAAGTGCCATTAAATTTATTTGTTGGGCGATATAATTTAACAAATGTTTGTACGAGTATTGTGGGCATAATCGTAAACCAAGTGTTTCGCTGGTAAGAAATTAAATTATTTCTTCTTTGTAAAAAGTGAAATTTCTACGGTAGTAGTGAGGAAGTTGTGGGACAGCCCAAGAATGAGATTTTCAGGAAGGCTTCTATGAGTTGGTCATTTCCTTCTTTATTTTCTATTCCATGTTGCAGTTTTTATTTGTATAGACTATTTAGTAGGCCAAAGTTCGTAAAGTTTTTAATTTGGGTGGCACTCGCAGACTAGTATCTAGTGTAGTAGACTAGTATATAGTTAGAGGGTCTCAGGTACGATTCCTGCCATAGACTCTATATGCTTTTACTTTCTGTCTACTTCACTCTTCTTTTTCCAATTTCCTAATCCCTATACATCACAACAAACTCATGGACTGACCTAAATTTTCTCCTTAAGAATGTACTAAATATGAGGTAGTGTTCAACTTTGTGTTCAACCTACAACAAAGCATGGCAACAATGCCATCGGATGCCACTAGAGCGGCTAATCACTGTTTTCTGCTTGTGACCACTTTTTAGGTGGTTGTACGTAAATTGAATGTTCAATTATTGAACGATTTTATATTTTGGGAATGATAAGTTTTTAATTATTGATTTTTAAATTTATTATAATTAAAACTGCAATAAACTAAACAAAGAAAAGCACCAATGATTACCGACTCAACCAATTCCTACTTTGATTAATTGGGACTGAAAAATTTTGATCTCAAATCGTTTTATACTCCTGTAAAATTAAATTTAAATAATTTGTAAGCTTTTGGTTTACGTTCTGGAAACGTACATGACGCGTAAATGCACTTGTGGATAGATTTGGATAATTTTGGGAAACCAGATGGATTAAATAATCACAAAATTGCAGAAGTTGTATGGGATTCTTGGAAGGCTCTTTTCTTACTTTCATACTGGCGGGCGGACATCATTGAACAGAATCCGCTACCTCCAATTGCCCAGAATGTGTGTATATTTATTATTGGGTCATACATTTTTTCGCATTTTTCTTCATCCACTTCAGATGAGATTATGTTAAACAAATAATTCCTCATCATGGATGCAAATGTCTTCTGACATCTACTGACTCCTCTATCGACAGTATAAACAGATTTTGCGGCATCCAATGCAAATGTACCCCAATCAAACGTGCTGGATGACTTTTTATCAAAATATTTGCTTTTGTTTTGTTTTGCATGATAAACATTTTACGGTGCATCATAAATTATTTAACTTTATGAATTAAATTTTTACTGTTTAGGTTTTCCTTGCGCCGTAGGTTTATTAACGACACCAACAAAATTTTATATCATATCGTTAATGTATAGAGTTGACTTGAAAAGATGAACAACAACAAGAAAATGGTTGTTATAATAATAAGATCCCAAAGAGCTTCGCACGAGCGACTTGGTAACAGAATATACGGTAATACCAAATAATAACTCGTGATAGTTAAGATAACCTAACCTAAGATACCAAATGATAATTCAAATGTCATTGAATATGAATGGAGACATGTACGTGTGCAGACATCGTTATTTATAAAATAAAAAGCGAATATTTACGTATATATTCGACGGATTTTCCTTTTCCTGGCGTAAATATTGATTCTGTTAGTCTTTCCCTTGTGTTAATTACTTCTGTTTTTGCTCGTCTCTTCTTGTTCTAAATTTATTACACTTCACCCTTCCTGAGCTGGTACTTTAATTAATAATTATAGGACTTTACGATATCAATGGGAAGGAAATTCCATGATATCACAACTAAACGATGTCTTGCATATTGAAAAAAAGTCTTGTAAGATGTAAGAAAGGGTGGACCAACCATAATGCACGCGAATTGTCGCATTTGGGCAAATTAGAATCCACAAGTGATTGTTGAAAAGCCGCTGCATCGGGGCCGTACTCATTCGTAAATGATAACAGACTTATTGTGCCAGTAGTGCGATTCAGTAACTTTATTTAAAGACTGTTGAGTTGGTTAAAAATTTTAACAGCAAAATTAAAGGTTTTGCTATTCAGTAACATTTTTAACCACATTCACTGGCGTTATCTTAACGGCAGTAATTTTTGTGTGGTTAACGAAACGATTCAAGTCAGCTGTTCAGTAGAAGCACGTACTCTTTTGCAAAGAGGGCAAGTTGTTATTTTGCAGCAAATACGTAAAATTATAAAAATATTTGGATATACAATGTCATTTATATTATTTACTTATAGAATTTTACTTTTATTACTCATAATTAAAGTAATTCATGAAAATATATTATTATATACTGCTTGGTCGACACAAATTCTTTTGTTTTTTTTCTGTTCCTCTTTGTGTTTTTCTCTTATTGTAACAGAGATGCCACTTGATATCAAATTATAACAAAGATGTTAAAACGAAGTTAGTGAATCGCACAATGGTTAGTGCAAACCACACTAGTTGTTGTTATATTTAACCACTATTCAGTCTTTAAAAGTTACTGAATCGCACTACAGATATGCAAATGGACGATATGAGGTTTCAAGAGGATGTAACCACTTGCCACACAGCCAACAAAACAATGGCCCTTTTACGCGAGAGATTAACATCGTGCATTGTGGTTGGACCACCCTTTGTATAATGATTTACTCACTTGTCAGTTCTATTTTTTTAATTTACAAAATTTTCTTTGGTTTCCATTATTTCATCAATCCTTTTAAGTGGCAAAGAAAAGTTGTATAGGAGTAGAGAAATATGGGAAAAAAATTTAATAAAAAGCTAAGACAATATGAAGGTCATATAAGTATGTATATGTATGTATGTATGTACCATATAGTTATGTTGAAACATAAAATGATTCAATTCATAAAAGTGCTACTGAGAAAAGTTAAAACTGCATTTTGCTTGGGATGGTTGAAAATAATCAAACATAATCACGACAGTGGTCCTCTCATCTTTTAATTACATTCCATTCCTTTTGATTACTTTATCATGTAATCATAAGTAATCCCTATTATTTTTTGATTATCTGTAATCGTAATCAATTATTAATCATAATTTCTCAGCCAAGGCATCACATAATTAATACGATTCTATTTTGAAAATAATTTAATTGATGGTCTATCGTAATCGCAATGTGGTAGTACAACTATTGTTTTTTTTTTAGCAACACTTTTGTGTGTTTAGAAATAGTCACATACATTTACATAAGTGTTTACTCATACATACACACACACACACATATCACAAATGTCAGTAAGTAACTGTGTAACACGTTGTTCTGATTTAAAAAGCCTTTGGGCTTTAACTTGTTCTACTCTCACCTTCACTTGTCTGATGCACTGCAACAAAAATTAATCCTGAAAAGAGCCATTGTGGTTGAAAATGTTTTTGAAAATCTAGAAATGCTTTTTACACTATATATTACCGATATTCAAGATATTCTGGAATACTTATACGAATATCAGAGGCAATATTCCCGAATATTAAATTTCACGTTTGGAAATATTTGTCTATGGCTCGACTAGATACGTCTGCAAAGTGAAATATTTAAAATTTGATTTAGAAAAAAAATCATTTGCATCAAAGACCATTCATTCATCATAAAAATTTGATGGATGCCATTCGATTTCTTTCAAAAACCATATAATGAACTCGTACAAATTTTTATGGTAGAGTCACTGGATTATTGTAACCGATGCCGATGTTGCTGCATCATTATAAATTTTATTACTCGCAACTTTGGAAAAAAATTATGTATGATTTTGAATCATCGAATGCATTAATTGGTGACATGGCAGACGTTTGAAAGCAACATCTCATTAGCAAATCGGATTATTAATTTAACTCGATATGAAGAAAAATTAATTTTTAGTTTTTCTAATGTTTTTACAGGACTCTTTTATCTGTAGGGTTTGGTCAAATACATGAGGCCATTTTTACGTATTGATATCACAACTATTATTAAACAATTTGTTAGTTTTTACATTAGAGTTATTTTTAAATTTTGTAAAATACCTTTCCTTCCTTGATTTACTTAATTTTTTCAATGAAAAAATAACAAATTGTGTCTCAATGGTAAATATTTATATCGGCTTTAGAGTCGCTTTATACAGTAAATTTTTGTGTTCCATGTTTAAGCCAGATTTTTATGCTGGTATTCAGTTTATTTTATTTGTTTTAATGTTCCATTGCTCAAGTTTCTTAATGACATGTGGTTTCCAAAAAGGTTTAAATATTTTATTGTGTTATCACTAGAGCCATTTTAATATTTTTTATTAATCTAAATGTAACATAAATGAGATTTGACGGTACGTCCTTTTCTATTCCATATTAGCAGGCAATCTCGAATTGGATCTAATTGGTTTGTAAGAGTAAGAGGCTGTTGTTACGTTATTCATGAAAATGGTGCACAGTACTGGATCCAGTACAATACCTTGTGAAGTCCCTGCGTTGAGGTTGCCGAAATAAGACTACGTTTCGTTAACACTTACAAAGAAATGTCTATTGCGAAGGCATATTTTAAGCATACAAAAAGCTACGCCGGAATAAGCTGTTTTATTTTATATAAGATTCCAGTATGTCATAAACTTTAGAATTTTTTTATTTTTTTAAAAGAACTTATTCGATAATCAAGAGCCTGAATTTGTGCCCCTCACGAATCTGTCCCCGAAATAATGAAAAATCTTTCTGTGTATGTGTGAGGCTGGTGTAGTATGACTAAAGCTACGTACACACGGTTGGCAGATCTTACAATATTGTCAGTAAAATTGTCTGAAAATGTATTACAATCGTGTGAACTGCCAATTTTTTACTTACAACGTTGTCAGAAAAACCATTGTCAGTCCATTGTAAGACGACAATATTGTCAGGCATCTGACAACCGTGAGAACACCTATCGCAGGCATTGTCAGATAATTGGCAGACATTGTAAGGTAATTTTTTATTGGCAGATGTAGAAAATTTATGCACCTGACAATAACACCATTGTCAGAAAAATATTTCTATTGGCAAAGCTGTAAAAGCATATGTGAAAAGTGAAATTTGTGAAATAATTATAGAAATAAAAATTAAAAAAGCTAAAAAAATAAAATACCAAAAATAAAAATGAATATGGCTTCTGATGATAGCACAGACATGATTGTCAGAAGTTTCCAGCCAATTGAACTGCCATGTTCAGTTCAGCCACAAACGGAGTCCAGAAAACAAGGCCGAAACAAAAATCCTATCGTAAAAAAGTTGAAACCGTTTGGTCTCATGAAGATCAACTAAAGTTGATCTCGGAAGTTGAGGTACGGCAAAGTTTATGGGGCGCCGGTTGCGCCGAATATAAACTTCCAAAAGATATTTTGTGGCAGGAAGTGGCAGATACCATATCTGTTAGTGTAAATGATTGCAAAGCGAAATGGGCAAATCTGCGTACCTCTTTCAATTGCAATCTCGAAAAGCTTCGTAAAAAAAATCAGGCCAGGGCACTGATGACAATTTTCAAATTGCTTGGCGCTACTTTAAACCAATGCTGTTTTTGGAAACAACAAAAGTACGCTTTTAATATGTGGAGTTACTAAGCTAAGGAAATAATCAAACTGCTCGGAATCCATTCGTAGAAAGTTGTGATATAAATCCGGCTCGTCAGTTCTTAATTGGATGAGCAATTTGGAATAAAATCCCGCCTCCTGGCGGTAACGAACCCAATCTTTTACCCAAACTTTGCGACGTTTTTTTACTATTGGATCTTCATCCTCACTACTTTCAAACAAATATGCACTTAAAATTGTCGTAATTGCTATATTCTTTTCCATAATGTATCACACTTTAATAATTTAACTTTTTTTTGTGTTATGTATACATAAATTCAGATAATATTTTCTGACATACATATGCTTTGAATTTTCTGACAATGCCTAACAACAGATCTGGCAATTTTTGTCATCCAATAATCTGACAATCGTGTGAACTGACAATTTTTGTTGGCACATAAATTCATTGTCAGACAATTAACTGACAATGAAATTGTAAGATTTTCTTACGATCGTCTGAACACACAATTTACTTCTGGGTGACAATTTTTCATTGTCACTACATTGTTAGTATGTTGCCAGGTCTTACAATATTGTAAGATCTGACAACCGTGTGTACAAAGCTTAACGAAAAACCTATTTCTGCAAGATAAAGCTTCTTACAGCTGCAGTTTAACGAAAAGTGATCTAAATCGTTTTATGTTTTTGGTTGTCTTTCTTCAAAAAAAAAGTTTTATATTTTGATTAGGATGAAAGATAGCAATTGTTCAAATGAAGGTTTTATTAAATGGAATATAAAAGTAAAAGTATATGTACGCCTGTATATATGTACAACAAAAGAGAATTGGATCATCTATCTCGATGAGAGTTAATCATCTGACATCTGATTTCGCATCAGCATTTAAAGGACTTTAACACTTAATAAAAGTTTTTCTCTTCTAATGAAGACAGTTTCAGGTTTAGACATTTTTTCATTCAACAGCTTTAGAAATTTTGTTCAGTGTATTTGAAAATTCTATGGAGGCAATAAACCCAAACACATGCCCAACCTTTGCTGCATACGAGTGTGTAGTTGTTTGAGCTCGTCTCGTCTTCATTTTCTTTTGTTGGAAGGCATACAAACACACGAACGTAGTATTGAAAGCTGTAAAGTTAATAAGGCGGTGACTTGGGGACAATAGCGAAAACGATATTAGATATTTTTATTAAAATGTTGGAACTTATTTTTAGTTTATGAGCAGAATAAATCGCACTGAAAAAAATCGTATATGAAATTTAGTTTATTTTGAGTTAATGAAGGGATCAAACATAATTTTGAGAAATTAATTTCAATATTTATTAGAATCATTAATCGTGATAAGTTTCAATTAATAATAAAAAAATGTTTTGTTGTTGGCCAAATAACCAGTGAAATTAATTTCATTTACATAAAATCTGCTAGAAATTATAAATTTTATAAGGCTTTTTTTAAAGAATTTTCTTTTTGTTGACTTATCATTCATTGTGTATTGAATTATAAATTGAATTATAAGTTCAGCAAAAGCTAAATGAAAAATTAGTTGCTTCTAAGGTTTCCTTTCAGGTCCCCTCGTATTTTCCTAAAAATAAGAATGACTCTGTCTTCTTTTCAGCCGAGTATTTGTACTGTAGCGAAGAATGTTCTGGGCTGGTGGGCTTGCGAGTAACTTAAGCTTCGTTATATATGGTGCCAAATTATTGCGGAAACACATTATTTACTCTCAAGGCATCTAGATATCTGTGAGTGTGCAAATTTTCAACATTTCCTTTGATGACTTTGAATTTTCTCTGTCTTCATCTAAATGTCATCGGCAAGCAATGCATAAGATTATTAAACTGCGGTGCTGATAAATTTTTTATCATCTGCCATAAAATGAATCGTAAAATTTTTTTTTACTCTCGGTTGACCCCTCCAAAGGCCTACTTCTGAGGGGAGCCAAGGCATTATGTTCATCCTGTGCCATGTAAATAAAAACATGCTGGCAGCGTTAGAATATTTCATTTTGCATCCTCTAGTGCAGCTCTTAAAAAAGTATGTTACAGCAATTCTTTACGTGTGATGGGGCAATTTTGCGACTATTTGTTGCATGATCCTTGCTACGTGTCCTTCATAGTTTGATTTTTACATGTTAGAAATGTCAGTCAAGTACTTTGTACTTTGTTCTAAAAACAAACGTGGCAACAAGAATTTTTTTCTATTTAAAGTCAATTTCAAGCAGTTTAAATGATTGTAAACAATAACCAAAATCAATAATGTATTATATACGAGAAACTAAGGATGGAATGTTGTCCATGTATATAAATAAGAATTGTTTATTTTTTAAAATCCTGTAGTCTTAGTCTTTTCGTTGCCACTATAATAATAGTGAAGTTTTACAAGGAAAACTTTTGATGATGAAAACAAAAGTACTTGACATTGCTATTGTTTACAAATGAAAGCCATGTTTTGAAAAAGAGAAGCCACAGACACCCAAGTGATGCTGGACAAAGTCAAAAGCTGATTAGCTTGCAAAAGAGCATACACGACTTGCTGGAATGTATTATAATTAGACATGGGTCCAAAAGTCCTTTGCTTGAAATTTATATATTCTTAGAGACTTTTTTATATTGGAGTGATTTGTGCAAGTCCTTAGGAGAATTGGCTACAGGGAGCAAAATCTTGCAAATGGTATTTTTGGATATTCGATTTGAGCCGTAACACATGGCAAGTGACAGGAAAGACCACTATAAAGAATTTATTCTAAATGCGAACTGTTCTGCTAAATATCTAATTTTCTCTGTGGTCTTAATAAAGATCGTATAATTCTAGAGTTGGGTCGAGTTTCGTGAATACTTTGCTTAATTTTGTTAGAATATATATTACATTGTAATAATGATGAAATATTGAAACACATCAAATGTTGCACCATCGATAAGGTTCTCTCCTCTCTACTATCGAGCGAAATTAAAATAAAGTCCGAAAAACTAGTCTATACATGAGACTTGTTGTGTATTTTCGCTCTGCTATCAACAGCAGAAAAAAGTCCTCAATACAATGAAGAAATAGTGCTTAGGAACTTGGCCTTATTTTCGCATGTGTTTCTGTGCGGAAATATTTTTTCGAAAAATAAACAATTTTCAAACGTAGAGAAAACGGCATCCATTCAATTTACAGACAATATCTAGTATGTGGCAATGTCTTTTAACTGATTTGTGCAGAATCATGTTCATTGAGGACAGTAATTTTAAATAGGACATATTTTTACGTGAGCATTTACGTAATCCTTTTTCTGAAAATTCCGAAAAGTATTTTTTAAAATTTTCGTGTTGCTCTTTCATTACAAGTTTTTGCCAGGAAATTAAGCAACAGAGACCGGCAAAAATCACGTTTTTTATGCCTTCACTCATGCATAACTTTTTTGTGTCCAATTATTCACAAACACATAAGCAAGCATGCGCGTACGCTCATAATCTTTATTTGTGTTAATCATTAGGAAGGCAAATACAAAAATGCCTATATGAATTTTTCAAGCAAGATTTTAACACAGAAGCTATTTTGAGCGTTTGCATTGATTAAACACAAAAACGAATGGCATTTATTCAACATGCCTTTTCTTTGCAAAGAATATTAAGAAAAATCATGCAATGATATATGCTGGCACATAATCTTGAGTGTGTAGGTATGTATGTTGTTAAACATTGTGGTTGAGAAATAAGGATGCCATACGAAGTTACCAAAAAACGTCGGTTTTACAATAAACTTTAAAAATCGCAATTTTCGGTTTAAAATCGTTTAAAGATCGGATTATTTTTTACTCATTCAAAAAAACTTGTTATTTTTATAAGAAATACTTCAACCTTGCCAAATTTGTTTGTTTTATTGAATTTTACTGAAATTAAAGTCGTTTTTAACTCCCAAGAATAATACCGCTTTATTGGTTTGGTACATAGATTACTTAAAAAGAAGGGTCTTTAAGTGTATTTTTCTGAGCGCGGTGCGCTTTTTTTTAAATTTCGGTGCTTTTTTTAATTTTTGGCGGCACCGAAGCAAATTCAACAAATCTATTTGTTTCAGTGTGAGAAAAAAATCTTTGTACAATAAAATACACCCGTTTCAACATTATTTTATTCAACAGCGCAAAATTTTTACACGTTTATATGAAAATGATTATTTTCACGACAACACGGCTACATGGCTACACGACCACCGTTGTAGCTGTGGTAGATTTAGGCTAATTTATATTTTTGTGAGCGACAGTGAGAGTGTTTAATATATAAGTGCTTAAAATACTTTACTGTATTTAACAAAAAATAAGAATACAAAACGCATTGCTTATAATATAACCTCCTTCATGTATACACATATACACACATGTCTATATAATTACAAAATGATAATTGTAAAAATCGGGATAATTTTAAAAATATATTTCTTGATTAATTATCTGTTTCAGCGTATCGTCGTAAAAATGCTATTAAACTGTTAAGTCTGGCAACCGTGTTGCCTAACCATTCTATAAACACACAGCACCTTGTGCATAAATGTACAATTGTTGATTTTTTGCCTTTTTCACATTAATGCTTTTTGCATTAATGCCTCTAAGTTTTTGATTTCGATCATGAATGTGATTAAATAAAAATGTGTGCTTTGAAGAGTTGTCCAAAAATTCATGCACACACAGTTTTTAAACACTCAAACTGAATAGCTGGCATGCGGCAACAGATTAAATTTACATGTTCGCAAACAACCCTTATTTTGCTTAGCATAAAATAGAATAGACACAATGTTGATAAAGGCATATTTGAACGTTTGAGCGAAAATGACATGTTTTTCGAGTGTTTGATTAATCTGATTTTTTTTTAATCACCGGTTGCAGGTCTCTGTTAAGCAAACAGATCTAAAGCTATGTACAGACGGTTGTAAGATCTGACAATGTTGTTTGATTTACCAACGTACTGGCAATGCTCTGACAATTCAATATGGCTACAAAAAGGTACATTGTTAGTTCAGACGATTGTAAGAAAAGCTTACAATTTCATTGTCAGACAACTGTCTGGCAATAAATTTACCTACCAATAAAAATTGTCAGTTCACACGGTTGTTAGATTATTGTACAACAAATTTGTTTTCGGCATTGCCAGAAAATTTAAAACATTAAATTTACGTTTATACGCGCGCAGTGTTGCCAGTAGAAATATTTTTCTGACAATGGTGTTATTGTCAGGTGCATAAATTTTCGACATCTGCCAATAAAAAATTACCTTACAATGTCTGCCAATTATCTGACAATGCTTGCGATAGGTGTTCTCACGGTTGTCAGATGTCTAACAATATTGTCGTCTTACAATGGACTGACAATGGTTTTTCTGACAACGTTGTAAGTAAAAAATTGGCAGTTCACACGATTGTAATACATTTTCAGACAATTTTACTGGCAATATTGTAAGATCTGCCAACCGTGTGTACGTAGCTTAATACATACAAATGTTTGTTTTTTATTTTCTCTTTAATAAAAAACGATATGTTTGCAATAAAGAGCGAGTTTTTGGAACTAGTTCTCTGGTTTCATTAAAACACATCCTATTAAAGCAGCACCAATATATCTGTCTTATATTAAATTTGTTTTAATTTAATATTTTATTACGTGCCACTGAGTCTAGATGTGTAGAACGAGGAACCATTTAACATTAAATTTATTAACCTTAACAAATGTCTACCGTTTTCACTTTCAGGTGAGTAAATAATTTGCAAGTTTTTTTCTTATAAAATACACAGACCAATACATAGTTTTATATAACAAAAAAATAAAAAAATAACAAGAACTTTAAATTTAATAAACTAAACATGCCACGGAAACAAAAGCACAGAGCAACGTAATTCAGCTTAGAAAGTTTACAACAAACAATAGCAGAGTACCAGGCAGTATATTATGCCACACCGTGCTACACATTTGGTTTTTTATAAAGAGAAATGAATTAAATATTAACAAAATCCCAATCCAGCTATAAACATTCAAGATACAAGAGCCTAAAGTACATTTTTTTATTAAAGTGTATTTTTACATAAAGAGACACATTCGGATTTTCCTCATCTCCAGTAAAATGTGAGCAAAATATGATACAATGGCTCAATTATGATGGTGTCATGAAGTCTACAAGCTGCCTAAAAAGAATTCTGATAAACCAGGTACCTACTCGCACGTTAATGATGTATGAATTTCAGAAGGTATAGAAAGATATACAGAATGTCCTTTAGAATTCATAGTACGGCAGGTAGATTATTAAGACGAACTAAGGGCAGAGTTGAAAACTTAGACAAGTGGAATGTTGTACAGGTATTTACAGGTAAGGGAAAGAACAATAACCAATGTTGGAAAGCATATGCAGGTAGGACAAAGAATGAAATAAGGACAAGGTTGACAGGACATAAATTGCACCAACGACATAAAAATAAAACGTCTTTGCAAAAGAAGGGCATTGATCTAAATCATTAGGGGGACTTTGAAAAACGCAGGAAATGAATACAAACGTTTTTATTTATTAAAAATGTTAGAAATAGTTTAATACTACCATAGAGAACGAATGTCAAATCAGATACAGGTAATTTTGCTTAAAACTATGGGCATTTAATTTAGAAGAACTAAAGAAAATATTATTTTATTACTTTGGTCTATTTAAGCCTTTTAATTTTTTATGTAGGAAATTTTATGATTTTATTCATTTCCTGATTTATTAATTGTTTGTGTTACAAAATTTTAAAAAATAATGCTTTTCATTAATGGCATTCAAAAATTTTTTTAAATCATTTGACTTTCCTGAAGATGACTACCACAGCGTGTATTTTTATAAAAATAAACACCTTCGGCTTAGTAAATAATTCAATATGTTAATTTTAAGAAAGTTTCATTGCTGAGCTCTAGTCCGATTTCTTTTTTTAAAACAACTTTATTAGTTCGATATTATGACACCTTTTTGGGCACTTCTTCATTAGCATTAATATTAGAATAAAATAAACTTAAAATTATTTTTACAAGAAAAATATCAATAATAAATAATTTTTAAATAAAAGCGAAAATTGGGGGAAAAAGGACACGTTTTTATAGTCCACAGGAATTATTTCTTTAAATAAAATGAAATAAAAGAATTATCGTGGAAGGTATTTGATGAGTGTTAAGCTGGCCCACTCTCCTTGTGCGTTAATTTTTTGGATTGGAAATAATATATTTTCCTGAATTTCCATATAATTTATTGTAACGATCTCTCAGGTCATTCCAAAGGCACATATTCACTGCATTTGTAGAAGTCTCTTACAACAGTTTCATTAGGGGCTCATCTTTTTTAAAAAAACGTTAAGTGTTATTGGCCAAACTGATAACCACAAATACAAAGTCTCTTATTTTAAAAATTATATAAAAATTAAAAAAAAACTGCCTTCTTGAAAGTTGAAAAATGTATAAAAAAATATTTGGACTGTAGGCCGTTTTGAGCCCAGTTATTAGAAAACTTGCCCAGACATTTTTCGTCATGCCCAGAAAAAAATTTCACAAAAAAAGTAAAAATTTTTGTGTGAGTTTGTTTGTGTCAGGTGTTCACATGTAAACAACTTTAAACTGTCACTGTTTTCCCTATTGTTGTTGATGAGGTTATAAATATTTTTATTGTATTTCTTTCTTTTTTACATTTTGCTCGTATATGGTATACTATGTTCACTAGCGTGACTGGACAATTTTCCGAAAGGGAGCTAAAAACCCCTCGGAAGAAGGAAAAACTATGTCATGTATTAGAATTTAAAAATCTTGGTTGAGCTAATATTATTCTGGTGGTTGGCCTTTCTACGCCAATGAGTGTATTAGCTACTCATTTCGTTATCCTTGACAGTGTTAATTAACGTACATACTTAAGGGAAAAATGTTTGCTTGCAAAAATTATAAATTTCAAAGGTAGAATTTTATTTGATTTCTAAAATAAGGCAACCTTGGGACAACTAAGGGATCCTTGTGAAGCCATTTTAATGTCTATCCAACCAACCAGTTTTAGGCTGCTTTGTAAATGTACAGCTGAAATGCCCAACATGCCAGTCTAAGTAATACGTCTTTTTTAGAAACGCTAAATGTTAAATTGCACTCGAACTGAGAGAAATGATGTTCATCTTAATGAGCTTGACTTCATTATATCTGAAATTACTTATGAAAGGCGGTGGTTTAGAGTGGCTCAGAAAAAATTTCCAGAACCCAACAGCACTTATTAATTCAGAATGCAGGATGTTGATGGCATGACAAGTCTTCAGATCACTTTCGTCATATCCTTTATAAATGCGTACTTCCTTTTTAAAGACAAAAATAATGATTATTATTTTTATAAATCTATATTAAAACACTATTTTTTCAACCAAAGGACGCAGGCGAATTTGTGCGCCTCAAGAACATAAAATGTATTCCTAGTGGCAAATAACCAATCGTAATTTAATATAAAGTTATTATTATTTTATTTTTTAACATATTTTCTTCAACATAAAAAAGAAAACATTTTTCAGCAGAAATTATACAAGTTTCCATTACTTCCGCATCCTATATTCAGGATTTTCTTGAATTTTTGGGGAGCTCTTTTTTACTGGATATATTGTAAATATCGTGTTCTCTAATTGGGCCTTCCAAACTTTCACAGTTGATAGCGGCCACAATACTGAGTCTACATCTGTCAAGTTCGCCCTCATTTTTTTAATCTCTTTTGCCATGAACAGATTACCTCGCAACAAAACTAGAAAATTCAAATAATGAAATTGTTTTATCCAAATGGGTCCTCTGTTCGGCCGATTTTCCATGCGCTATGCTCAGTCAGCGATGAGGCCCATTTCTGCATGAATTTGTGCGTCAAAAACCAAAATTGTCGTCATCCGACCATATTTTTTTTAGGACGACATTGAACAGGCCATCACCTTCAACGGCGATTACTATAAGTTAAACATGACCAATTTCCTTTGGCCTGTATTGGATGATATGAACACCAATGACAAGTGGTTTCAACAGCAGGGCCCTGCATAGCCATCTTACAAGAAGGTGATGTGAACTGGTCATTGAAATCATCCCATTTGACCCTTTAGACTTATTCTTGTGCGATTTTCTTAAGTTACAGGTCTGTGCCAATAAGCCATAAGCCACAGAGGCTCTCAGAGCCAAAATAACCCCGATCAAATTCAGCCTAATTTATGCGCAAGAGTTATAGAAAATTGGACATTTCAAGTGCGCGCTACAATGCGAAGCTACGGGGGAAATGCATAAAGGCATTGAAGGGCCTTTAAAATTATTAAAAATAATTTGAATAATTTGAAAACCGATTTTTGAGAAAGTCGGTTTTTAGCGAACTCTAGGTTTAATGAAAAACTTCAATAAAATAGTATATTTTATTTTTTAATATTTTTTTTTTAACCCATATCATCCCAAGCAAGCTTCTAGTCATGGGATTTTGATAAAAATTGTAAGATGTTATATTAACACCTTCGTCAACAATAAATTTTATGGAAAAAAAAATTTCAGCTTCCCGTTTTTAAGTTTTAGTACCGTTCCAAAAATGGAACAGTAGGATTATTTGCCACTGTACCTATTTATCAACTTTACTTATATATTAAGACATAAAATGGTTTTTATTTAGAAATATTTATTCAAAATGATATAGAATTCAAAGTATTAACTTTTTTATTATAACAGTTATACAAAATTAATGAAAATAACAAAAAAAAATAAAAATAATAATTTTACTTATTATGGAAACTTGGAGAACATTTTTGGTGCAAGGAAACATTGCATTTTTCACATTTCATTGTGGTATTCTTATGGCACATTGCACAGCGGCTTTGTTTATAATTTTTTATAATATGATGCATTTTACCATCAAATCTTATACTAGTAGAAACCCTTTTGATGACTGCTAGAGAAGATCTAGGAATAAGATTATTGGTAGCGGAAGCCGAGGTAGCAGGTAAGGATTTTGTCAGAAGATATGTTTTTACAATGTATCTTGTAAACGATAAAAAATCATACGAATCAGTTTGCGCAAGCGGAGATAATTGATATAGTTGGAAAGCGTTGTTTATACCTACATTAATTGGAAACATAAGTAGCTGCCAGTACCATCTTTTCAAACGAATTGCAATTCGGTAGCACCCTACATTTTGATCTAATCGATCCACTCCACCCATGTACCTATTATAGTTCACAATACACCGAGGCTGATCAACAAACTTGTGTTGCTTGTCGCAATAGCGTTTGACTTTTCCGATTGGCTCCACACCACATTGGGTTGATGCAACAGTAACAATATTGTTATCATTGTATCGGACAAGAGTAATATCCGACAAACTGTCTGTGCACTGGTCGTATGATCCTCTCGGTGCCTTTTTCATATCTTTCGGATCTTTCAAAGGTGCTTTTTCTACTCTGTTTGCTCTGACAGTTCCTGTTGCATCGTGCCCTAATTTTTTTATTTCATCCAGTAAACGTAAAGAAGTAAAATAATTATCCATGTAGAAACTGTAACTTCCATCTGGTAGTTTTGATATGAGGTCTAGAACTACAGAGCCACCAACACCTAGTTCTGGGTGGGTATTTCCAGTGCTTGCTCCTTGATAAAGCTCTCCATAAATCATATAACCCAGACGAGTACACATGGACCAAGTCTTATAACCGAATCTAATGGGCTTTCCATGAATATGTTGTTTTGCGCCATGTTTTCCATAATATGGAATCATAGACTCATCAATGCTTAGGTTTTTATCACCGGGGTAGTATTTTAGCCATCTTTCATTGCATAAGTTCCACAAAGGGCGAACTTTGGCAAATCTATCATGTGGATCCAAATTATTATTGTCCGCAACGTGAAAATAGCGCAGCAGGTCCTCAAATCTATTTCTTGGCATAGCAGAAGCGACACCCTGAAAATTGCAATCGACACTTTGCTCCCAGTACATTCGATACCTCGCAACACTATTATAGCCTGATAACAACAAAATGCCAATAAAACGCTTGATTTCTTCAACAGTAACTCTAAAATTGTGATTTCCCTTTTGAATAGCATTTTTTTCAGTTTCAGAGCGAAGAAGCTCAAAAACTTCTGCATCGAAGAAAAGCTCAAAAAATTTTATAGGATTGTCAAGGTCCTCTAGAAAATTAGGTGGGCTTGCAGCTTTGTCCGGCTTTTCAGGTATATCTGTACGTTTCCATTTTCTTGTAATTGGGCATCTTTTCTTTTGTGGAGGCGGAATCACCACGGACGAACAAGTTGCTTTGTTAGTGTCATCTATACGTAAGTCATTTGAGATGTATTCAACTACATTTATTCCACTCTGGCTTGATAATGTCGCCCGTACTTCTGCCTCCGCCAACAGCTGGTGTCTCGACAAATTATTGATATTAGAAGACTCCTCATCACCA
Organism: Germaria angustata; assembly: GCA_963681545.1. NCBI lineage: Eukaryota > Metazoa > Arthropoda > Insecta > Diptera > Tachinidae > Germaria > Germaria angustata. The sequence goes on along the minus strand of OY812998.1, from coordinate 139,180,939 downwards.
CTGTCTTCATCACTCTTATCATAATTTTCCGGAGGTGTTATATATATATCAGCAGAAAGTAAATCGTCGTCTTCTTCTAGTTGCGAAATAATTTCATTTACAGATAATCTACAACAAAAACGTTAAAATAATTGAGCGAAATTAGTGCACACAAGTTCTTCTACTGAGTAAATTTGTACTTCATTCTACATATGTATATTGTCCTACTGTTCCAATAATGGAACGGTGCATTTTTTTTTAACAAAACACGAAGAACTTCAATTTTGGTTTTATTTTATAACTATCTTTTAGAAAACTAATAATTTATGTAATTCAAGCAACATATTAGTTTATATCATAAACATTCACAAAACAACTTACATTTTGCGACGAGACATTTTTTTACAAAAATCTTCAGCAAACAACACTTAACAAAACATAAATTTCGCACTGAATAATAAATAACGGAACTTGATTTTTATAGCTGACCAATTCAGTGTTACCACTGTACAAAAATAATTGCGACTGCGTTCACGTAAAAATATATATATATATTAAAAGTAACCGTTCCAAAAATGGAACACTAGGATGATATGGGTTAAGTAAAATTTCGATAAACTTAGAAAAACAAGCACTAGTAACTATTGGTTTAATGTGGCAAATAAAATATTCAGACTTTCTTTTGTTGTTGCTGGAGCACTATAAGGAAAGTAATAAAAGAGTTTTCATTTATTTGACTATATTTTATGATCTCATGTTTAATATTAAAACAAGTGGCAGCAAACTATTCTTGCAATACATGCATGTTGCCATTCAAATACAAAAATTTCCTTTAAATCAGACCATCTTAGAAAAGGAATTCTCATATATTTTGTCTCATATCATTCGGAGCATCCATTCAAATACCAAAAGCTGCAAGATGTCAAGTCTTATTTTACTTTCATTATAATCTTTTCCCTTTCATTTTCCACTTGAAGTCGAAACAAACTTGCATAATTGAGCAACCCAAGTAGATGCAGTTTTGCATAAATTTGTGGTGGTATTGTTGTTGTTGCATATCAGTATGTGTTTCTGTTCACTTCAGAATCCTTTTGTGCAACTTAAGTTAAAGGGTACTTTGATGGTAAACTTGTTATACTTCTGGCAAGAGAAAATAATACAAAGACGCAAGTGAAGACACGAACTAAAAAAATCCTTTTAGAAGTCGACTATTTAATAGGTTATAAAAAGCAAAGATACCAGGACACAGTGGGTTGGCCAAATATTTTCAACTAAACTATATATGTTTTGTAAGGAAGATTTTATGCGCTTATTGTTATTAATTCAAGCATTTTGCAACATTTTCTTTAATGATTAATTCTACTACAACATTAATGTTGTTGGAGAATTCGGGATGTACTTCGCTACTCCTTTCGAAATGCAAGATATAAAATTTGAAAATAAATTTTACTTCATAAATTATGAAGTGGATTGATCAAATATTTAACTTTAATTTTTCGTCTGCTTTATTAGTGACAAAGAATTGAATAATTTCTTATCTGGTATAAACTTTGTTGGTTTCGTAAAGTGGAATTTTGTAAATGAAAAATCTACCAAATACACATCTCATAAAAAGGGGCGAAAAAGGACGAAAATATTCATATCCTTTGAGATTTGTATTTTTTAGTTTCGCTAAAAAGTGAAAGTGCAAAGTAAACAAACAGATGGATAACAATTTTTATAAATGAGGAATAAGACAAATAAATTTATATCTTTTATAAAACTTAATAGTTCCTCCTTAATGGACGAACAATAATATCTGGTTGAAGATGCCCTGAGGCGGACGTTATATCAGTTGATGACACTTGTGCAAATTTTATAACATATGCTATGGCTACTGGTCTAAATGTATCAACTCCTGGGGTTAGTACAGTTCAAAAATTAACTTAAATTATAATAAAAATTCTAGAAGATAAATTCTAGAGATAAATTCTGCAAAACACAGATAAATCTGCACTTCTGGAAACACGAATGATGCTCAAATTGGAGTCCAATATTTATGCTGTTTCATCACACAAAAAAAGGAATTAAATAAAGAGGATTGCTTGAGTTTTACGAAATTCCCATACAATATTTGAGGGTTTTTGCGTAAGTATATAAGTTTGAATGTTGCTTAAGCATGATTCGGCTAGAGGATAATTATGATTTGGCTTCAATGATTTGATTTGTCAGCCGACAACAAGCAATAAATATTTTATATAACAGCTCTTATTACAATTATTCGGGATATTCTCGCATACAAGTTGTTTGTTGCATTCTTTGCATAAAAGCCTTCCTGGATTTTGTTTTTCTAATCCTGAAACCTTTCACACTAGATGGTTGAAGTCTACTGATAAGTTAGCATCTGCCCCAGATAACAAATAATATTTTTCAGAAAGTATTTGATTATGTCGGAACAACTTTCCTTTTTCTTACTTTTCATTTCCGGCTATGAAGCGATTCACTGTGCAGTACTAAAACTTAAAAACTAAACAAAGTTTCAAAATGTTATTTAAGACTGTGATAGTAATTAAGGATGAACTAAGCTTTACACATTTTTAAAATTCTATCTTTTCTTTGTACAAATAATATTAGCTTTTTGTAGGGGAGGGAGGTGGCACGCCCATTTGTCTTTTCGTCTTATATGCGTTAGCAAATGTAATGCAAAATCCACTTAGAGAAGGAGCATGAAACTGCACATTTGCGTGTTGTGGTTGCAGTAATTGCACCAGTTAAGGACTCAACTACGAACATCTTTTGCATTTGTATGTTTATCAAGTAACGATTATTGCTGAAACGATTAAATGGTGGTTGGCTTGCCAGTTCTTTTATCAGTCACTTGGTTGTTAGTTCGTTAGCATGAGTATGCATTAGTATTAGATTCGTTTCGCTGCTTGTGGCAGCATTTGTTCTTGATGAAATCCTTGAAAACGCTTTATATGTTTCAGTATAACCTTTCAATTTTGTTGGCGGTCAACACTTTTTTTCTACCAATAAGAGCAATAACATCAACAAGAGAAGAAGCAAAGACTTGTTAATAAAAAAAGCAACAATGTTTCAAAATTTTTATGGCATCTTTTGAGCAGCTTTCATGGCTTTTAGCCACGTTTTAAACGATTGTACTCATACAAGTACTTACATCTTTATTTATTCTTAAAAATATTTATATTTATCCGTAGTTGGAAAAACAATGTTGTTTCCAAAACTATAATACTTTTGCTCCAGCTTAGACTCGATGCTTACGAAAACATAGTCGAACTTTATGAACTAAAAAAAGTAAAAAAAGCAGATGCAGCAACAAATTTTTGTTGCCCTCTAAATTCGTATATAAAGTCAGTCTGCCAAATGGTAATGGAGCATTTCCATTATGTTTATTTTGTATTTGGTTAGAGTAGAGAGAGTGTGTGTGTGATTATTTGTTTATATGATGTTTTCGAAATAACAGGGCCAGGATCTAAATTGTTATGGCATCTGCTGGCAGCAGTTTAATAGTTTAATGTTGCATTTAATATCTTTAGATGGATGGACGGATGGATGAAACATGATATGGACTGCTGGCTGTTGGATGTTGCTAAATGAATGCTTGATTGCCTTTTGGCTACTGGTTTAGACAATGTTAGAGGGAATGAAGTAAATTAATATTTTTGTTGCTTTTCATATCCCTTTACACAATTTGTCATTTTAAACGGGTGCAAAAGCAAAATATCCATAAACATTGTAACCAAAAATTGATTGCCTCAAATAGGATTATGAAATATTTTAAAAATTTCATGGTTATAAGTTTCCACAAATATGTGTGGCCTTTGGGCGGTTATAAAATATATTTAACAGAAACTTATAGTCCATTAGTTGAATTATATAGTTGATATCAAATTATTTCAAATTCATTTCAGTTGCTGCCTTCATTATCACGTACTTCTTTTAAACATTAAAAATCTATGTAAATCTAAAATAATTTGTTTAACTTTGTTGAAGTTGTAAAGTGTTGTATTAGTATTAGAAATTACATGTATCCACAATATGTAATTTATGTCTTAGTTTTTGCAGCAGTCATTCTCCACAAGTACAATTCTATATAAATTCAAACTTTCCTTTCAAACAAAATTTGTTGCACAAATTCAATACAATGAAAATTTACATAAAAAACAACCCCTCAAGTAAGAAACTGAAGAGAAATTACTGAAATAAAACCGAAATAAAATATATATTGTCATTAAAGGACTGGTGTCCCGTATGGTTGGTGAAGAGAAGAGTAAAAAAAAGGATCGTAAAATGTTAAAATGTTGTGTAATAAATAAATAAAACATAAAAAGAAATACAGCCAAAGAAATCATTAAGTAACTCTTGCAAAGGAAAATTGTAAAATCAAGTTGGGATTAAAAAAAGGTGCAGTTAAAGGAAAACTAAAGTAAATTTAAATATTTATATTGCAACAATTCAATCAAAGTCAGTGCCTCTTTGTATAAAATTATTTATTTATAAAATGTATCAAAATTATTCGTGATATTTGTTGGGATTTAAGTTGCCATTGCAATCTCTTCAGTAGGCTTCGACCAATATATTTTAAAAGTTTTCACAATGGATGTTCTTACATTTGATTTTTTGAAAACTAAAAGAATTCATAGAGCAAAAGTTTTGCTGTATTGTTTGAATAATCGTTCAATTATGCCAAGTGTATAATATGGTAATTTTCATTCACTCTTCGAAAGCTTTCATATAAGCTTTTAAAATATACTGGTTAAAAGTTTACTGTCAAGCTGACACTACCACCAACGAAATGCAAATATATAGAAGAGCTTAACTCATATTTTTTTAATCTACTTATTTTAAATTTTTGATATTTTTCTAGGCCTTGAATGACATTGTCTGAAAACAGATTCTGTTTATTAATCATATCTTAGCGTAATATGAAAAGGATCTAATATTTTTTTTTACCAAATTCTTTATTCGAGATATTCTCTTAAAAATAGTATTTGTGTTTTTTGTAAAAGTATATGAGCTCCAAGGCTTTTCAAACATGATTTGGCTGAAGAGGAGTGATGATTTGATTAGTGCCAATGAAATGCAGTCTTATACTCAGCCAAGTCAACAACAAACAATTAATTCTTAAATGGGTCAAATAATTATTAAGAGTTTAAAAGAAACCATCATTGTATTGAATGAAACATTTCCAAGCGTTTGAAAATTTTAAACTTTATTGGGATATTCTATCCAACTAATTGTTTAAAACAATTAGAGTTTCAGAAATGTTACTTAGACTTTTGTTAATCTAATTTAATTTTTTAATCTAAATAAAACATATTCTGCAATTAGTAGTTAAGCAAATGATTACGGACATACAATTGAAAGTATATAAAAATCCGCCAACACAACAGACAGTAGCGAATCCTGCGAAATTTCAAGGATCTCATTTACTTTTGGAATTGCTTTCACTTTGTAAAATTATAAAATTACTTATAAGACATCTCTGCCTTGAACAAGAAAATAAGCAACAACTTGCTGATGATCGGAGAATGACAAGGAGTCACTCATGAATTATTCTTTGTCAAAGTCACTGAAGTCAAACTTGTACGTACCTTTTTCATACGAATTTGACATGTTTACATGATGAAGGATATCATGAGTATACCCCAGGGTATAAAGTCAGTGTACCGAAATGCTGGTACTGATGGTACGGCGTTTGTAACCACTGATGAAAACGCCGAGGTGTCCCGATATCTACTTAAGAATATTTTTTCTATATTGATATACAAACTTTCTTGAGTTGTCTTTCCACATCCAGAGAAAAAACCAAGAATTAAATATTTATTTATAAAAGCGTGCTTGCAACGCACAACAAACATTACAAAAATGGCAACATAAAATAAATTTTTTATTTACATTTTCGTACTTGAAGAAAAAAAAATGGTATGAAAGAATGGCATTCAAAACCAGTCCAATACTTTGTGGCTTCTATAAAGAACACACTCTGGAAAGAAGTATAATGAAGTTTAGTACATCAAATTTGGAATATGAATGTAATAATAGAGCACCCCTACACCTGCAGCCTCATAGTTCATACAGTTCATTAAACAGAAGCATACTGATAGGGCTTTTGTTCATAATTTAAAATCATATTTGAGAAATTTGAATATAAAATCATAAAAGTTGTGATCTATTGATGCAGACTAAAGTTGAGTACCAAGTGGAACTGCCATTTCGTACTTTGTGAAATCAATTTTAAATGCTTTTAATTTTCATTTCCAGTGCACGAATTTTTGCTTGTAAGTATGAGCAAAAATTCAGTATGCAACTGTATGTCTGTGAGTGTGTGTGTGTAATTTGATCCCGCGAGAATTATCACTATTATAGATTGTTCTATTGCATTTTTCGCATAACAGAGAGTATCATGAAAAATATGTTCGTTCATTTCCATGGGTTCTAGACAAAAATAATAATAAAACTACAGGACAGAGTAAAACAAATGTACTGGGAACTAAGAAGGCAAGCAAAGAGATAAATAAAAAAAGCTGCAAAGAAAAATGACACATACCAATACATGTACACACATACATGAAATGTTGGCAAATATGTGTGTGAAGATGCATGTAATGAAGGATACATTTACATATTTCTATGTAGATGTACTAACTTGATGTAACTAAGTTGCAACAATTTATTTTATAAATTTGCACAATAACTGAATCGCAGTGCAAGTATATGCAATCACACATACAAACACACACATACACAAACATGAAGTCATATGAAATACTTGATAACATTCTTACATACATACATATTTATAGTTTTCCCTTTATCATGGATTGCATGCACGGGTATGTAAGATTTGTGTAGCAATTGAAGCAATAAAATACTTGCCTCTTAAGTGTATATGTATCTGGCTTTGCAAGGATACATTAAATGCTGGAATTAATACTTCTCCTACATTCGTTTGTACGGACTCTTTTGTCATGTATTTTTTTTTAAGTTGCTTCAAAAGAACAGCAACAGCTCTCCCTATGAATTGTGCAAATGACAAGAGGCACAAACTTGCCGCTTGCACGACATTTATTTTCATGTAGATGTTTGTTTGTGTATGTGAATGATTGTATGTATTACAATACTGGGGCATATTAAGCACATCGATGAAATGCTGGTTCCACATAGACAAATCTAGACATTTGCATTTTAATGCCATTCCATGTGTCCTATTTGTGTATGTGGCTAAAATAAATTTATTAGCCTTATTGAAATAATATTAAAGTTATTCAAACATTTTAAGACCCATCACCAGCAGTAGGGTGATACCGACGGTTTCTGTGAACATTGATTGTGATCCTTTCATTTTTTAGACGAAACAGTCCTAAACAATTAAAATTTTTATATAAAATCCGGGGTGTGTATTGGATTTTGGTTTTCATAAAAAGTTCAAACGTTGAGAAACTTTTCGTTTTACAAAATGTGGCCCCTAAAATGACTTTCTTTCACCATATACATTTCAAAATTTCTTTTCTTATCAACAATATGAATGAATGAAATAAAGAAAAAGCAATAAGTCAATTTCACATTCTCTTGACATCAACAAAAAAACAATTGTTTTTGGTTTTCAACTGGGCTAAAATCCAGCAGGAAAAAATAAATTTTATTAAAAATGCTATGCCCGGAGTACCGATACCTTCTGCGGCAGACTGAAGTTGTGACGTCATTACTCTGAAAAATCTTCATCTCAATATGAAAAATCTCCAAAACTTATTTTGAAATATTTTATTTTATAAAAATAAAACAAAAAATATGCATTAGAAAAACGGTTAAAACATGAAGGACGACAGCTCATTCCACAACAAGGATATATAAAAACAAAAAACATTTGATGGAAGAATAATAAATGAAGAAATGAACACTGCATCAGACATAATATTTGAGCCATTAAAAATTTTTATACGAAACTAAACAACACCCCAATAAAAGTCCCCTGTACAACAACACATGAAAAAACAACAGACAAGTACAGATTACTACGCATATAGCAAAGGACCACCAGGCGGCCACGCAAAAAAATGGAGGATAGGATCATGGTGATGAAGAGTGGAAAGAGTGGATAGAGAGACAAAGGTACAAGGAGAGTAACAAGCGAAAAAGGACGAGGGAGACATACCAAAACACAACAAAAAAACTATATAAGGACAACGTAGAACAAGGAACTTTAAAAATGACAGGCACATAACCGAAACCGGTCTGTTCCTAAACCAAATTTGATGTGGAAAGACGAAAAATCGTTCCAAATGCAATTGCCTCCAATTCAAATTCAGTAAAACTAGATATTGAATACACACAAATAATTTTCATTTCTGTTAAAAAGTATAACAAACGTTGGCTTGTTATTCGTGATAAGAATGTATAATAAAACTAAATTGCAGTTTTCTTATCAATGTCGTTTATCTTACTAGACTGCACACTCAACTTGTAGTCATAATTATATTTATTTGATATAAGGTTTACTAACGCTAATCTAATGTCAGTCGATGACACATGTTTTCAATAGAAACGAGGAATGGAAATTTTTTATATTTCGTGACAGCCTCTCCGTCTGCTGCAAATCAGATTATTAAAGACAAACATGTACCCACGAGAAATTGACACTAAGCAATCGAGATAAGATAGATAGATAAGAAATGTATAATACTATTTTGCAAATATACATACGTATTTTAAGGCAAAGTGTCTAGAGTTTGATACTGTTTAGCAACCGACATAAAGCTGACCACATAAGAAGCGCAAGAAGTCTCCAAATGAGTTCCTGCCCCTTCAAACTTTTAGGTTGGTTGTCATATCTGAAATTTCCTTGGTATAGTTAGAATTCAGAAGATCATCTAGATTTTCCGCTAAGAATATTCACCTGTTATATATTTATCCTCTTTTTTGGTCGATAGTCTTATCCATTGCACAGTCTCGTTACATCGCGATTAAGTATCAGTGAGACTGGCACACCAGACTTAAGATCAAGTTTATGGGAAGAAATGTTTTTTACCCGTATGTATTACTCAGCAACTTAAAACTTCTATGGGGTAAGTGATGCTGCCATCACCGAGTCCATTGACTGTATGTTTTTGATTCGCCGAAAACCCTTCCAATTTATGGAATCATTATTGCTAGACTTATTTCGGATAAGCGAGCAAAGTAAGTAAATGTTCTCTTCTAATGGACAAGAAAATTGTTAAGAAACTCAATTTTAATATTTATGACTGTTTAGTAGATCCTCCTCGATTGAAAAGTTGGGCTCGCATGTTGCAAGTATAGTGAGACTTTTCTACCTTTGGCAATGCTGTTAGACACACATGTATCACACATGTAATACATCGGCAAGATTTTCCACAAGTTAACAAGTATAAAAACTGTATGTCTTAAAAATCTTCTTGATTGGGGTCCGATAAAAATTCATTTAAAAGAAGTCATTGTAATGGGGCTAAATCACATATTTTATCATCTAAAAAGCTATTGGGCTAAAAATTTCATTCAAATCCCTTCAGCCAAATGGTAGAAATATGGCTTTAATCCGTAAGTGGTCAAGCCAAGTATTATCGTATGAGAAAGGGTACCCTACATATTAATCCAGGCTATAAACTAAATGTGTTCAAGATTTCAATAAATTTTTTTCAGCTCTTGTTGGCCTACACCAGAAAGTTCAATCAACTTGACATCCAGATATACAAACTTTCACATTTGGAATATGAGTAGGATAAGCCTTTAACAACAAACTGCAGCATAAAAACAAGATGCAGCACATTGTTCTGTGTCTATGAATCCTAAAGAAAATTATTAGGAAATTTACTTTTTTAGTTTTACATGATATTTGCATGAAGACATCATTTTCCTTTAATATATAATAGAAGACTATCACCTCTAAACTACAAAAAATAAACCATTATCACTCACAAATTTATGCTCTATTACAGAGGAAATCAACTTATCGAAATTTAATATAAAATTATTAAATTTTTTTTTGCAAAAGTTACAAATCTGCTTCTCCTGCCATATTAAAAATAGTTTCTAGTTCGATGAAAAATCTTAAAATACAAAGACTTCAAGCAAACAAAAGTCCATATTAAAATCATTAGAAATATTTAGAAATTCCGCTACTACCGGATCGACTTCGCTGTATATTTCTTTGAGGAGTTAATCTTTTTTCTACTGTGGAATAAAGTCAATTTTTAGTATATATAGACTATCGCTCCTATTCACATCTGAACTTAAAATTGAGAATCTGATGGAAATCGATTTGAAAAAATTGTGAATCTATCAATATTTTCATTTCATATTTTTTTAAACTTTTTTCAAGGACCTTTTCCATAAATGTTTTTTTCTAAACCATTAAATTTTTTTTTATCAAAACGTATCAAATTTAGTTCAAATTAGTTTTTATCTATCTTTAATTGTCGCTAAAGCTATTCAAAGTCGGCTTAGTTTTGATTTCGTTGCAATTAAAATGGTAGTTGCAACTTGAAATCTAATTCTAGCCAAGGCTGCAGTTAAGATTTAGATTCATATATTTCTTAAGAGAACTGGAGGTTCAGTTCATGGTTCAAGACTTTGGATTATGAGGAAGATCTAATGGTTTTTCATATACTCGTATGTGGGTACATATAAAATAGGGAGAAAGATTGAATGGACAACTGAAATTTTAATTTAAATCGCTTGTGCTGGACTTTCTTCAGCAAAAGCAATAATAAAATCGCTGCTGGGACTAGACTGTAAAACTTTTCTGCATAATTCGCTTCAAAATTCTCAAGGCGGCCTAATTCGACTACAATTCAACTAAACACAACCTTTGTATAGACGTGACTGAAGTAAATATTGGGAGATCTATTGAAACAGTGTTTATAAAATTTTTTTTTATTTACCACAAACATTAAATACGTAAATCAATTAATTTTCTAATGTCGTATTTGAGTTGTTTCTAATTCACTTGTGTTCTTTAGACTAGAATACATTTGGCAGTTTCGTTTAAATAAAGCAAAAACTAGAGATCTTTTTTTACAATAAACTAATCACAAATTCTTCTAATATTGAAAAAATTAATATTGAAAAACATGAAAAACAAAATTTTATATTGTATTTCAAATAACAAACGAATATTTTGATTCACGTACATATAAGTTGTATCGATATTTCTGCATAATTTTTGTTTGTTTTTTATTTAATAGACTTGATTTTCCCTTATTGTGCAAAAATTACACTATAATTAGAAGGAGATTTTAAGTAGTTAAAATGAAGCTGGAACTCAACTAGTTTGGAATTAAAAGTATGACTATGAATATGCAGCAATAACTGAGTCTCGGTATATCTTGCAAATTGAATGACTGACACCATATAATTTATCAATATCGGTTCGATTCGTAAGACAGAAGTAGAAGAAAATTTTCAACAAATTTTCAAATAGTGGCCTTCTAATGTTTACAAATAAACAGGCAACCAGCTTAAGCAGTCATTTGAATGCTTTTGCACTAATGCGAACCATTATTTTACAATTTTCCCAGAATATTATGAATGTTTCAAATATAATTTCAAATCCCTAATGTTGACTTGCATGTCCTCTTCCCTTCACTGTGGCAAAAGAAACACAGATGCAAATGTTTATGCATGTGTCCTTATATAATCATGTGTTTTTATGTTTAGCTTTGAATTGCATTTGGTTTCCAGATTTGTTCTATTTTCTATTACACTATTTTGTTTAAGTGAATGCGATTGTCGTTTTCTCTTCGAAGAGAATAAAATTTGAAAAAGATTGTTCATGCATAAGTCATTCGTTTGACATTCATCTGTATCGTTTCAAATTACAACTATTATCAGTCCGTCGGTTCCTGTGCCATGAATTCGCAAATGGTGGAGAAGTTATTTGCTCAGATATTTCAAATAAACTTAATGCAATGTAAGGAGTGATGCATATACGATCACATACACAAATGTATTTCCATCTGCTTGTGTGTGTGTGTGTGTGTGTGTATGTGGGTAAGGGTGTGGGTGTGTCAGTCTTACTTGCATTTCTTGTATAACGAATTGTGATTTTTTTGTTTTGCTTTTCAATTTTGTTATTTTATAGTTTAAAAAAAAGAGGAAAGACAAGCATGTAAATATGTATATGGTGTCGTCCTTACAACAACGAAACAAACACACATCACACAAACACTCACCCACATGTAAAAAGTTGGAAAATTTACATCAACTCATTCATTCCTACTATCATCCTGTTTGCTTGAGTGTTCATGGTCTTGTATGTGCTACATTTTTGAAATGTTTACATACAAAAATATATCTCCATCTCCATCTTCATATACGTACACAATTTGCAAGAATTCTACATTTGCAAGTGTCACGTTGCATGTCAATCAGTTTGCAATGAGGCTCAATGTTACTCAACCAAAATACTACTTCATTTATATGAGTGAGTACATGTAGAGAAATACAGGCGAGAATGCTTGAATTTAACACCAATGGTGCAGCGCGAAATGGGTCACAAGAGGAAAATTCGATGGGCTTTTCACTGCCAAAAGAGTAGATTACTGTTGTGATCTACGCTTTGCGTGATTCTTTAATCTATAAAGAGATTGAAGTAGAAATTCCTATATAAAGAGAGAAAATGGATCAAAGATTAATGTCCCGACTGCAGTGCCAGAAAATTTTCCACTATCAAAATTTTATAATTCCACATACGAGTATAAGCGTGCTACAGAGAGACATTGCGTGAGCAACCGACACAGATTTTGAACAATATCGTTAATCAATATATAAGATTACAAATATTTTCTTTGTATGGGAGCTACCATTCCCCATATTCCTAGCACATATTGGAGGAAATAATGCCACTTGTGGAGCGTATCATTTCATTTAAAAAGAAAAAAGGAATTTTAAAAATCGGTTGATTTAAGGCGAAAAGAAGCTGTAAATAAACAAACATTCTTTTTGAAGTCGCTTAAAACTTAAATAAAATGAAAGCTTCTTGTTTGGGTGTAATATATTATGGGCTAAATTGGGACTTTTATTTGGAGTGTCCAATACCGGGTTAGCGTTCTAAAGCATGTCTGAATTTGAAAGAATTTTCTGCTCTATGACATGGGAAAACCCAGCTTTGCTATCTAAAGCATTTTAGCACTATCGGCCTTTGGATGGATGCAAATATTTTATCCTTCTAGTATTTGGACTCGCTTTCGAAAGTATTTCCGCATTGCAGGCTTTCGGTCAGGCACATAAGCTTTTTCTTTTTAAATATATCCAAGTCCGGCTTTGCGTGCTCAAAATTTTCTGCTTTGTCGGTCGTCGACAAGGCTAAAAAATCTTCTCTTCTGAGTCATATCCAAAACTGGCATCGCTTAAAACAGCCTTTCTGAACTTTGATTTTCATTAGAGTTTTTCAAATCTATTTTCAACGGGCCATGTTTTGGTTTTGGTTTCATTTTCATTAGGAAATAATTTCATTTTTAATTAAATTCATTTTATAAAACGTTGCTGCGTTTCATTAAATTTTCTTTAGGTCACATTGCATTGAGAGCCATTTCGTTTAAATTCTTTCGAATCTCTATCCCAGAATTTGGTAACAAGAAAGTTTTGAGAAATAAAAAATTTTAAAATTTCCAAAATACATTTTTTTCATCATTTCTCTGAGAATTTGAATTAAAGATATTTAAAATTAAAAATTGTGGGAGTGGCTTGAAACGCAAAAAGCAGTCTCGATTCATTATCGTAATTAATATTAATATTTAGCCAAAGGTATTTAAAAAAAGTGTGATATGCCCATCCTCCATTGTATAGTGTAAGAAAATTCTTTTCACACAAAATATGTTTTCCACCACTTCGCTCCTAATGATATTTCATTGGAAATTCTCCCATTCATAAAATCAATTTAGTAATTTATTGTAAGTTTTTGATAACAAGTCGCTTATAGCCCTTGTGCCAGCTCATCAGTAGAACTCTAAACGTATTTTGATAAGTTTGCCATACGCACCAACGATATGTTGGTTGGCAGGTTGAAGCCAACAACAAGTAAATAAATTTAAACAAAAGCAATTTAATTTAGAGGAAGCCCAAATTGTTTTATTCATCTTGCAACAATATTTTTAAGTCGCTCGTTTGTTATGAAGAAACCTGAACAAAAATTCCAAATTTCTTAAAAATCAAATGATTTTTAGGAAATCTCATGCATTGAATTGGAAATTCTGATTGTTCATCGATAATTAATAGAAAATAGAAAAATGTTTTGAATGGCTTCTACGAGTACTGAGATGGTTCTTAAACGTTCCACGTATTCGGCTGGTATCAAGAGTCTCCTCTCTGTATTTGGCAATGTTGCTGTCTAGTTGGAATTCAAATTTATAATTAATATTAATTTAGTTTAACATTTTCTTCAGCGAAGGTGGTCCTCTAGTTTCAAAATTCGCCTTGAATATTTAACGGGCACAAAACTTACTTTCCAATTAAACGAGTCAACACTGTAGATGTGTTCAAAAATACATGTCCTTGCTTGTATACAAACTTATTTGAGCCTTATCAGTTAATGGCAAACATATAAACATGCACATACTCACCCACACTGAAATATTGTCTGTTCCTTTGAATACCCACCGTCATGCAAATCACTCTCTGCCTTTAACTTTATTTCCCTCCACCATCTCTGTATCTGCCCTGTCTTTATTATCATCAAATAAAGTTTCTGTCTTGTACATGACATTATTTCATGGTGGGTGCATTGTTGCACAAAACGATTCAGTTATAAAAACAACAAGAATAATATGAGAAACATTTTATTATTTCATTCTCATATTGTTGTTGTCCTATTTTAATTTTCCCATAGTTTTGCTTTCGTGCCCCATATTCTTACTGTTCAAAATCAGTTTTTCATGTACATTTGTGTGTGTGTGTGTGTTACTCGCATTAGGATAATTTAAGTTTAAATTTCCTTAAACGGCTATTAAGCATGTGGCTTGTTTTAAGTTTTGTGTGCATTGTATCTGATATTGCGATACTCGTGCATTAGTAGTCAGTAAGTAGTCGGTGTCGTGCAGATTTTCATGTGGCAATGCATATGCATATAAGCGTATGCGTATGTGTGTGTGTATGTGTGTGTGTGTGTGGGAGTGTGTTATTATAGATGATGCCATTATAATCGTGCCTCTTATTTGTTATTGCTAAAGCTGCTGTGTTTTTGTTGTTGCTATTTTATGCCCACATAGTGTTTTCATTGCTGAATCTGAATGATGATGGAGTGATATTTTGTTGTTATTGTATCTAACTTGACACGTTTTGGCTTTTGAAATGTAGACAAAGTTAATTGCATATTGTCTATGTATTTGTTTGAATCTACTCACCCATTTATGCATTTACTCGTATGTTGCATGTTTGTGTGGGTTTGTGCGCTTGTGAGTGAGTGTATCTGCAACTGAACTACATGTACCGGCTTTGCGAATATTGAATAAAGTTAGTATTTGCTTTGGAAACGTGAGCAGTTTACATGACATCGATATGTTAATAATGTGTTTCTCTCGATTTATTTTTTCTTTATTTTCCTCATAAAACTGCTTATGCACGCATTATATTGAAGGAATAACAATTGTTGTTTTTCCTAATAAATTGTCAAGCATGAATTTCTAGAGGAATAAGAAAAAATCATTAAAATTTATCAAATGATACGCATCTACATACATTCACACATACAAGTATATACATACATATATAAATAAGGGAGTTATTTTACCCCAGTTTCTAAATTTTATATGTACGATGCCAGAAATGTGCTTTTTGAAAACTTTAATTTTTAAACTCATTCTCATTAATTCATTTAAATGTGAGTTTAAAGTCTGTCCAATGTCAAGAACATTTTAGTTTTATCAGTTTAGACGCGTGATATGTCAGGGCCACTTTTAGTTCATTCACCTCTTATGAATTTTTATCAAAAATTAAACAAAAGTTAAGATAAAATATTTGCTCTGTTTGTCATTCCTTCCTTACTATGAATGTATAAGGCCACAATGATTTAAAGTGCAAGAAGTGTAGGGACTTTATATACCTGAAATTTCATTATAGGCTGCTGATATAGATATAAGAGTGGCTAGAAAAATTTCGAGGAGAGCCTACAACCTTTGGGAATTTTTGTAAGTTCTGGATAAAACTCTTTTTGGGGGGTAAGCACCTTTCCTTTGCTGTTGGATCTAGATGCATTTGCACAACAAAAAGTTGCACTCAACTTGAGTCCACTATGCTTTTCTTGCAAAAACAAAATTGTGTTGAGTATAATTGTGTGTTGTTCATTTCATAATCATACGCCATAAGGAATTCTCATATTGTATTTATTTGTTTCGTTTGGCTTAAACATACGAGGTTAATTGTTTTCGAACTGCTTAAAGTCGACTGACGATTTGGTTTAGCAAGCGATGAAATGTCAGCATACAAGCAGTTAAAGCCACAACAAACAACAAATTTATATAAATAATTTCAAGGAATCTAGTAATTTCTGTTTATGAAAATTTTTAATATAAAATATTATTATTTTGATGATTTTTTTAAACTCACACACACATGGGTACTTTGAAGGAAATGAAAATATGATTTTCTAAAAAAAAATATTTAATTTTTATTTTCGCTGATGTTAATTATTATTAAATTGAAAATGTGTGTCTTGCCATGATGAAAATACATAAGGAGGGATATTAAAATGTTACAACGCAAAGTTAATGTTTTTATATTTCCAAGAATCATTTCATTTGCAAGATCAAAGAAATTGAAAGCACTGTAATGCACTGCAAATAAGTTTTGCTTGGAGAAAGACGAAAACTTTACTCAAGAATTTTTCTGTTGTTGTAACTTAAGGCGATAGTTTGAAAACTTGACATGACACCCTCTTGTGCGGGTAAATTATGGTATAAATATGTATAACAGAGAGTAAAGCATAACAGCGAAAAAATCTTTTCGCGTCTTCATTTCGCAATCTTTTGTTACAAGTATGCAAATTAATAAACACATACACATGAACATACATATACACACATCGATACATGGCAAATGAAAGTGGCTGTAGAAACGAATGTATGTGCGATGGTATTGATGTAGTTGGTTTGATGTTAAAGGACTCTTTTATAAAAGACAAATTTTATGATATCGGCTGTATTTTTTGTCAGTTGAAAATAGCTGCCCACTGTGCCAAATTTAGGGTCTTTTTTCTTTGCTTTTTTCCAAGCCGTTAAAGATGGGAAAGTTTCTTTATATTTATTTTTATTTTTCCTTAACACTTTTTTACAACTGCAGGTTTTATAAATTTTAAACACAATTTCCTTGTATTACTTGTATTGAAAATAACAACAAACGTGAGTTTCTTTTTTATTATTGTGTTCAATATAAATATTCAAATGAAATATTTATTTCAAATTTACCAAATCAGGCATAAACCTTTATGATTTGCATGAAAAATAATATTCATATACAACTAAATATTGAAATTTATTATTCGGGAGAATATCCCGACTAATCGTTAGAAACAATTAGTTTTTTTTGCAAAATGCATTGAAAAAATGTTTGTTGTGGCTTTAGCTCTTCATATGCCGACATTTCATTGGTTGCTAAAACCAAATCTTCAGTGAAGTTTAAGCAGTTTGATAACATTCAACCTCGTATGTTTATGCCACATAAAACAAATATAAGGTTTAAGCAGTTTGATAACATTCAACCTCGTATGTTTATGAGAGAAAAATAAAATAGACTCACGTTGAGTATAATTGTTTGTTGTGTTGTTTCCATAAAAACATTCTGAGCCTACTATGATTATGTATTTGTTGTAATTCATATGCAATATTAAAATTCTCATATTGTATTTGTTTTATGTGGCATAAACATACGAGGTTGAATGTTATCAAACTGCTTAAACTTCACTGACGATTTGGTTTTAGCAACCAATGAAATGTCGGCATATGAAGATCTAAAGCCACAACAAACATTTTTCAATGCATTCATATACAACTAAATACTAGTATTTTTCATAAAAACTTTAAACATTTTGTTTTTTGAAATTCTAAAATTTTCATATTGCAACTTTCTAAAAAAGCTCTTAGTGGTGAATGCTTTCAAAAATAAATTAATTGCTACCAAGAACTACAGGGATGATCGATGCTCTTGCAGGGCACTCAAGGACACGATGATAGTAAAGTTACTGTCGAAAGTTAAAACACAGTTTTGTTTCTACACCTACTCCAAAATAATTTTACAACTTCATTTATATGAAAATCTCCTTTTCACTTTCCAATTTAAACTGAATACGTTGCTTGTGCCATACATGCAAAAAGCTGTTTATTATGATGCTCTACCGGCTTGTCTTGTGAACCACTTTAAACGCTTTTCCCCATTTCACAAGTTGTTCAAAGTGGTTAAAGTACTGAACTCAGGCACTCAGGCCATAACAAAAGCTGTCGATATGAAGCATTTGAAGCAAGTTGCTGATTTGTTGCCGTAGTTGTTGCTGAAGTAAAATGTAAAACCTAAATTTAAGAAGGCTTAAGCACAAATCTTCAACAACAATTAACACCAAATTAAGGTTGAGTGGCTTGAAAAACATTTGTAATTATTGTGTTTGAAACATGCAGCGAAAAATACAATTACCAAAATATAATTTTTTAAATTGTTTTTTGCGTCAGTTTGGAAGGATCTACCCAATAATCATTTCAATTATGTCCAGAAGTCTATAAAAATAAAGTTAAAATACATACAGAAAAACAAAAGATGAAATTGAAAGTAATGAATTTATATTCTTTTGAATAGAAAAAAAAAAGCTCTGACATGTGTGTACTCGTATTGGAAGCAAATTACTATCATTAGAATAAATTTCTATGAAGAAAAAAATTTCACTTTTCTGCTGAGTGAAATGTTATTTTTTTAAGTATAGAAAGTTCAAGAGACATATTTCGATTTGGTTTATATTATTTATAAATTAAATACAATCCAAGGCTTATGCATCAAAAAGTTTCCGTATAAAAATTTCGATTTGAACAAAATCTTGCCACTGCAAATGAATTTATTATTAAAACGATCTCAGTTCAGTTCACTTATATTTTTAAACATCTGATGGAATATTTTATCAATGACTTTGTTTACGGGGAAATCTAGTACTTTAAATTTCTACTTGCATCTTTTTATTTTTCTTTTCGTAGCACCAATCAAATCTCAACATATAGACACCCGAAGCCATGACAAATGAAAGATTTTTTACACATAATTAGTTTCGAGGGTCCCTTAGTAAATGTCAATAATGTAATTCCAATTTTTTTTTTTTTTCAACCAAAAATGTAGTTCGAAATTTTGTACCCTTTGATTTTTACTAAACTTTG
The DNA here is from genome assembly GCA_963681545.1 of Germaria angustata. NCBI lineage: Eukaryota > Metazoa > Arthropoda > Insecta > Diptera > Tachinidae > Germaria > Germaria angustata. Next base: position 139,161,602 of record OY812998.1, on the reverse strand, counting down.
TATAAATATACATACATACTGCTCTTTTCTATGGATTATATGATGTATAAGCAAGTTTGAAGTGTTCCTCCAAGTATTGGACATATCAGACTCACAAAGTTATAACCACTTCATAACTTTGGAACGTATCACCGATTTCAAATAAAATTAAAATCGTCGTATTTTCTCACTTGAAATAATCTACTTTCTTGTTGCAATTACATATTAGATGGAAAAATGTCCTTTATTCTATAATATCCTGAAAGGAATCTCTAGATTTTATTTAGTTTTACACAGAAAATACAACAAAATCTCAAACTGATTTGTTGGGTATTGTGTTTCTGTTCTATTTTATTTGAATGCCTCGATTATTAACGTTTTGTCTTCATCAATTTTGTGTTCGAGTCAAATATTTTAATGCTTCTGTAAAAAAATTCTACTAGACAATCAGAGCTAGTGAAAATATATTTCATCATCAGATCTCCTCATGTTTCAGACATGCCCTTTCAAAGAAAAACATGGAGAAACAAAAGGAAGTAAAAAAATCTAAGTCGGCTTATAAATCGCAAAGTTCTATAGAACACAAATAATTTAAAGCTTTTTTGTTTTGGTTTAATGTCAACAATTTATCAAAAGTTCAAAAAAGGTTGCCTAAAATTATTTCCATATAAATTATGATGTTTATAATTTTTTATTATCCTCTGATAAGCACTGAACTCCCAGCAAATGAGTTCATTTTTATATAAAATATTCATTAAATGTTTTCTCGTGCTTTTATTTCAAACGCATGCGATAAGAGTTACTGACATGACTGCATGTTTATAGATCAAAAAAAAAATAATTGCAAATAATTCTCATCTGCTTGTGTTTCATTGTATTTCTTTATTTGACTGGGTTAGTTTAGTACAAATTTTAAATAAAATTATTAAAGTCATATTAATTAAAATTTAAAACAGCATTTTATACCATTTTCCGGTAGTTTAAAGTGGCAGTCAGAGTCCCATCGGACTTATTAAGTCGTCCACTACGATATCACAGGCAGTCTGTCTAAGTGGAGTTCCAATTATCGTTCATACATTTTTGAAGTTATGAAATATATAAAATCCAGTTTTTGTGCAATCTCTTGATTTTATTAGGGAATAGTTCTAACTCATTTTGGAATTATTTTACTTTATGAAATAGAGTAAAAAAAATTGTAGTGTGGCATCTGAGCGGAAAAATGTTTGGACTAACTTCATATTATTTGAGACTTATTAATTTTCTTCCAGGTCTAGAATCGCTTTCTAACGTATTTCTGCATTGTTTAATTGAGCGAGGCTTAAGAAAATGAGCACGGACTCCACATACTATAAAGGAGCGAGCCCTTGCGGCCGACCGAAGACTGGTAATGCAGCAATGGCTTATTACAAAGCAAGTCCGTGCTGCAATTTTTTCACAGGACCGGATTTTACATATTTGTTTTGTGTATATATACCAGTTTATTCAGCGTTTCGTTTAAATTAATCCATTTTAATTTATTTTTAAAGCTTTAGGTTGTTCTTATTTTGTTTTATTTATTGAAATTTATATCAAATAAACACTTATCCTGAAGATGGTACTCGAAAAGGATCGAAATATCGATAAACAAAAAAAAAAAAAAAATAAGAAAGTCCTTAATAAAATAAAACTGTTTATTCACAAATATTTTTAAAAGAAATATCAGAAATTGGCATGTGCCTGCTAAAAATAACATTATTATTTTCTAATACTCGTACGATCAAAAAGTTTATACATAAAATTACTGTTTGGCATCATTAGGGTTCAAGTGACAAATAAAAATTGTTAAAAGCAAATTTTTATCTAGCCAATTTGTATTTGAAATCCAAAATTCTTTTACAAATTTTTTTAATAACATACAATAAAGAAATTTATGCAAATAATAATTCTGAAGAACTTCTTATCTTTATTAAGATTTTAATTCGCTGCATGTGCCAAAATTAATTATCTTACCCAGGCTTTCATTTAATGGAGAATTTCTATGCAAACGAATATTGAATCTGCAAAAAAAAATCCAAAAATTTACTTATTGAAATTTGAAATGTTGGATGAGCAAATAAATACCTTCAGGGAATTTGTACTTCGCAACGTATTTAATCACACAAAAACACATACACCCAAATTGCTTTGGGCTTATCAAACATATAAACAGCAACGTGCCTACAATGATGACAGTGTTGAAGAGGATAACGATGATGACACCAACACGAGAAGGGGAAATCAAACACACGTTTGGAATATAAAGGAATAAGAGTAACGATGTAAACACAGTGCAATCACAGATTAACGAACAATTTCCTCAAGCATATTCACTATAATCATTATGTCAGAGTTAAATGAAGACAATATCGTTCTTTTAACGCTTAACATGGACAGACGTATCTGAAAATACGACGAACTTGGGAAAATGCGATTCAAGTTTTTGCCAGACCAGGGACACCTTTCGGCATAATGATTCTGATTTCTTCTCCCACATATAAAGAAATTAATGGGGAAATATTGTCTTGTTAGTAAATCAGAAACTTTGATTTCGGATATACATTAATATTGCATTAAAAAAGCGACATGATATAAATCTATATACTATACGATATAAAAGCAAACTTTAGAAATTAAATATTTTGCGACAGAGTACAAAATTCTTTAAATTATTACACGACACTATTACAAAATTTTCAGAAATAATTTTATAGCTCGAGCGGCAGCACATAAAGATTTTGGCAGGCAATAGGAATTGTAAGAAAAAACCAAATAACCTCTCATTCAAATAAAGATCCGTCAAAGCAGAACAGAACTGTAGTTACAACAAAACAACAACCGATATAGTCGAATAAGAATAATATAAAGAACCGTATTAGGGAAACGAAAACTCTTATAGTTTAATTGTGTTTAATTTGAAAGCTCTTAATTTTCGCTTGAGCGAAAAACCATTTGAAAAAACACATTTTCTTTGTTTAAGATCAAGTTTATATGAAACAAACATGGCTTAATAGATACAAATTTCAATTTGCCTCTGATGAAATACCAAGCAGTATCGGCTCCATTTAATCGTATTACGTGCAAGCGATAAAATCTCAGTTAAGAAAACTTCTGCCAGCTTCGAATCGGAGCACATGAATTTTACTTTCAGTATGTTATGTGCCAGATTTTCTATTTTCCTTGCAACAAAATATTTTTTTGAAATTTTTTTTCTTAAAATTTTCTAGTTTCTTATATCCGAATTCGACTGTATGTACAAAATCATTCGTGCTCTTTCATTGTTTCATATTGTTTACAGAACTACATGGAACGCTGCCTCGCAACCCTCTAAAGGAATGGAAGAATAGAAGAAATTTTCAATATTTTATCGTAAAGCTTTTGCCATCTTGACTTGAAAGTCACTATCCTTATAATTAATTACCTGTTCTCTTTTTATACTTTTAATGTGTTTGTTTACTTTTTTACGACTACAGTTTAAACATCTTAATGTGAACTTAAATTTGAAGTTTATAATTAAAACAGAATATAAAGGATATTTACACACAGCAACAACATAACTGGGACATAACTTTAAGCTCATAAATATTTTTGTTACTCTAATTTAATTAAATACGACTATCCGGCCCTGGGAAAGTTGGTAATAAATTAAAAATTGTCACAATTTGACAAACTTTTTGTAGTTGTTAAGATGAAGACACACCACTACAAGTGTTCAACATTTTCGATGGCTGTAAAAGTTAATGCATACTTTGCGGGATTTTATGTCATTTTCGAACTGAATACAGTGATGCCAGATGCGTTAGATGTACAAAATAATGGTATTGTGATAATTTTACGAATAATTTTATCAATATTACAATTTTCAATTCTTTAATGCATCTTACGCTTGTAATAGTCATGACAAACTGTCGATATCGTTAAGATATCGCAAACTGAAAATGTCAGTATTAAGAATGGGGAAAAAATACATTTTTCCTTTCTCACAAATATAAAAATGAATCCAAAATTATAAGATGGGTAACAAGCAAAAATATTTAAATTCTAAGGATTTTGGAAACAGGCCATTGAAAATCCATATAACAATTTGGGCCACCTGTTTAAAAGTTTCTAAACTGGATGTCACATTTTATATATATTTTAAAATAAGCCTACATATGTTATGTCTAGTAATGAAAATTTTCTTAGCCTGGTTAAATTACTAGTGTATATATATATGGCCGAATCTTTAGAATATATTGGTCGATAACGACAAATTGTGTATTAGAAAATTTTTTAAAGGACAATTTGCTGTAACTTTCTACGAAATACGACCTCTCCTCCAAGAGATTCACCAATATTGCATCTGAATTAAAACTCATGCGAGTTGGTTAATTGAGAGCATAAGCATATTTTAATTAACTTTAAAGGAATCCTTTCCTGTCCCTGAGCAATCGTGATCTAACTTCCAGAACTATTCAACTTGCCTTTATGATTACTACGAATTCATGTTCCCTCCAACTGAGAATTCTATAACCTCTTTTATTCAGCCTAGATATGCAAAAATTAAAATTTTTATTAGATATTACAATTTTGTATTAAAAAAATGTTGCTGTTAGATTTAATGCCATTAACTGCAAAAGCATATATAAGTTAAGCGAAAAAATTGCGCAAAACTACGGCCTAGACTAGTTTATCATTAGATAATAATTTGCCTTGAGAAGTTTTTTTGAACCAAAAGTAGTAAAGCGAAAAAATCTGTTTATTATCATCATTGTTTCACACTTTTTAATACAAAAACATACTAGGGATGATATTTATTTGTTGTTCCTTAAAATAAACTTGAGAATTTTTTTTTTAAATAATTCATTTATTTATTAATTTGCCAAGAACAATTTTCACTTTTCTGTTTGTAAATGAGTCTCTTGTTTTATTAAGAAAAAAAATCATCATTCTGGCAACTCGAGGCCCATACTGATGTCTTAACGAACAGCGACAACATCTAAAGTAATGACAGAAACAACAACAGTAACATACACTTAACATTATCAGCATTGTCATCAAAATAAATAGAAACAACAATAACGAACGGCAACAAGAACGACAAACCAACTAATCAATTTTTATGGCTGTTGGCATTATTTTGCCAAAAGACGATAGAAAAATAAAAGCGTAAGTCTTGTAAAATTTGTATGTTTCACAAGTGCCGATAACCTTTCAGTGCACACACGTACAAACACACACACGCACACACATACAAACAAGAACACACTTCTATACTTTCAAGCATATATTCATTTCAAGACTTATACTTCAGCAGGCGTTGTACGCAATAGTTTGGGAAATAATAGAAATTTTTGCAGACGAAACTTAAAAATCGAGTGCGTGTGAATTGCAAAAATATCTTATCATAATGACGATGCTGCAAAAAGGATGAAAAATCCTGTGGCAATGTGGTATAAGTAGTAATAATCATTAAAATCAAGTACTTTGCAATATCCTTGTTGTTGATCCTTCTCTTACTTGTTTCGTTTGAGTTTTTTGTTTAATTTTTTTGTTTCAACACCTTTTTCCTCTTAAAGCAACATTAATTGGGTTGTATTTTCAATTGCAAGCGATTAGGAGAAACACTTCTTAAAATTTTCATTATTCTTCCTCTGCTCATGTTTCACCCCTTTTCTGGCACTCTTCCCTTTTCTAATTGTTATAGGAGTATGAAAGTGTTGCTTTTTTTGGTAATTTTCCACGGCTTTTTTTTGGTGAAAATGTAATGTGGATGTGTCCTGATGTGAACATGTTGAAAATTGTGAGGAGTGTTGAATTCCACATGTGTTAGTGGGGCGTATGTGCGTTAGTGTGTCACTTGAGCATATTTCTCTGTATCATATACTCGTATTGTACAACATGTAGCAACACTTGCATTTTCATTTCTATCATGTTTAATTTTTTTTGTTAATTTTTGCTTTCTTTCGGAAATTTCATGCTTTAATACTTTTAATCTTAAGTATTATTACATTCCATTATGAAACACACTCACACACGCACACACACACATACACTCTCACTCATATATACTTGTATGTATATGAGTGATTGCTGCTAGCGTTACAATCACAGTTTGATTTGCAGATGGATGCTCAAACGCATTCACACATATACATACATACACTCACACATGCAGAACTCATCAGCAAATATCCTTGTACTACATACTATTGTTTGCTTTACGTTCGTGTGCGTGTCTTGCTTATAAATGCAATCAAATTATTGTGTATGTGAGTGTGTGCAAGTGTGTGTGTGAGTGCTTGTGTGCTTAAGTGTATTGAATTAAATTAATTTATATTCGTATTGTCTTATTTCCTCACTTACACAACACAATTCATTTCGTATATCAAATATTCAAATGACACCCTTTTGTCATCCATGCAAAATAACTCAAGGACTTTCACAGATAGAACTTTTCACATACAAAAATATTAAATACTCGTCAAAAGCAAAAGCTAAAAATATTTTGCTTCCTTTTTTTATTTTTTATTGAAACGTAAGTGGCAAATTTAGCGGTAAGCAACAACTTAATTTCTGTGGCTATAAGGAAGAAATGCTTAAGTATGTTTTTGTAGTTTTACAGGGGAGATTTTTTGAGTTTTCAAGTTGGTTTTTAAAAACGAATTTACTTTTTAATGCAGACTGTTATACAAGTTGTTCAGTTTTTTATATTTTTAAAGACTGACAGACACAATTTTATGAGTTGTTGTTCCTAATGAGATTGTAAATAAAAAAAGAGAAAGTTAACTCGCTTTGGGCTTAAGTCCACTTAAGCTCTTATTCCTAGTTGCAACAGATTTATTGTAAAATATAAATTTATTTAACCCTGTAATTCGCTTTATTTTATAAAACGAAGAGTTGTATGAAATGTACTAGGAAATCAATTGATGCTGGAATTCTTTCCATCAAAATTTCAAATGTTTTGAAATGTTCAGTTTAACGAAATACGGCCTAATGCACAGCAGTTTATTGCTAAAATGAGAAAATATTTTTTCCCTCCTTAAAAAGCCTTATTTTGTACAACAAATATTTCTAAATGATTGAAATTTGTATGAAAAATCCTTGACATTCGTTTACTATTGGTATTTTTTCTTTAATAATTTAAAACTTTTGCAAAAGTTGTTTTATTCAAAATAAGACTCTAAAACATAAAAGTGCAAATTTAAAGTAGTAAATCCTTTTGACAATGAAATAAAATTGTCTATGGTGGGACTTTTGAGATCGAAAACAATTTGTATATTGAAACAGAAATGAGAAATACGTATAATTTAATGGATGAATGAATCTTTTGCTGTTTTATAGCATGTAATAATTATATTTTGTTTATTCCAGGAAGTCCTCAGCTTGTTTTGTTTTTAGTTATTATGTGATATTATTATTTTTTCTCACATCTAAAGAGAATAATTGTGAAACGTGGAAATTGCCATCTTCAACATCCTTTCAGTGCCATGGGAATATCCTGAAAACACAACTACACACTTGTATTCAACGAAAAGTATTTTGAGTAAATGCCAAGTGAGCCTAATATACTATTGAATGCTAACAATGTCATTGACCTGTTAGACACTGGTATCGCAGTTACCAACGACGCGTCGAACGTTTGATACACAAACCCATGTACACACGCACACGTTTACCTTTCACTATTTATTTGATGTTATTCAAAGTTTTTTAACATTTACTTGCATATTTACAGGGATAAGCACAAAGCCCCTTATTCATGTTTTCTATTTTAAATGTAATACCTGGATAATGAATAAAAGTTTTAATAATTTTAATAGAAGAGCATTCGATATGAAAATGTAGGGCATTTTGCCAACAACCAGATTTGAATTACCTTCGCAAGTAAGAGTTTTTACTAAATATTTAATTCGTAAGCTCTTGGCAGTTGTTGTAGATTGCCAACTTAAACAGCACTAACAATAACAACAACAACAAAAGGATAAGGTTAGACGGAGCAAATATTAAAAACATGTAATCAGGTGTTACCGCACCTTCCCATGTTTTTAGCAAATGTTCTTTAAATTAGACAAGTTTGTTTCAAAAACAATATTAAAATGGCATTTAACTTAATTTCGCATCATTATGCCATGCCAAATCTTTAACTTTCAAATATTTGCCACATGCCACTGTGCTTTAGAAGTATTTAAGTGCCCTATTGAAACGTTACCATGTCTTCATGATATAGAATGAGAGGGGAATTAAAACAATTGAAGGAGAAACGCAACTAAAAACAAAGTAAAATGACATTGACATTTTGAATAATGACCGTTATTTATAAAACAACAAATGTTTCAACAATTACAACAAAAACCAACTACAACCTGACATCTGCCCTTAAACGTACATTTACGTACAATGCTTAAATACTCAAATGAAACAATGAAGAAAGAAAAAATAATAATAATAACGCTGTGAGACACCCAAAGTCCTTTTCTAAAAAAGTGGATGTTAAATGAATTGAAGAACGAGGCAACAACCGTTGCAACAGCAACAATTTGCTCACACATATAACAGAGAACAAGAAAAAGTATAATAATATAAAAATAAGTGTAAAGAAAGATCTAGTTGATGAGAAGAAATTAAATTTGATACAAGTACAATAACAAATGACAACTACATGAAATGACACTTCAACATTACAGTACAACACTAGCAAAAAATACTTCTACAAGTGTGAGCCACGGCTGCCGCCGCTGCTCCTGCACACACCTAAAACATCAGAAGCAGAGAAAGCAACAACAGCTCAAACTACATTGGCAATTTATGGAAATGAAAGAAAATATGAATCTGAGGCAGAAAAAAAAATACAAAATTACCCCCACGGCATTTTATCAGAATTTCAAAGGACTTAATTCTCATGATCAAATTAACATTTTTCTTAACACACTGCTGTCAGCCAACTGTCTAATGCCATCGAGCTTAGCCCAGATGCACGCTTTATTTGAATTTCTTCTTTGCAATCTCCTCGGCCGGCTATTAAATTCAAAAGAGCTGCACATTATACAAATCTAAATCTTTCCAAGTCCTTTCTTCGTAGTTGGACTAGCTTAAAGCATTTCGAGATTTGTAATGTTGCAGCATCTATTTTATACCTTAAGGTTTGAAGGCATACGATTTTAGAAATCGCTCTATAAAAATCCTGGACTGTATAAAACGAAGCATAGATAAAGAGGAAAAGAAAATCCTTCGCTAAACAAAAGAGAAGAAAACCTAATACAACAATAAAAATGTAAGAGACGATTTTAAAACATTATTTTAAGTATTAAATTAAAAAAAAATTACACTGGCCAGCCAATATGAAGGTCCTTAATTAATTTTGATACACATACCAATGTATTATTAAGGATCTATACCCATATCTTACTTCCTTTAAATAAACCCTGATTACCCATATATGTCGTTATATACGGAAGGAAATAGTTGCTCCATAACTCGAAAGCTACCCGATAAGTTTCGCGATTTATATGAAATGAATACCATCACGTCATTGCAAATAAATCTAGAATTTGTAAAGGACTTTAAACAAAACATGGCCAATTATATCTGAAGTACATGTTTGGTTCCTTTAGGAAATTTTACATAGTCTTTATGAAACCCTTTGGAACTGACGGGCTAGTCAGAGAGGATTTAGTTGATCTAATTGGTATTTCCAATTTAAAGCTTAAGCCAGTAAACAAAGTCGTTGAAACAGTTCTAATGGAAAACTACAAAGCGCAATGCAGTCCATTTCATGTAAGACGTTGTATTCCGAAACCACAGGCAATTAAAGTCAAACATGCACTAATAATAATAAAATATTAAGCAAAACAGTGCCACACAAAATTTTTTTTGTTGTCTAGTGTTACTAGCAAAACATGACCTGGAGGGGAACGTTAATATGTTTTACTCAGTCACAGATGTATTCTTAGCAAATGTACATTAATGTACCTGTATATGTGCATGTGTGAGTTAAACTTAATAAAAGGACTCTTTTAAATTGTGTTTAAGGTAAATTGTGGGTGTATGTTAACAATATGATAACGACTTTTTTACACTTCCCAAAGGTGATAAAGCAATCCACAGTGGGATATATCACAAATTAATTACTTATAACTGTATCTTATTGAAGTGAATGGCTTTTTTTGGGTAAGATGGGAAAATGCTTTATGCATGATACGCGGATCGTCATTTCACGCCGTATGCCGGACTTTCAGATATATATTACATCAAAATATAGTTTTTACAAGCATAGCAACAAGGCCCTTCAAGAATCCATAAAATGTGTGCAGATTTTCCAGTGGACTAGCGAAGTATCCAACTACTTTTATATATTATTTGATATCCTTAAGTAAGTTTTTTAATAAAAATTCTGACATAATTTGTATTCCGAGTTTCGTTAATGATTTATTATTAACTTGAAATTTTTATATTTTTTTGTTACATTCTCTAAACTGCCCACAGTGCTGTCAACACAATGCAAAGTGTCATTAAAATCTTTACAAATTATGTGTTTAACTTTATTCATCTCCTTAATGACAGTCAACATTTATTTAAGAATTTCGTTTGGTTTTCTTCAACTGTTTTAAAATGTATTTCCAAGCCGGAACCTGCGTGTAGGGAAATGAAGGCGAAAAAACACGAATAGGAATTGCAACGGAAATTACTCCTGCAAAACTTTTCATTCACCTCTTCCATAATCTTATCTAATTATAATGTTAATTTAGATTTAATATAAATTTAATTCAATAAAAATTTTATATTTATCAAATTTGTTATTCGAGATTTTCTCCAAAAATAAAATATAAAAATTGAAATTAATATTATTTTAATTTAAATCAATTTGTATTAAAATTAAACTAAATTTAAGTTAAAAAAAATTTAACTAATATTAAGTTAAACTAACATTTAAATAGTTTCATTTTAGTGACATTAATTGAATTAAATTTTCATTTAATTTTAATTCAATTTTATACGTATAACTTTAATTAAATTTAAATTTTATTGAATTTTCATGTAATTTTAGTTTAATTATAACTTAATTTCGATGCAATTTAGATTTAATTTAAATTTAATTTGAATTTAATTTGAATTTATTTTTAATTTAATTTAATTTGAAATTAATTTTAATTTTAATTTAATTTTAATTGTATTATAATTTATTTTATGTTATTTTATTTTATATTAAACTGTATTTTGTTTTAATATTAATTTTATTTTATTTTAATTTTAGTTTGATTTTAATTTAATTTAAATTAAATATTATTTATAATTTTAATCCTAGTTCTATTTTTATTTTATGATTTAAAATCACATTGAATTTCAAATTCAATTTTAATTTTATAATTTGCTTTCAATTCCAATTTTAATTTTAATTTTGATTTAATTTTAATTTTAATTTAATTTTATATTCAATTTAAATATTGATTTTAATTTTAATTGTAACTTTAATTTTAATTCTAAAATTAATTTTAATTTTCATTTTAATTTTAATTTTAATTTTATATTTAATTTTTATATAAATTTTATTTGTAAGTTTTATTTTGTTTTTAATTTAAATATAAATTTAAATTTTAATTTTGATTTGATTTTTAATTTTAATTTAATTTTTAAAATATATATGAAATTTAATTTTAACTTTAATTTCAAATTAAATCTTAATACAACTGTTTTATAATTTTATTTCACCATACTTGTAATTCTAGTTTCAATTTTAAGTGGTTCAAATATGATACTCCATCCAATTTATCTATTATCCTAAAATGAAATTTTTTATGATAAAATATATGTTTTTTCATTATTTTTAAAGATTTTTCTATTATTTTGAAAGCCTTTTGATTAATTGCAGTTTTCTATTTGCACAAATAAATTTAGAAACAAATAAAGGGCTTTACATCTCACAAATATGCAACTGGCTTTATTGCGAAATGCAAATAATTCTTGAAGCGAAAACATTTCAAAGCTGATAAAACAAACTTTAATATCTTTTTACAACATTTTACAATTCTTGCCCGAGGATTAAGGATTCTTTTTTTCGTTCACCGTTTACCAGATTTAAAATGTCTTATTAGCCAGAATAAGTGCAGAGAGGAAGAACTGGAAAAACTGTAATTAGTTTTCATAACCTGCAGGCCATATAGACCAGAAAAGCTTAAATTATCAAACTTTATTATCTTAAAACTAAGTATATGTACTAGAACTAAAAGAATAAGAAAAATACGTAGTCAAATAGCAAATTGGACAGAAATCAACATAATTACAAAAACAAGAACAACAAAAAAGCAAAAATAAAAAACTGACAATAAAAAAGAAATTGTAAAAAAGAAGAAAAATATATATTTCGAAGCAGAGGCAAGGAAACTTGTTGGTGCTGCTCGTATTCACAATTTATTTATTTTTCACAAAATTTGAAAAAAAAAACATTTGATAAAAATACATCTATCGAGAGGAATTCAAGCAGATTTGAAAACGAATGTATAATCGGTTTTTTTTAAAGTCAGTTAAAGATGATTTGAAAATTCGAGTTATTTTTTTACTGTTTAATTTCAATATGTCCTTTTTTAGCTGTAGTTTAGAGTAACGAAACATAACTGCAGAGATCTAGTGACGTGTAGAGTACGGAAACGTAAAACAACCTGCCGGCAAGTTCCAAGGATGTTGAAATAATTTTCTGTTTATTGTTTGTTGTGGCCTTAGCTGTTCATAACCATCATCAGTGAACTTTAAGCAGTTGGAAAGCATTCAATCTCACATCTTAACGCCAAACATATCAAATACAATTTGATAATTCTCTTTCGTATATGCAACATGTTTGGGTGTTAATGATAGTTTAGGGGCCAATGAAATGTTGGCATATCAACACTTAAAGCCACAACAAATAGTCCATTTTTGAAACTCTAATTATTTAAACGATTAGTTGGGGAGAATATTCCCAATATTTGGAGCCTATGCCTGAAAAATATTAGAATTAAAGCATATATTTTGCACAAATTTAAGACCAATATTAGATAATTGAGGGAGAAACTTCAGTTCAACAAAAATAATTATATTATGAGAGTAGAAATCGACAACTATCAGCCCATCAGTCCACAGTAAACGAAGTGAGTTGCGCACACATAAACTGACGCAGGAGTCATTCAAAGAATCCACCATAAAGATCTGACGTCTGCTTCGAATAGCTACACGTATAAGTCCTAGAGATCTGTTTATGAGCTCGGTGTCATTTTTCTAAGCAACGGAATAATACAAAAGTTGTTCTTATTATAGGTACAATTACAAATTGTTTATTTCGCATTGACGAACACCCTTTTCGAAAAGTTATAAGTGAGATTGTATCCCTTATTCCCGCTTAAATCACATTAAATATTAATATTACATTTCACATCTTTGTGCCGGTTCTATATTCTGTTCCCACATTTCCCAGCCATATTTTTTTCTATTTGATGTTGTTGCACACTAATGAATATGTTTCTTGTTTGTTTGTGTGCTTTTATACTGTTTGAAGCTAAAAAAAATCTCATTAAGATCTCTGGAGCTGTAAAATATTGTGTGGCTCATGAATGCTACAAAGATGGTTGTAAATATGGCATGAGTGTCAAGAAGTTCTGTGTTAAATGGCAAATATACAACAAGTGCTTACTGCCACGATTTTATTTTTTATTTGGCAGCGAATTTATTAAATACAAGATGATATAATGAAAATCAAATGGAAAAGGGTAACTTGTACTCGTATATGAACATAAATTATGCTTTAGCTTATCTTTATAGAAATATGCAGCGGGAAGTGTCCTTTCAAGTCATAAAAATCCCTCAAAACTTTTTACTGATGTCAGTTTATTGTTACTGTGTGACTGTGAAAATTATTTTATACGTCCTTTAAGAATCCAAACATTTTTGATGTTGAAACGTTGGTAAATATTCACAGTATTCACGATCTTTTTCATACCAACTATTTATCTTCATAGGTGGTGGCGGGGTATAGTGGTTAAAGTGCTTGCCTGCAAAATCGAGTATCCCAGGTTCGCTCCCTGGCAGAGGACAAACATTTTTTAGCATAGCTTTTCAAGTTTTAAAAATAAAGTTCCTCACCACTACAGCAAAAAATACAGAGTGGGCGTTGTTTCTAGGCAACGACAGATGACAGCCCCTTTATCCTAGACCCGCTATAGCAGACCAATCATATACTTATCTGGAACAAGAACCGATTACCGAAACTGATGCACGGCAAAAAACAAATAATAACAATGCGAAAACAACTGCAACAGCAACCCGTGTAAAGATGTATATGCTTTGTAGAAGCCCTATGCTCCTTCGGGGAGTGGCTGGATCATATATGTTTATTTTCATAGATATTGCATTTGTGTAAAGAATATTCATTAGGAATGATATGCTTTATTTCTATAATCATAATGGACTGGGCTCTTTAGTCAGAAGGAAACAAAATAGTTCATCATTAAGTAGAGTATGACCTTGAATGCTTTATTTTCTAAAAACTGACGTTGACATTAATATCTAGTTTTTACATTTTGAAACGTTTCGACAAATTAAAATTTTTTCAAGGACGACGGCCACTACTCAATACACAATTCCCTTTTCAATCAAAAAACAATATTTATTATTAAATAGACATTACGAAACAATAATAGCCATCACAAAAATATATTAAGTAGACAATTGTTAAAAAAATAATAATAAACCTAAAAACAACATTTCATTTCTCTAGTATTCATATGCATTAGACCTGTTATTAAGGCTAATTTCAAAACTCATTATCAGTTTTCATGCTGTAACCCCTTTGAAACTCTTTTTTAATTTCATGCCCATGATGAATATATTACATGCATTATTAAAACATTTTAATATTTCTTTTAATTTTCCTTTTGGTGTTTGAGGATTATTATTAAAAAAAAATTTGCACATTTATTATTTGAAGACTGATGGAGAACAGCCTTTAATAATTAAAATATTTCATTCGCCCGTTACTTTTAACCTCTTCTTTCATCCGCTTTCTGTGTGCAAGGGTTGCGTTTTTATTTCCTTTTTCTCCAAAAATCATAATAATTAAAGGCAACAAAAAATCTCATTATACTTTTTATTAAAGTTTTTATCCTCATGGTTGTTAGATTTATAACAAAATTTTTTATATGAAAGTTGGGGAAGTGAAATTTAATTTTTCTTTTTATACTCAAAATTAAGCGTACGTTCATTAAGTGTCAGTTAGTTTTAAATATTCTCCCCTATTTCCTTTCTAATAAATTCAAACGCAAACAGGCACACTTTGCAATACCGTACATGTGCATTTAGGCGTGTGAGTGATAATTAATTTCGGCATATGAGTATTTGCTAATGTTACTGGTTCGACCTTTCTGAGAATTTTTAATAAACGTTATTAATTTTTGAAGAAAATATTTAAGGACCTGTGTTAATATCAAGATGGTACAATAAATTTATTTGTAAAATAATCGTTTCTAAACCGACATAAAAAATAATTATTAGAAATATTTTCTGTATTTTATTTGAATGGAACAAGTTAAATAATATATGACTAGGATCGATGCAGTATAAAATATAAACTCATATTGAAGGAAACTGCTGACAGTTAATTGGCTTTTTTTAACGGATGCGCTGAATGGTATTAATCAGCAGACCAGACCGAGCCAACAAAGAATACCAGAATTACTATGTTATCGACTCATTATTTTCGTTAATCTTAAAATCATTATACCATACTTATTAAATTTTTTAAACGAATTTCAATATAATATGCAATTCTTCTGTTTCCTGCTATTGATAAAGATATCAAGATGTGTAGTGTAAATTAAGTTTTAAATGAACTCCAACTGAAAACAAAGGAGTATAACGCAAATTATTTAAGTCCTATTGTATATAATTAGGCCAAGTACAATAAAATTTAAAAATTTAAACATAATTTCCTATTGAGGAAATACAAAGGAGTCGAGATGGCAATTTAAATTAAAGCAAAAAGTCTATGCTTTATATATCATGTATGGGCCAGTACTTCAAAATCTATTTTAAAGCTACTTGACCGAGTACGGGAGATTGCGGAGAAGCTCATCGGTGGCAGTAGTGTGACCAACTCCATTATGTCTTTGGCGCAATGTCGCAATGTGGGTTATTTTTTGTTATTTTGTTGTTACTGCTGTATAGAGATTAGGCAACTGGAGCCCGAAAACCTCTTCTTTTTACGAACTACATGTTTTTCATTAAGAGCGCATCCATTCGTGGTCCATATACCAGCGATTCGCACTACATATTAAATAGAGAATTCGCTCTTTGACCAAACAATTTATATAAAGAGTAACCTGCCTGCAAGGACCTTCTTTCACTTTCAGCCTACAAAGTTTGAAATCGAATATCCACTACATCTATCCCCCTTCTCACAACCTATTTTCCTAGTTCCAGCAAAATGTTTTGGTCCATTAATATAAGAAATATGTAATAAGTTACAGATATAAAAAATGCGCTAGTGATATAACGAACTTAAATTTTTAGATGTTCATGAATACGAATACAAATACTTGAGGTAATATTGGAAAATACGAATACGAATATTTAATTTGAGGTTTATCCCTGACTAGGTTTATGCACCGCATTTATGAATTCATTGAAAGAAAAAAATGTTCTTTTTCAATACTCTCCAATTTTTTTTATGGATATCATTAAATTTTTTCAAAAAACGATACCATATACCAATTTCTAGCATAAAGTTACTGAAATATTCTGGGAGGAAAATTACTCAAACAGACCCACACATGCACAATAAATTAGGAATATTGGCACAATGTTACAATTAACGTTATTAATATATACCGACATTAAACCACTTTCTTGTCTTCTTTAATGGACATAATTTATGGTCACTTGAGCTTTATGAAGATTTAATATTCCATATGTCCAAAGTACATCCCAACTACTGTCATCAATGATTATTATTTAAATTTCGAAATAAAGTTCTGTCTATTATAAATTGATCGTTTTTATATCATTTTTACAGCTTAAAATGAAATACATTTGGGAGGAATTTATTCGAAAAATATTTACCTGAATTTGGCGATTAAGAACAGAAATCTCAATGTCGTGAATGAATGCAAATACTGATAATCGCTTCATCACTACTACAAACAATTAAAACGCATATAAATATAGAGCGATATTCAGGTGCTCTCTTTATTCGAATAAAAATTCATATGCTTTACTGTCATAGTAAATTAATTAATAAATTTTCAAATTTTCAAAATTATTTTAATTTGCACCGCAATAATTAAAAATATTTCTTATATGTATATATATATATATATATATATATATATATATATATATATATATATATATATATATATATATATATATATATATATATATATATATATATATATATATATATATATATATATATATATATATATATATATATATGTATATGATTTATGGTTTTTTTACGTCTAAACTTAGAAATAAGTTTGAGCGACAGCTGTGGTACAGCCCGTAAAATTTGCAAATCGTAGAGGAAAAGGTTGGGCTATAGAAAAAGATTTCTTAACAATGATTTGTTGGTCCTAAAGTATTTGTTAAGCAGTTTGCATTTTGACACTTAAGTGAAATATTTCTCTGGCCCAATGTGCTTCATATCTCAAGTTTATATTTTATATGTGTCTGAGTGTGGCGCTAATTAAATGTTTCATTGGGAGAGAGTATACTGACTTCAGATTTATATGTTGTTTACACAACACATACATTTAACTCATTTAGGATGTTTATACAGGGATCATTCAAGAGATTGACAGCTTTTCATATGCTTTTCGAAATGAGTTCAAAGGTGTGTAATGTGATGTTATGAATATGATGAAAATACATGTATTATGATTGTAGGGTACATACCACCTCATGTTATATGGGGTAACACGTACTTGCTGCATTGAAGAGCTTATGAAACTGGTAGTAATTCTCATTTAGATTGTGAGTAATGTTGTATTAGCGAATTAAGTTTTTGAGCCAGTTGAAGAGTCAATCACGATACCGCACGAAAGGCAGTTGAAAGTCTGCCTCTTGAATAAAGGATCAAGAGCTTTATTAATTCTTCTTGTTATCTTAGTCTTGTTTCACACACATCAAGTTTTCTTGATCAAGTTTCAATTCAGCTGGGAGAGAGATAAAGAAAAGAATACATACTCTCCACATAGTTGTTGAAATATATGAACTTTCACATATTTTCTATATTTTCTGTTCGCATTTGCAGCAAGCAATTGTAACAAAGTCGGTAATCGGATGATCTTCACTTAAGCCAACTGAAACGAGATCAACTGAAATCAAAGTGGGACACATCCATCGAGTCCACGACCAACTTATATAACAGGTGGCTCGAGAGTATTACCGTAATTTGAACAGGCTGTCAATTTATTATAATAAAAAAAAGAGATCTGTTTTAATAAGAAAGTTATTGCTGAGATGTGTATCGCTCTATGGATTGTTGACAACTAATTTTGAATATATCAACATCATAAACGTCAAATGAAGAAATAAAAATTATTACATTACTTTTGCCCCCTGTGTAGAACGTAATAATTAACGTAAAGTAGCCTAACTAAGGATTCGAACACAAGGTTCACTGAGTATTGAAACATCGAATATTATTTCATTTTCAAAAGAATCAGAGCTTTGGCAAGGTCCTGGACACTCTGACGCCTACCTCAGATGGACCACTAAACTACGTTGTTAGCGCATAGTAAATTATTGGTAATAAAGAAGGAATCAAAACTATTAACATAGGAATTGATTTCATATTTTAATACCATTTTCCAATTTTTAATACCTTCTCATTAGTATTTTGATAAATGTTTTGATAATTGTTGAAATCATTTTTTTTTGTTTTGTTCGCAGCACGAGTTTTATTTATGCTGAATACAATCTAGATAAATAATTAATGATAACTCACCGATAGCACGATTTTGTTTTTAGATTAGACTTGTGACCTCTTGCATGAAGAGCCTTATTTGATTTTTTTTTTTGTTATTGTGGATATCGCAGATGTCTTACTTTATATTCATGTGAACGAGTGTAGGGTATGACACTGACGAAACAACAATATTGCAATAAAAATATGAAAAAAAAACTTTAACAGAAACTGACACACATAATAAAATGGTGAAAAACAAAATCAAACCGCCAACAAGAATATTATCTAGCAACAAAATCATGATTGTACGTATGTATTTTAGAGGAACAAAACATTCCCATACATTTAAAATACTCGTATGTATGCGTGTAATTGTAATATATTCGTTACATGTATTTGTAATCTGTGTACGAAAAATAAAATCAGCAAAAAAATGTGCTCTTTGTCTCTTAACCGCCAAATCAATTACGGTTTATTGTTATTAGCTTTTAGTATATTCATGCCCATATGAGTGTGTGCGTGTGCGTGTGTGTGAGGACATGTGTGTATGGCATTGTGTTATGGAGAATATTGCTGAAAACGTATTATGGGGTGTATCCTAAATACAAACAAAAACACCATTAATTACACACACATACTCTCCTTAGGCTTGCACACACATACACACATGCTCACGAAACAGCCAATTCAATATTATTTACAGTGTTATAAGCAGTTTATACACATACACACACTCACATACATAGAAGCAGGCCAGGACACACATATACATACGTACATGTTGAGATTATTCGTGCAACAAAGGGCTTTTCGAAACTTTATAAACATAATTAATTATGAATCATTTTCTTATAGCACGCAATTTTGAAATTATTATTGTTGCTATTGCTGCTGCTCTTATTGTTTTTATTATAAACTTGGTTAATGGAAGTAATTTGGAAAACTCTCATCCACCATCATTTTCGTCTGAGAGCAAATTTCAATATAAATTATTAGGCAGCAGCAACATTTCCAGAAAAACCAATTAATTTGTCCTTCTGTCTGGCTGTAACTTTCCATTACTGATAATCAAAATCTTAAGTGCGATGACGTTACTGTGGATGATGATGATGATGATGATGAAGTGAAATTATTCTAGTCATTGCTAAATTATTTGCGGCATCATTATATATTAAAATCAAGATGCTCGTAGGAGATAAAGTTTGTATACAAACATTTTTAACAGCGCGTCACAGCAGTCATCATCACTCGCTGTCACTGTTTTTAACGTGATCATCAACAGGAAGAACAAACAGATTAGCTTTTAGCATGTCATTTGCCACATCGATGTAATATAAAAAATTTGTATCATGAATATAAATGTAAGTACATCACTACGTTGAACTGAATTGTATTTGATAGATGAACAATATAAAATAATTGATCACAAGCCTCCATATTGCTGGTGTAGGCAGGTGGTTATTCTGTTATTCGAGACGAAAGGAGTTGTTTGCTGTCCATTTTGAATGATGTTAATATTGGAATTGTATTAATGTTTTATTTTTGTATAGAATCACAGAGTAACTCCAAATTCTTTACAAATATATTGTTTGAAATAGGTGTTGCTCCTTTAAGTATTGTAGTCCTAACATCCAAGGACACTGTAATTAAATAATCAGAGTAACTAATTCTAAGGCAAGTTTCAAGTTGGTGCTAGTATGTATATGTAAAATTAAAAAATAAGTAATTCTAACTATTTTGCTTGAATTTTCTTTATCCTGGGCTCGATTGATTGGTAACAACCTCCCATAAATAACATCAATTTACTTCAAACAGAAGTTCAATCCAATTTGCCTTCGCTCTGCTGTACAGACAGGGATTTTGTTCAGTAAACAATCACAAATTTTTCAACCAATATTATTTGAAGTGTGGAAATTTCAACCTTTTAAGGTGTTCTTTATGGCAAAATTTATAACCTTTCAAAAACTTTTCCGTAATCTTTTTAAATTTTCCAAGGACAATGAATTTTCGAACTTTCTATTCTATTCTATTTGCCTCTACATTTCGGGATACTTAATTTAATTCGATTCAGAAATGTATTCATTTTTTTAAATCAATGGTGTGTATACGTCTGTAGAATGCCTACTGATTTACTTTAATCGTTCACAGGACTGTAATGATTAATTCACATATTTTAACATGTGCAAATACATATAAATTTACAGTCATGTAAAAATATTATATATTTATGTTTTTGCGGTTTTAGATGGCAGCACGAAAGCTTTCGCATTTTAAATGTTTGGTTAATGTTTTTTATAAGTTTCCCAGAGAGCAGGATGCGAGATATTGTTCTTTGCCACCAAAAGTTGTGGTGAAAAATATAACAGAAATTAAAGTGTTCATTGATAAATTATAAACGTTATGTCAGCAACACGTCCTTGTGGTTTTCTTAGATGAAAACCTGTAAACATACGTACGTACGAGTATGTGTGTGTACATGTGTGTATGTATATGAATCAGCAGTTACGAAAATGACAATGTGTCAGATAATTAGAAATGCCAAGAAAATTTTGTTTTTTTTTTTCAAAACTGAAATCTTTAATATGGTTGCAACAATGTTACGCGTCACAGATTCATCCGCATAAAACCGACAGAAGCGATTTCGTTTTATTGACATAGACTTAAAATCTCCTAATGCTTCTAAAAACGCTGCTGCGTTAGTAATAGCATTGAAACTTTATGACAGATGATGTCAATACTATTCATCATTTCTAATTTTTAAGAGCAAAGACGTACAATTTCCTGCGGGGAAATAAAAAGTAATGACAAATCTGTTGTGTTGTGATTGCATTGAGAAGAGGAAATAATTATATTATAATTTCTTATTTTTTGAATTTTCACACTAAGAGAAACCATCTCATTTTTTGATGTTCTTCAATAATACACACGACGTATCAATGTGACCATTTTTTGTAAGCAAACACACAGAAACGCAGAGATTGAAGCCATACTAATGTATGACTAGATGTAAGTTTTGCACCAGTTTATGAGCCGTTCCTTGCTTAAGATGTACCAGGTAGTTATATATTAATAGTCAAAAAATTGAGATTGTGTCATTTGCTAAAAATGTAGGTGTTTATTTCAATAAATCCCCGAATTGGTCTGATCAAATCAATAATGCTTGTGGACGCTCTCTCGCTATGCTAAGAACTATATGGTCATCTCAGTACTGCACTATATGGGTGTGAGCTTTTCACTAGTTGTGACTACACAAGCCAGAGAAAGCTAAACGTTGCCCATAATAAGATCATTCGTTATATGTACGGTTTAAATAGAAGCTCCAGGATTTCAGTTTTTCATCTCAACTTTACGGAATTTCTTTTCATGATCTGCTCAACTTAAGAAATTTAGTTCTTATACACAAAATAATATATATGCGCCAACCAGAATATCATTACAATAGACTGTCTTTCGCAGATAACTGCAGAGGAAAATAATACGATCTTTTGGATACAAGAGCCTGCTGTCAAAATGGCATTTCTACATATTTGCAACAGCTCTCTGGACATCGTTCCCATACAGCTGTCAAGTTTTAAGTAACGCACAACAATTTAAAAAAAGTTCTCAGCGTAATTACTTGCTAAACGTTTTGTTTTACATGCATGTATATATACTATATGTATGAATTTGTATTAGTATTTAATTATATATCTGCATACTTTGTGCAAATTATCACTCAGTTCCATACTGCAGTATCATACATAAGGTCTTGTGTATGGAACTCTGCAAATAAGTTAATAAATAAATAAATAAAAATAAATAATTCAAGGAAACTTTTTTAAGACAATCACTAATTGACAGCATTTTTTTATATGAAGTCCTTGTTGCCAAAATGATCTTGGTATTTCGAATAGATCGAATTAATCATATAAAGTTGATATTTTTTATATCCCAGAAACAAGGTAATAAACCCTGTATTTCATATCTGCTACAGGTCCGTAAAGTCCAATATATTCGGGTCAAATATTCCATTCACTCTATTAAATTAGATGTCAAAAACATCAAACTCATTTATAAACACATATTAAAAACTAATTTATAAGGAAAATTTGAAAAATTTTAACCATCGACACGAAAGCATTAGCTGCTAGTAATCCGTTTGTATTATTCAATTAATTAATAAAAATAAAAAAATAGAAACAAAATATTATTTTCCTTTGTCTTGAAGTTATTTTAAGCTGTACCTTTTTAAAAATCTTCTTAATTAAAATTATAATAGGAGAAAAATTATCCAAAATTCCAAACTTTTCAATACCTTCAAGAATATCATAAATGAAATTTTCCCAAATCATAATCTTATAATCCACTAGCCAAGCTCAGCGTGCTTCGCTACCACCATCATCGTAAAATAAAATGAAACATTAACGAATATATAACGAGTATATTTTTTAATTATTCCAACACGTCTTTTATGTTTAAATTTTTAATCTTGAAAAAATTATATCACAAGGATTTAGTTGTTTAGATTTATTGTTCAAAATTTTTTAAATTGGATTTTTTCTCTACTTCTGTATGTATGTATTTTTCGTGAAATATTTTTACATTTTGTTTTCATTTCAGTTGGCAGCAAAAATGAATACCATGTCATCAAACTAAAAAATTAAACTCAAATGGTATACAAAATTTTTTAAATTATTTTGCAAAAAATAAATGTTGCATATAATTCGGCTTGTAAATAACGTAAATTATGGACACAAGCCCTGCCACAGAGACAAAAAATATCGATTATCTTAAAGAATATTGATTTCGACTTCCTCTTTCGTCGCATAGACAAGAAGATTCAGTTGTTTAATTGAATTGAGGCACTAATACTAAATAATATTTATATGTTGTTTAATTTACAATACTGTTATAAAAAAGTATAACATAAAATTTTAACTTTTAGCACTTGCGATAATTTCACACAAAAGCATCAGCATAACACCGATTTGTGTAACTTATTGCCTTCAGATTTTTGTAAGATATGAAAACGAGCCTACGCATCAAGCCAATTAGTTTTTGTTGTTATTGTTATTTAAAGCTGATTTAAATTTATTACTACGCATTCACAATAATGCACTACAAGCCGAATACACCATCGTTTTTCCACTTTGTTTCTCTGCTCTTTGCGTTTTTCTCTCTCTTATTAATTTTGACACAATCTCTTAAACTCACACTTGAAAAGTAGATCAGTTCGCTGAATGTACTTTTAATGACTAAGACTCAGAGACATGTGAACTGGTAGTATGTGTGTAAACGTGCCACCAATTGTGATAGTTTCGGCTGCTTGCCCAACAAACAAAAAGTCACGCATTTGAAATTTTATGATTTAAGATTCTGAACTCAATGCCTTCAGACCTTTTAAATATAGTTTAAGATTTGAAAATAAATTGCTGTTTGTATGATCCAGGACATCAACTTATATGATCATTTAGATAAAATAATAAACGTAAGATTTAAATTTTTTTTTTTAATTTAACACTAATTACTTCCTTTAAATCGTGTTTTTTTCAAATTTAACTGTCAACACCGATTAAAAAACAATTGAAAGGACAAGGGCTTTACTTGAACATATTGTTAATAAATCCATTTTTATTTTTCGAGCCAGAGAGAAAGTTTATTAAACATTGAAAAATCTATAACGTAAGCTTAGGAATATTTGAATTTCTCTAAACTTCTAAAATTTTCGATTAGAAACAGAAATTTTAATAAATAATTCACTCAAGTCAGTTATATTTAGGGTGCTAAAGATATAGAAAAACAAATAATTAATTTTTGTTGTTGTTGATACAGTCCACCATAAACATAATACAAATTAATAAAAATGTGATTAAAATCCAGAGAAAAATTTCAAAAATATTTTTTCAACCTTTTGGGATATTTTGTTTAAGTAAACAAAGTGTTCACGGTTTAGAATAGTTCAAGTTCCGGGTTCTCATAGTTCCAAGAGTCTACTGCATTTCAAAGAACTGTGTTCCATTGATACTTGCAATCTTTATAAAAAAAAACAAAACTCTTCCCTTGTGACGAGCCTGAGGTTTCTAAAATCAAATACTTCCCAAACTTTCAATATTTGAAAACTGCTGCCGCTAGATTTTTCTTCTTAAAAATCATCAGATTAAAAAAAAGGATAGTACTTTAAAAGGATAGCACTTTATATCACGAAAAAAGTTTTCTATCCAAAAGGTTAAGTCGTCCGAGAAAATTTTAAATGAGGAAAGAGTTCAGTATCTCGTGAACTATTAAAATAAACGAAGGACTCAATGGCTAGATTGGCTGATTTTGGCTGCAAAATTGTTTTTATAATTACAAAAAAATTAAAAAAATATACATATATATAAAACTATATATATATATATATATATATATATATATATATATATATATATATATATATATATATAGTTTTATATATATGTATATTTTTTTAATTTTTTTGTAATTATAAAAACAATTTTGCAGCCAAAATCAGCCAATCTAGCCATTGAGTCCTTCGTTTATATATATATATATATATATATAATTGCTTAAATATAAAATCTTTCAAAATATATAATAAGAATAATATAGAATAAATTGTTCTAAACTTTTTGGGTCTTTGTTAAAAAAAATTATATAAATAATTATTTTTTGTCAACATTTCATTTCTTCAAAATTTTCAACGATTATAGCAAAAGCTCAGGGCAGAGAATAATTGAAGATTATTTTTATGGAACATGATTTCCTATGGAATTGCAAAGATCCATCAAAAGATATTGCAACGCTTCGACTTTATTTTAAGAAAATAGTGACTACGTTAACAAATTCCCAAAGTTTAAGAAACACTGAACGAACAATCGTCAACCGTCATTTTGGAAAAATCTGGTTCTGAAAAATCGCAAGCATGACGCTCCAGATTAAGAAGTCGAACCAATATGTTTGCTGGGTTATTTGCCAAAACAGGCACTCATTTAAAATTACTAAAAGTGAAGCAACAACATATAAAACATCAGCAAAAACACATTGAAGAGAATTCAACAACAAAATACCAAAGAGGAAAATAAACAATAAGAAACTGGTTAGTGGAATCTTGTTAATGCAACTTCTCAAGCGGGTTAACTTTTTTTGTTTTATGAGAGAATCGCTTGATGTCTGGTAGACGATCGCAAAAAAATATTTATTAAGTAAATAAACAACTAAAATGTGCAGTGGGCTTTATGCCTTAAATGTATTTATAGCTTGAACGAGTTAATAACAACAACAACAAAACTAAAAACGGCGAGAATATTAAGTAGAAGTCGCAAAAAAACTAGATGCTGCCATCTTTACAAACACGCACAAACGTATAAATTTGCTAACAATTATTTAAGTTACTAAGTTTAATCACATATACTTGTTTAGCATGAGAAACTGCGATCAAGTACTACTACCACCTTAACAAATGTTGAGTTACTGAAATTCACGACAGTGACTAAGATCCAACGTAGTAGAAGGCGGCCGTATGCTACACTCAGTCTAGAGCTAAACGTTGCCTTAGACAGTCTAAAATACACTGTCAACGCGGAAGCGCCCGTTAAGAAAAAAATATTTTGCCAAACAAAGTCAAACAAAAATTAAGTTTATGAAAAAAAATTAATTTAAAATATTCCTTCTTTGTTTGCAAAAAAAAATAAAATAATTAAAAGGTGTGTGTTTTGAAAGAATCGTGCAAAGAATTAAGTTGTTTAATTTGACATGCAACTTTATTGTCACTGAAGTTGTCCTAAAGAGTCTTTGAACATTTAACCAAGACGAAAATTTTATAAATAAACTGGTCGAACGAGTGAAAATAATAAAAATACAGAAACAGAAGTTGGGAAAAAATTATTCGTAATAAATGCGGAAATTAAAATGTATCATATTTGCGATTGTGTATTAATTGTTGCATAAAAAATCTAAAAAAAAAACTATTCAAACTTCCTTTCTCAGGGTAAACATTTCATACAACTTTAAAAAAATATTTCCAGGTACTCAAAGGTACGTACGTGTATGTAACAGAATGAATGATAGGAAAAAGAAAATATTCCTTTATTAAATACCAAGAAGCAAGGTACCAAACAAAGGCATTATTTTCAAGACCATCCTATAAATATTCTAAGCCAAAGTTGAGAGCAGAAAAATAGCAAACTTTTTTTTGGAACTAATGAAACGAAAGAAAAGTCCAATAGTTGCTACTACGACTATGAAATTCCTCAGGGTACAATGGCAACTTATAGCAAAAACAACAACAATTCTGTTGCTTATGATAATCTGTTCATTTTTTAATAATATATTAATTTAATAATATTTATAAGTATCGGAGATATATATTTTTATATCCCTATTTACAAATCTTTTTTCTGTTTGTTTGTATTTGAGCAACAAAAAGTAAATTATTTTTGTTTATGTAAATTATGATTTACCTATTTTATACTTGTTTAATACCAATGATTTTTATATAATTTTTAAAGCAGATTTCTGGCCATTTTTTTCTTTCTATATTTGGCCATTTTTGATAAAGAAACTCTTGCTAAAAATAAATCTTTGCAAAGTTATGCCTTTTAAAATGTTACTATTCTCTTGTCCTTAAAAATTTTTCCAAGTTTAATTACCATGTATTGCATGAGAAGGATATATCCTTCCTTGGTTCATTTCCACAAAAAAAATTATATTGAAAAGTGTTGGCGTTCTCTAAGGAAACAAAAATAATATAAAAACGTATGAATATACATTCCAATAACTATAAAATACTTTGAATATTGGCTTAGATGATTTTTGAGACAAACATATTTGACCATAGCGACACCAAAACAGCCATTTTACATTTAAGTTCATCACAGGATTATTTTTTAAATATGGCCAATGTTTCGTGTTTGTAGAAGCCTTTTGCAATGAAAATATATTTGATGGACTTTAAAACAATGCCTAATGACTAATTTTTTTATTAAATACAAATATTTTACGAACTCTAGACTGCAAATATAGACTAACAATTAAAAAGTTCGTTAGAAATAAATTAATTGAACAAATAAAAATGTATTTTATTTGTGATTAAATAAAAAAAACTGCGGCCCGTAATACGGAGAGTGAAGGGAAATTAATTGGTCCACGTAAGGGCCGATTTGTAGAAAATAGAACCGTGAAATGATTAAATATAATCAGTTTGGCATTTTGCTTCGCCATTAGCTGAGCTGCTGCATAGACAAGATTAATAGGTGAAGATTTAAAAATAATATAATCCAAATTAAAGCTGCAACGCAGGAAATTCAATCCAAATAAAGTTCTTAAAGATGACAGACAATCAATCACACAAAGTGAAAGAAATGAAAATAAACTGATGGTCAAAAAGTATTCAAGTGCAATTACTTATTAAGGCAATTTATTTATGTTCAAAAAATTGGCTGTAAAAATTCTCTTAAGAATGTTAATTGCATGCAACTGAAACAAAACAACTGCACGTACATAAAACAAACATTACAATTGTGTTATAAACAATAGAAAACTGAAAATTAGTAGCAGACAGATTTACATAATTACTGATTGCAAAACTAAAAATGCAAATATTCCAAATAACAAATACATGGCAAAACCATTTGAGAGAAATGTACGATTATAAGTTTTTTTGCAGCAATATTCCAATGTCCAAATAGAATTTCCCACTGTCACAATTATCAAACAGTAACAAACAAAATAACAACGGCTGAATGCTCTAACTATTCCCACAACTGTGGCAGAGAGCACATTTTATGCCTGGTCGGTTTGTTCACTTTGTTTTCTGGCATTTAAAAAGTGAACGAAAATGCATACATTTCCTATGCAAGTGTGTGAGTTGCATGTGCCTGTGGGTGTGTTAGTGCGTACAATGTAAGGAAAATCAACAGAGATCGATACCTGTGGCAGCTCTCATTTGCAACAGGTACATTCGACTTTGATTTTTCTATTTTGTTATTGTTGCGAGAAATGTTCAGTTGTAATACAAAGTTTTTCTATAATTGTTATTGTAGTCTAACACTGCGTTCTGGCTGTATTTTGTATATTGTGGTCATTTGTGTTTTTGCATACTTTTATACAAACATTTCCAAATGATTTTTCTTAAAGAGTGTCATCAAAATTGAAAAAATTTTGTATATTTTTACTGCTTGAATGACTTCAATATCTTCAGCTGCTTATGCTTATATTCACATATTTATGTGTGTGTGTGTGTGTGTGTACAAACTCACATACATAAAATATAAAATTCGTAGGAATTAGTTTTTGATTTTTATTGTGTATTTTGTTATACTTCCATTGAAATGAAGCTCAAGGTCATGGCTCACACACGTTTTTAACTCTCATACTTGTGGATGCACATGTACATACGCACACACATACACAAGAGTATGTGCATACATCTATGCATAATTTGCTATGCATGTCAATACATATCGATGGGCTTAAAAATGTATGACTGATTGTGTGCATCAATAAATCGAAAAACTGTAAGACAACAATCTTTTTAAATTGTTAATGGCCTCAAAAATACTTGTGCTTCTACTCCTCCCTTTTGTTGTTGTAGGTGCTGTTTTCTGAACTCTATTGGAAAAAAGTCTATACCTAAAAATGAAAGGATGTTTGTATGTTTGTTTGTTCCTTATAAGGAAAGCCAAACGACAAGGCTGTCCTACTGACAATCCACGCTTACTTCATACTTGAATCGTGTCAGGGGAGAGGATATGCCCCAATTAGTTTATTTTTGGAGAACTAAAACAGAGAAGCTCTCCAAATTTGATGTACGAGTGCGTACAAAATAGTAGCTTTTATCCTACATCCTATATCTCTATATCTCTATATTTGATGAAAGGTATAAAGTGTGGTTTTGAGCAAAAACTGCACGTTTAGGAGGGGAGATATGCATCCCCCTTAAGCTGTAATTATTAATACTAAGGAAATAAAGTGTTCTCTCGAGAATAAGTTTCACGTTATAAGAGGTGAGAGTTGGTTTCCCCTAAAAAAGTAGTAGAAGTAAAATATTCTATATCTGGAGAACGTCAATAGTGGCACTATAAATTTCCAGTGCGTTACTATGGATGTAAGGACGGGAGGAGGAGGTTACTCTACTACCAAAAAATACATTAGTTATCTTATATCAGTATAACTATATGTATTCGTTTAAGTTAAGGATTAAGTTTGATAGGGGTTACTGTGCAGAAAACGAGGGCCTGCAAGTGTAGCACGGTAAAATGTCTAACCCCTACACACGACAATCATTTATCATTCTATATCTAGAGAGCTTTAATAGTGATGCTTACGAAATTTAATACAGATTACACCGACAATAAAGTGATTTTTTAAGCAAAGGTCTTTGAGGTATGAAATAGGGAGTAGATACCTCCCCCTCCGTCCTAAGAAGCTACATATATGTTCTGTATTCGGTGAACTGTAAAGCTGAGTGATTAAATTTTTTAGCACTAGCTTCGAGGATAAAGTGCGGGGATCTAAGAGCGGGGGGAAGTTTAACCCTTTGAAAGTAAATTATTTATTATATTTTGCCAGAAGAGCTCCAATAGTAGGAGAAGTTTGTTTGTAAACGCAGGAATTAGTAGAAAAACATGCACCTTTACTAGTAAATGTTCATTTTATTTTGTGACGATGAGGGTAGCGAAGCCCGCCGGGTATGGCCAGTAAATATATAAATAAAAACGGAAATGTAACAACAGCAACAATTAAAAAAGACCATAAAATGGAATTTCATACACATTTCAAGCACATTTTTTTACACTCCAGCTCTTTGACTGCTTGGCCTGGCTTGTTGAAACACTGACATAACAAACGTTTATAATACGTTTATCGTTCATATTGAATTTTGTCGTTGTGCTGTTTTTTGTTGCAGCCGCTGCTGCTGTAACTCTGTTGTGTCAAAAAATTTTAATGTACAAAAACATAAACGATACATTGAACTCGTTGAAAAGTCTTAATTAAAAGTTGAGAAAAAAAGCACGCCATCCAAGTCGTTTAACTTAAATTTTTTTTGTAATATTAATAAAAAAATATATATTGTAACATTAACAGTATCAAGAGGTATAAAAATTTTTGTTTTTTATTACTTTTGCTTATTTTAATGTTTTTAATTGTAAAACACTAACGGAAACGTTTGAATTGATTATTTTTGAAAATATAAGCAGGGATAAAATTTTGTTAAATTAAATTGCATTTTCAGCTGTTCTTGAGCGATGACATTTTCATTTCTTCCAAAACATCCGTTGACTTAATAAAATACTGTTTGTTTCTTTAAATTTACATGAGGGCTGTATTTTTCATAAAAATTTAGCTGAATCTACGACTTTTACAAGAGAAAATTCAAATTGAGACTACGGGAAATTTATATAAAGAAAAGATTAGTTCATTCGTTATTTGATATGAATAAAAAAAAAACAGATTTTGTTCGTAATATTTTGAAGGTGGTTTAGAATTCGGGACATTTAAAAAAAGGTATCAGTAATGAAATTTCTATTTTAAAGTCATTAATATATGACAAAGTTGTTGTTTCAAGATTGCATGTGGCGTGGATAAGATTGATCTTAATTCAAATATAAAAAAAATAAAATCATCATCGAAAGCAGCAAATGTACCAATAATCTAATGGAAAAAATAGCACAGATTTTAGTTCGAGCCCATAAAAATTGTGTTCATTTGACTAGTGATTTAACAGTTTAAGGTAACGCAGGACTGGAATACATAAAAAGTTTAAGAAAGCAACACTTAGTCTGAGTCCAATGGAATTTTAGTAAACGAACAATGCATCAGTAGCAACGTTTATTTCCTATGGTTTCTTAACTGGCAATACCAAAAAAAATTGTTCCAAAAGAGGCGATTCAATGTAAAAAGTAGAAATATCGGAATCTTTGAATGAAATATATATATATATATATATATATATATATATATATATATATATACATATATATATATATATATATATATATATATATATTCTTCAGTTAAATCTTAGTTTAAATAAGTGTCCAAGTGGTAGACTCGGAAGCTGGTGACATGTTTGGCGGCACCGAAAAAGGTGCTTATGTTCTCGCAGCTACAAATTAAAATAATTCGTACATTTTTCCTTCGAATCGATATGTGCGATAACAATCCCCGCTTCTAAGATGTTAAAGTTACTGACAAAAGCCGCTAAAAATTTTTTAAATCTTTTTTGAGAGGACAGTTTAGAGAGGACAGAAAACGCTGAGACCAAGCAATGAGCAGCATAATGGATCAATGACTTACGTTCTCTAAGTGTATACACTGACTTCATGTTGCACAGATCCTTCGGCTTTACCCGCAGCTTGGGTAGTCGTACGGAACTATCAAGTCACAAGAACGATTCCACAGATTGTGGCGCATTTGGCATTTCTTAATAATTATTACTGAGGAGGTTTTAAAATAAGTTGTATAAAACAGAGAAATAATAAAAAAAAATTTTTTTTGTTACAAAATATAATAGAAAGGTTTTGAATTCAAACTGACGCAATTATTCTTTCTTATGCCGTTAAAAGAATAAATAAATGAGAAAAACAAAACTTTAGCAAAAGGAGTGATCATGATTTTACAATCGAATAAGATCTTTTTGGCAAAAAAATTTCATGAACTAATTAAATATTCTATTGTCAACCAAAACATATAAATCTCTGTAATTCAATAGAGCTCAAAGATAAATATAATTCTAGTCTCTAAGAATGGCGGCAAATTTTTTGCCCGTCATTAAGAATTAAAGTTTAATAAATTTAAGTTTATTCGAATTTAAATAAAAAAATTCATTGGCAAGTTTTATTGAAATAATTTAAAAATAATGGCAAATTCCGCAAATAAATGAAGTTTTCGTTAAATCTGCATGGAACATTTTATTGACAACATAAAAATCAATTAAAATATATTAATACATAACAACATAAATTTATATTCATCAATTAAAATTAGGACCTTTATTGTATTATATGTTGATTAATGTTGTCATTGTATTGATTCGATATAGGAGTACGAGTACATGTGTGCGTGCAAGTGTGTAAGTGCAAGAGAATGTGTTTGTATTAGTGCGTGTAATGACATGATTATGAATAAATAAATAAATGACTGCAGAAGCGGCGATGCATCAAATATTCACCTACACAGCCACAAATAAATTTATGACATACCAATTGAATAATTAATGTATGTGTGGGTGTGTGTGTAGCTGCAAACTTCTGTTCACACACACAAACAAATAGAAACGAAAAATATATGGGCATTAAATTTAAATGCATTTATATAACTGTATCAATTTAATGGCCTTATGAATCTCGCATATGTGTATGCGAGCATGTGTATGTGAATGGGCATACACATGTTTGTATGTGTGTGTAAGCATTTGCTTGTAATTAGTGAAAAGTTTCATATCGGTTTTGGCCAAAGGGGTAGTTTTAAAAAAAGAAAAACTTTTTTTGATAAAAAAAGGCCGTTTTGAAAATACACATACAATTAAAATAAATTGTTATGTATCTAGGAATGTGTATATGGATGGAGGATTCATAGACTTAAATATTTATTTGTTGCTCAACGCGAACACTTAAATTTATATGTACAATTTTCGAAATTTACAAGTTTTTATTGCTTTTTTCCAATTCTTTTTTATAGAACGAAAATACACAGAAAAAAATATTTTATTAATATAATTAAATTACCGCAAATTTTTAGCCATGATGCTGCTATAACGCGGTATTTCTGGCTATTATTGCTAATACAACATGTCACACATCCACTTACACAATGATCATTAAGCTCACGCATATGCAAGTGTGTGTGTACATGGATGTGCATTAATTTAAAGTCCTTTTTAAGTTTTTAAAAAGCAACCTAATAAGCACACGTTATTTGACATCTAAACATCGAAATAATAACTCCTGGACGATAATCAAGAGCAGTTATGCCTTGGACTCAGTTGTGTGTTTCATTCGAAATGAAAATAAAGTTAATTCGCACAGAACAGGACCATTTGTAAGATTCTGATCCTCAATATCCTAATCACTTCTAAGTTATGGAGTGAAAATATCAAAGGATATTATGCCAAGACATAAATAAAAACTCCGTGTGAGTTTTCTTTTTCCCTGTTCTTTTGTTTCGAGTTTGTTTTTCCCCTTAACTGCAGAAAAAATAGGCTTTATGAAGGCAAGCACATTTTTGGGGAATTATAATTCTTCGAAAAAATTTCCGCTTTGAATTACACACATGGAAATTTTCATAATAACTTGAGTTTTTATTTCTTTAATTAAGCTTGAACATTTTTAAAACTTTACAATAATTTTTGTAGAGCAAAATATACAAATAACCAACAATTCCATCATTTATTTAACTTCTTGGAAGGCAACCCACAAATTACATGCAGGTTGAGATTGCGTGGCAAGCATTTTAAGTAGAAAACGAAAAGATTATTTATTCACTCGAAACCTATAGCTAAATAGTGTCAATCCAGTAAAAATAAAAGCTTTTATATTTAAAATATAGGTGAGGGACTTAAAAAACAAGTACGTAAATGAATTAAATAGAAAAAACATTTATGCACTATAATTTGATAATCGGAAGTTAATCGAATCGTATTAAACCCCTCCAGACGGAGGGCCAGTCAAGCAGAAAGAGAAAATTTTTAAATCTTGTTGTTTAGTTTAAGACTTAACCTTTAGAGAAGCAGGAACCGCGCCTTTAGTCCACCAAAATACCCTATACAACAAGTTTTTGTACGATTCTATGCCTTTTGGACTCAATTCGACCCACTAGGCCTCCATATTAGCTGCAGCTGATTCGTTAGTAACAATTTTTATATACGAGTATATAAAACATCTTATTTCCTCCATTTGCCTCCCAAAAGCGTTGATGGGCTGAATTTGACATTTAGGAAAAAATTAAGTGCAAAAATTTTTCAACTACTAATCCAACTCGATTTTTCGCTGGGTAGTTATGTGTGTGTGCGTGTGACTGTGTTGGTATTTATTTGTTGGCTTTGAGATACGCATGTTGTAGTTTGTAGAACATTTTGGTCTTACCACAGTCGCCATAGCAGCTCAGATTTAATAAAACATTTCATTTTGCCAAATTATTACAAACACTAAACCAAACTTTATTAAAGGACATGGAGACATTCAAGCTCACACACTCGTACACTTACACACACGCATGTAAAACATACGAATATTTCCACCAAAATATTGAAAATGAAATTAGTTATTTTTGATATTTCAATTAGTTTTTAATAATTAATCAAATGAAATTAAATACTTATAAAATTGATATCATTAAGGCCGCAACGAATAGTGCGGGAACGTAATTGCAATGGAAGTGAAATTCGTGCCTTGACATTTGAAACAAGTTTTCGTCATCTTTCAGTGGTGATGAAAAATTTTTGAAAATAAATTAATGCCAAAAGCTTTAAACATGATTTGTGAAACATACCAAAAACTTTAAATGTCTGAAAGTGCAAATCAATTCGATAAAGTGTGTGTGTATTTTCAGTTGTCGCTAAATCAAACAGATTTCAAAAGTTTTCTGGTTTTATTGTCTACACAAAAATAATTGTGTTGGTAAACTTGTGATATTTTTTAAGGAAAAACATTTCAGACATACATTTTTTAATAAAATCAGATCAATTTGTCATAATAGGCGCTAAAAATATAGACATGATTTTTTTGAAAATAGGTTTTTTCATAATTTTTTCAAGATTTTCATTAGAGAAAAATTAAAAAAATTTTTATATAAAAGAACATTAGAGAACGTTTCCGGGAGTAATTTGTTTTCCCAGTAAGCAAAAAAAAAAAAAAAAATACCAGAAACTTTTGTCACAAATAATTGTTGAAACAAATTCAATTAAAACAGCCTTTTCGAAAAATGGCATTTCGCAACCATAATTAAATAAATATTCAAGGTTTATAATTGAAAAATGTTAATAAAATTAGTTTCGTTTTTTTCACTCATTTAAAAATTGCACTCGCTCTATACATTCTTTTAATTAAGGCATAAAGAAGCAAAAGTCACAATTAAAATAGTAGGAAAATGCAAGAGAATTAGAATAAATATTTAAGTCAAGATCATCAACGTGAAAGTGTGAATAAGCCACTTGAAAAATCATCAGAGCAATACAGTCATTCACTTGCCACTCACTACCCTTTCGAGAAAAAGGACAATTATTCACACAAAATTAATTTACATAATCTCACCCAACTTTGCAGAAAGACAAACACACTTTCGCACTCTGTGAACAACAGTTTTTACAATCGAATTAGAAGACCGAGTTCAATGTTTGATGTCATGAAAGAATTAGAGTGAGAGGACACAAGAGTGAATAAGGAGTAATAGAGAAACACAACGAAAAAACCAAATTCATTAGCATTTTAAACAAACGAATTGCACATAAAATTATTTCATTTCTATTATTTTTTCTACGATATTTTTTTCTCTTTCACCATGGCTAAGATTTTTAAATAAATAAGACCATGAGCGTAGAAAAAAACATCCTTTTGGGAAGGATGATTGTAAATCTTTTCTGCTAGAGAAAAACTTTTCCAGGTATAGCATGTTTAAATTTTTTTTTTCTTCATGGAGTAGACCAATTGAAGGAGGAATGACAACACCCCCAACGTATATCAAGGCACTTAAGGTACAAGTATTGAAAAAAAGTAATATACATGTTTCTCGCCTTAAGCGGTTTTGAAAAGAACTGACTTTCAATAAAATTAGACAAAGTAGACTTCGACCGGTTTTACACTATAAATTTGTGCATGAAATTTGTTGCATGCAACTATTTTATTCGCTGATAGAAGGGATATTGAAGAAAATTGAAATTTCATTTTTTATCCCAACTGTTTCACTTTAAAATTATATTATAGATAAATAGATAAAGTATCATGCAACAATGACTTTTTCACGTATTTGCTACATAATGCCATGTAAACAGTTGAACTGGAAACACCGTCGCAAATATTTAATTGGAGAGGATATTACTAAATCGTTTTATCGCGTCGCAGCAACCTCTTCAGGCACAAAGAAAAACAAAAAACAAATAGTGGCATGCAAGTGGATTTCTTGAAATTGTCACAGAGCAGGGATGGCATTGCGAAGTCATAAGTAGCAAGCAGCATCAAACGTTTTACTTTCAAGGCACATTTTGTTTAAAAATTCATATTTTTAAATTTAGTTCTATTTTTCAATAACGAAAAAGAAAATTTCTTTAATCTAAAATATATAGTTATAGACTAATTTATAAAATCCACATATTTGATGCCGTTAAAATACGTAGTACATCTGGTATTTAAAATATTTGTGAGTAGAGAAGTATTCGATTATTTTTTTAAACCAGAACCACAAATTCCGATACGACTCTTCTCAAAGGACACTATTTTGACTTCAATGCATCTATTGTTTATATTAAAATACAGAGAGTTGCAGTTTGCACTTTGTTTACATGTAAAATTTTTGGTAGGAGAAGATTTGCACGTAAATAAAGGACGGATATTTTTTTCTCCATTATTCCTCCTGGGAGCATTTGGCTTCCACAAAGCATCTTCATTTTACACTAGTTGCCGCAGTTATTTTTCGCCTTGTATAGGTATCGTTAATCGGTTGTAGTTCCAGCTAAATAGATGATTGGTCGGCTGTAGCAGGTCTAGTGGGATAATGGGGCTGCCATCTGTCGTTGCCTAGAAATAACGCCCTCTGTGTATTTGGTGTAGTGGTGTGGAACATTTCTAACCTTTGATGCCTACCATTTTTTTCCCCTGACTTTTGTCATGATGTTATCCTCTTTTTCAGGTAGAGGGGCGATCAGGGGCATTATTGGATTGATTTTTTGGAGGAAGATTGAAACCAGTTAATTTTAAAACTTAAACAACGACGGTGATAATTTTTGTCCACTGCCAGGGAATGAATCTGGTGTGCTTGGTTTCGTAGGCAAGCACATAGCCACTACACCACGCCACCAACGGCGTGGCGTTCTGAATGTATTAGTTCATTTTTTTAGAAAATATGGACCCAAGAATCACTTACATTAAAATTTTTGCAAGATTTCAGTATTTGAATATCAACAAATTCAAAATGCAAATTTAAGGAACCACTCTTATGGCTTTCGTTGGCTGAAATTAAATTTAACTAATTTTTTTATAACTAATTAATGCACTTTGCTATTAGTTTTTTCAGTTATTAGATTTTCTGGACTACGACTAATTTCAATATATTCGGATTTAGGAATTTTATTCACAAAACTGCTTAAAATATATTTCAGAGAA
The DNA here is from genome assembly GCA_963681545.1 of Germaria angustata. Lineage (NCBI taxonomy): Eukaryota > Metazoa > Arthropoda > Insecta > Diptera > Tachinidae > Germaria > Germaria angustata. The sequence goes on along the minus strand of OY812998.1, from coordinate 139,123,403 downwards.
TTTGGATATTAAATGACTATTATTTTCAACTTCATACAACAGCTCCACCTCGGTGCCACGCCCAGTCAGAGAATGATAATTTGATCTTAAAAATATCACATTTAACAATCAATCTCATTTTCAAATTGTGCGACATTTGACGGAAAAAATTGGTCCTTGCAAAATGGGACGTTTTCTGGCTGCAGTTTTAAACTTAAGAAATTATTTGGCTTTGAAACTTTTTTAATTTAGAAAACATTGATTAGAAAAGTGAATCTGATAATATTTAATTAAGAGCTGTTTAAATCATTTTCATTTAAAGTAAAATAATACTATAAAGCCTCCCACTGTTCCAATGTCATTCATTGACCATTTGGTTCGTAACTTTAATGGCTTAACTGGCACGTATTCGCTTTTGTGGCATAATTTTTTTGAAGGTCTTGTATAAATGTGTCTAGCTTGGACTTGTGCCATTTTAATATTTCTTTTTATATTTAAGTTTCTTGACTGGCATCGTTAGTTTCAAATAAATTCCCGGAAACAAATGGCTTTTAATGTTGTAGAAGCCGAAATCTAATCATCAGCACTCGCAGCTTTTAAAGGGTTGAATGGCCTGCTACTCTCTACTTGTCTTTCACATCATCATTCCACAGGAATAAGGAAGATTGTTTCGCTAAAGATTCTTCTAAAAGATGCCAAATGGGTATTCTTGGACACTCTGGCTGAAGTTTTAAAGTCTTTATAGTCGCCTACATTTACACAAAACTTGAGGAGCCATATTTGGAACGAAAACACGAAGCTCTTTAAGATTCTGCTCTGCTTCTATCAACGTTAAGCTGACGACTTTTGGCACACAATGATAATGTGTTGCGGAAATAGTTTTGGGACACCCTTTACCAAATGTTGCAATTTATTCAATAGTGTTTAATGTCTTTGTTCGGGTCTGAGTCTTTGTAATGTTAGAGCCATCTATTTAAAGTTGCTTTTCGTCCATCTGTCCATCAAATGTATGTGAAATTCGTTGTTGATTTTTCTTTTTTTTGTTGTGATGATGACAACTGTAGTTTAATGATGACTATTGGAATTTTTCAAGTCTAATTTTTTATGCAGCTTTTTACAAATACAACAACAAAAAACAAAATCTCATTTGTCATGTTGCTTGTTGCTAAATATCGAAGTGAGTGGAAGTGCCATTATCTAGAATAATAAAATAGTGCAATAAACAAGCAAAAACTATGAAAAGAATTTCAGAAAAAGCTGAAGCAAAAATGTAGAATTTTCCACACAGACATTCATTCGAAAGGTTTTGTTGATTTATTATTTTGCAGGTACCTACATTTATTTACGTTTGCTATCCAAACAATATTAAAAGAAAAACTAACAGCATTTACGACAAATGGAAAACTTAATCTAGTATTCATTAAAGCAGAGGGACAAAATCAGTTTTTTCAGGAGCTCCAAAGACTCACAGCGTAAAAACTTAAAAAAAAGGATATAGAATAATGCAAGGAACAGCAAAACATTATTAAACCCAATATTGAGTTTGATTATTCCGTAAAGAAATGAAGCGATTTCCCACTTCTATTTATATTTTCGCATTTGATAAATGGAAATTGTGACAATATCAAAAGGACAAGACTGTGTAAAAAGTCCTGTAAAGAGAAAGTTAACTGAGCTTTAGGCAAAAATTTTTTAGAGAATGGAAATTGAATTCTGCATCGATTGGTTATTGCAATAATACTAAATTCGCTTTTGCCAGCTTTTGCAATTTGCAAGTTCATTAAGCTTCTCGTAAACTCCAAAATAGTAAGATTATTTAGGCCATTTTATAAATTAATTTTACCCGTTTTTATTGAAAGTTCAACAAAAAAATATGAAAGTCATTTTTAAGCAACGATATGTTCATTATTACCAGAATTAAATGCTTAATTTAGACTTTTCATGAAGTTAAAGACAAATCTCTATGGTTGTATATTTAAATAAACTCTTTGAGTTTAGTTTTAGAAAAGTCTTCTTTATAAAAAAATATTGGTACTTTAGAATTTATTTCAATGCAAAAATATTTGTATGAAAGTCTTTTCAATTTTGGTCTTCCCACAGTTTGAGGATCACTGTGATAAAATATTTTTTAACTAGTACAATGATTGTTGAAACGCTGCAGTACTATTGCGTGTCATTAACATTGATTGTTGCATAAAACTGCAAATAGAATTATGTGAAAATAAAATAAAATACACTTCTATTTGCCCACTGCACAGGCACTTTTTTCTGGAACACAAGCTGGAAACGAAATGCCGGAGCCAAGAGAATGGAAGGAAAGGATCAACTTGTAATTTGTGAATAGAAGAGTAGTTAAAAAATGGGCATGGAAATAGCTTCAGGTAATTGACGTGAATCATGCGTGATAAAGCGTGATAGAGGACCATTTTTCATTCAATTACAGTAGTTTGTATGAGCATGTGGATTAAGACAATTATTGTGGCCATAAATCATAATTTTAATATATTATGATAAGTTTGGGGGACCTTAAAAATTTAATTAAACATCTCTTAATCGGTTAGTTTTGATGTAAAATTATAAATATTCCGATTCACAAGTGTATGAAAAAAAATCATTTAATTTTTTTGCCAGTTGGTAGAAGGAAGCAAAATTTATGGGGTGAAAATCAATTTAAAAAATCGATGGTCATAATATTTTTATCTGTTGGGGGCTTTGACGAGATCTGATTCACTTTACAATTCTGTTTAGTTTGCTAAAGGTGCTGGTATTTAAATTCAATACACTCTGCTACGCTTGAGTAAAGCTCGCAACTCTGTCGATCTCAGCTCGAATTATTTTACAAACGTCTTGTCGAACTTATTTAAAATGAATTATATAAGGAGTTGGAATTGAAGTGAACTTTTTTTTTGTAACGCAAGACACACAAGAAAACTTTATTTTATTCAAATGGAATATTATAATTTTGTTTTTATTTTCACTTTGAATTGAAATCAAGATTTTTTATTATGCAATTTTTAATATTTTTTTGAGTAATAAATCCTTTTTTCAACGCATATATTTTTATGTTGTAAAGTTGAGAGAATAAATCAACCGTCAAACATTATTTCTTGTTTGGTTGTTTTGTTTGTCAATTGTCTTCTTTTCTAGCGCTGGATGCACTTGAAGTAGATTTTAGTTCCCACTAAAACTTGCCGCCACACAAACACACACACACACACAACTCAATTCTCTCATCAAAAAGTGTTGGCACTTCATTCCAACACCCACAAATGATACAAATACGTTGAAAGTATAATGTTAGTGATTGCTTGTCAAAAATGTTGATGGAAATATTTATCTGATTTTCAGTGGACAGAATTGTCTGCAGCATCTGAGCTGCTACGGCTTAAAGACAATATCTTTGGGAGAATAAGTTCAGGGACACTAAAATTTGTTGCCGTCATAAATAAATGCTTCCCTTTTTCCCGCCTCCTCAAAAGAATATTAATTTAAAAAAAGATGCATTAATATTTCAAATTGAAGATGTTGTTTACGCCCCTGTACTTTCATTTGTTGAGGCTGCAGCTGGGAAAATTTGCAATTTTTATGCCACTATTTTTATTTTTGGTTCATTTTCTTTACAATTTCGGAATGCAAAATGCAGTAGAGTTCGGTAGTAATGAACTAAATGAAACTGGGTAAATACAGGCATTTTAGTATTCAGTACTTGAAAGACAGTTCGTTATAAGTTTGTTGATATCGTAATAATTTCTAATAATTTTTGTTCCTGGCGAAGTTGTTTGTCGTACGCGATAAAACGTTATAACCGTTGTATGTTATGGCCAAACTCCTCTGTATTTTAAATTAATTAAATGCAATTTATATGTAGTTCTAATGGTAAAAAATATTAAAAGTTACAATTTATAAAAGCCCTAAATATTTTTATGACTTCGTGTATTCCCAAGAACGTACACACTCATTTGCATGTTATTTTTTGAATATTTTTGAAGGGTTTTTAATATTCCATATAAACGTAACTCAACATTTTTAATTTATTTTTTTTGTTTGATGTCAATTTCATATATCGATATATGTATATTTTTGTTGTTGTAATAACTCCCGATTTGTTTATTTGTTATCTCTGTTATCTCGACATAGAATCAAAACCATTTCTTGCCATTATACGGCCCACAACCCCACATTATCATAAAATGAAAATATTATGCGAATTGGCGTGACTGTCATTGGCAGTGGAATGGAAATGTATAAAAGGAAATTGTAGATGAAATAATATTGACATTTCTTTAATTTAAATTTTAAACATACTGTCTTGAATATGCATTACATTTCTAATATGAAATCGACATTATCAAATATGCCTTAAAGTTTCTTTAAATAAAATATTTGCGTGAATTTAATTTCTTCATATTCTTCGCAAAATAGAAATTATATTCTGCCTTATTCATAGTAATTTAGTACAGGCTCATAAAGAAGAGTTTATTTTTTAATTCTTCTAATTTGACGGTTTCAAAATCCTAATTCCAGCGGCTATAAATTTTTTATTAAATATTTTAATGGTGTGTTCTTTTCTGAAAAAAATTAACATTTTGTTGATAAATTTATAAATGAATTTATTTATTGCTGTAATTTGAGAAACTCACTTACAGGGCTGCGAGCTCCTTCCTAATAGGTGTCTGTTTATTAGAGTACATGGAATTCCCCTCTTCCTTATTTAAAGGGTAACAATTTTACACTATTTAAAAAAATTGAAAAATTATTTAATTAAACGGATTTCTGTTACAAGTCTAAAATTTATTATTTTTTTTTGTAAATTTTATTATTGTGTGTAACCGGAGAATTTTTTACTAAAATTCTTTAAAATCTGAAGTTTATAATTTATTTAGTTATTTTCTCTTTAATTATTTATTGTCCTGACTTGTATTAGTTTTATGGCGATATGAAGGCTTAGAAGGTTTTAATCAACATCATTTTATTATGTATTTGCATTTAGTGAAATGAAATCAAAAGAATCATTTTTCATGATAGATGTCCTCTTAGGTAAGAGTTAAAGTGCTAAACTATTAAGCAGGAGTTTGCGGGTTCATTTCCACGAAAGTGTAATTTATAAAATTAAAATTCTGTTGGTTTAAAAATTGGCAAAAACATTATTCCCATGTATCATTCTTCCTCCAATTCAAAATAATGCATTAAGGAGGAAAAATTTTGGTTCAAATGCGTTTTTTAGAACTGGAAAATTTCAAAAATCCTTCAATTGTTCAAGACTTTTTCCAGCATTCAGAGAAAATTTTCCAACAATTCACTAAATATTTTTCATTGAAATTTTGATCGATATTAAATTAAAAATAATTTACAGAAGGCGATCATATTTCGTGCTAAATTTAAAAAAAAACGTATTAAAAACCTTTTAAGTTAAATCCAGTGAAACGAAACGTTTCTAAAGGTTTGTGACAAATGCCGGGAATACTTTTAATATTGGGATTTTTTCTCATATATTTTGTTGTAACAAAATGAAGCCATACATTTTACGTGCAGTTTCTATAAACCAGACGGGCAACTCGTCCCAAAAATTTATATGAAAAGTACTAAATTTATGAAGTGATTTCTTTACTGGTTTTCTAGACTAATTCCGACATCAGGCAGGCGATTAACTAAGATCGTCAATATTAAAAATTATCGTAAAAACACATTCAATGCTTAAGGTTAAGAATACGTTTTATTTTTATTAGAAGATCTAAGTGCAGGCGGCACTCGATTTCTATAATCTAAATGAGTTTATATCAGCATCATGTTGTATTATTGTATTAGGAAATGTTGAGTTGAGAATGATTTTTATTTTAGGTTTATTGGATTCCATTTTTTTGTTGAAGAAATTCTCAACTCAAGCATATTGATCGCTTTAAGACTGAAGACACAAATAGCGAGAGAATTCCTCGTAAATGGCTTTGAGGTTGAGGAGCTTTTGCGCGATTGAGAAAAAGGATCAGCATTTTATTCCATCTAAGATAAGTTATGTTTAGAGGGCATCCCACAGTTAAATTTTTCTCGAGTATGACCATAAGATCCGTTTTGATGTTCACAGGACTAAGTAAGCCCTAGATATATCAGGGTTTAGTAGATCAAGCCGCGAAAATATAAGAATTTGCTTAAATCTTCAATACCATCAGTAGATGGAATCTCCTCCCCTCTTGGTAATTGCCTACTCATGGTAAAAATGTCTGGCAACAAACTATGATTTCTATTTATAGCAGACTTATAGTAAATCTATTCAAATTTACGTTTAATAAATAATTGACGTCAAGGATGCGTATTGATAGATGAGACCACTTCTTTATAAAGATTTGAGCTTAAGCCGGACAGATGAATGTGTGCTCACCTAAAGCATTTATTTACTCATTTTGCTGGCTGAACATATGAAACTATATTGTGCACTTCCTTTTTTCATACAAATTGAAAATTAAAATCCTCTTTTATATGAGTGTCCTTAGCAAATATGCAAAATATTATTTAACAACATGGATTTTATTTATATAAAAATGTGTTGTTGCCTTTTTCTATAGTGAGTTCAAGGGGCATTAAGTTGTATTTATTTATTTTTTATTGATTACTAATAAAAAAAATAATTTTTTTAAAGGATACATACTGAGGCTATAAACGTTTTTTTTATGATACTCTTGTATTCAATCGCAACCATAGAGATTGTGTGTGTGTGTGGTGACCGGATATTCAAGAGGTTTTTTAAAAGTATGGATTTGAAGTTCGGAAATTGTATTTGTAAATATTTATGGCATATTAAAAAGGATAATATTTATGTTTAAAAGGGAAGGGAAACATTTCATAATGATCATACGTTTGTCATTCTTCGCCTTCTTTATAAACAAGGGAAAAGGAAAAAAACTACCACAAGGAGTTTAATAATATATTGCTCTAATAGCTATAATTTATGATTATGACAATAAAAGTAGTCTAAAATAGAGTCCAAATTGTAACAAAATCTTTTTTTATTTCAATGAAGTAAATTTAATAACCTAAAGCCATTAATATAGTCTTGATATATAAATTGTTTATCAATATGTTGTTTTTTTTTATTTATTTAAAACGCTGCTGCCAGAATCAGTTTTTTTATGAAAAAATAAAACATTCATAGACAGCCTTGAAAGGAGAAGAGGGGAATAGCAAAAGTAGACATTGGAGACAAACGGAAACGCTCTACTTGATTTAATTTGCCAAATAAAGAACGATAATGTGACCGATTATTATCGTAATATTGTATCCGCTTCTCAAAATGAACGAAGCAAAGTTTTTTATATGTAGACCGATCTAGGACGATAGATAATACTCATCGCAACGTGTGGTGGCTGTACCGATAGAAGGATCCTACCTTAAAAACTAATGTCATTATGCAAATTTTAGTAAATTATTAAAGTACATTACAAGTGAAAATGATGACTCCATGGCGTGCACGTGTAAATTCATACAACTTATTTAATGGCCTTAAAAAAATGATCTTTAAAACGAGAAAAACATAAGCTTGAACTTCGAATAAAAAACAAAATTTTCATTAAAAAAAAGGGGAAAATGTGGACACAATTTTCCCATCTCTTTTATATTATGCACCAATCATCAGGCATTTGCTTCGGAAAGGTCCAAAGATTCAGGACTTATCTTTATGTCGTTGTTTATATTGAAACTTACGAGAGAAAAAATGTTATTTTAATTCATTCATTTAATTCCATTTAGTTGTTTGTAGACAGAAAATTTTGAATTCGTTTTCGGTACAACTAGATATTTTTTGGAGTTATGATGTTGTTGGAGCGAGTGGGCAATATAAAAATATATATGCATTATATGGGAAAAATGGACTTCGATATAACTTAAATAATTCGTTAATTTATGAATCGTGGGCGATGTCATTTTAAGCATGTCCTTTTGTGTATGCAGGTCCTTTTGTTGCACAATCAAAAGGACTGTTGAATTCAACTGAACTCGGTGTAGTTGTTTATTTAGTCTTCATACAGGTACCTCATGAGTATTATGTATCTTATATCTTGCTTTCATAGAGCCATAGTTTTTAAATCACGTCACCAAAGTAAACTTTACACACAGAAAAAATAAACAAAATTTAAACAAATTTTAATTTGTTTCTCATTCAAATATTTCAGCGAATAAATTTAATAATAAAATTAAACAAGTGATGTTATATCTATTAATTTTTTTTTTAATTTATGTTAATGACGAAAAAATGTTTAGTTTTATTTTTATTTCTATATAAATTTCTTCTTGGTGATGTGATTTACAAAATCAAGCGAATGATGAAATCAAGTTTGAATGCTTAACTTTTTAAAGAAGAATTTCCAAGCCGCACAAAATACAATAACAAGGCAACACTATACTGCTTCGGAAACATTAATAATAATGCTGAAATTATGATCTGAAAGTAGCAATATTTTAGATCACTTTTGATGATTTTCTCACTCGGGATGTTCATTTTTTCGAAGTTTATTCAGCGGTCTTGTAAAAATGAAGAAATTTTTAACCACTCAATAAGAGGTTCAGGTTTAGTCTATGCAGCAGATAGTGATTCCTACATTTACGAGTAGTTTACTCAGTGAGAAGATCATCATGCTGATGATGATGAACGCCACATTCAGAAACATCTTGGACCAAACCTTTTTATGCCAATATATTTATATTAAATCGGCCAATATTTAACTTAATTAACCTAATAATCTGTTACAAAATAAATATTCTGCGTGTAATGGTTAATCCTTTTTAATTCCTTATTACATGTATACATGTATATATTTCATATTTTGCAACACTCACATAAACAGGGAAATGGAAAAAAACGCAAAAAAGTGTTGAAATATTTAAAGGAATTTCACTTTCGAATATGCTTTAAAGAAACATATTCCAAGGATAACATTGTCCTTAGATTGGTGGTATTTTATTTTGAGGTATAACCAAGTCATATTCCGTACAAACATTAATTTTGAAGGGATTGTAAAGAAACTCCAAACAAAAATCGAAAAGGAGCAGGAAAAGGATGACCCTGTTTCGAAAATCCTTTTAAAACATTAATATAAAGTAAATGCAAATGGCATGAATAGTAAAAAAAGCTCATTATGGCTGCTGTACTGTATCATTAAATGGAAAAAAAGAAATATAAGAAAAAAATTATAATTTTAAAATCATATCCAGCTGGCAAAAAAAAATAATAATAAAATAAAAAAAAAATACTGACTCATAAGCATTAACTTTAAAAATTCATTTAACTTTGTGAGAATTGCCACTTAGCAAACAAAAAACTGACAAAAGAAAAAAATAAAAGAACACAAAAAGAACAAGTCATTATGGCTAAAACCTAGAAAAAGTAAGAAGAAGTGAAAAAGCAGCTAATTTTTACCACCAAGACATTGAAATCATATTGGCAAATAAATATAAAAAAACACCAGTCTAAAGGAAAAAAGATTAAAAGCAATGAAAAACAGATTCTCGTTTAAATTGAAAATTAAAAATGATGAGCCATCAAAAGTAGTGGCGCGAGCAACTCGGTTAAATGCGTCAGTTTCAAAGTATTAAAAACCATTCAAACTTCTTGTACAACTTCGTAGATTTAATTTGAAACCATCGGGCGAGAAATAGTGAAGTAGAAACAAGACTTAAGTTTCAAACAATAATTATAAACTAAACTATTATACTTACGCTGCCTTGAGTTAAAGTACTTAGTTTTTTTCTGTTCTTGGCTTAAAAGTGGACACCAAAACAAAGTGCTTCAAGCCAAACAACACCACCATAAAAAATGGGGAAACCCCACCGAAATGGCAAAAAAGTTATTTAAAAATACAAGAACTTAAAAACAAAAGCCAATAGAATTACAACATCTTAAAACAGAAGTAGTAGAGTGTAGAATTAAAATTAAATACATAAAAAGGAAAAATTTCAACAAAAGCTTAAGGCACTTTTAGCAATAAGTGCAAAAAAATTGCACCAATTATAATAAAACAGCGATTACAGAGAAGTAAAATGTAATTAAATATTGCAACAACAAAAGAAATCGCAAACGAGAACAAAAGTGTTGCAAGACAATATCTCTAATTAGTTTTTTATACAAATATTTATTAAATTTTTGTTGCCATTGTGGCTTTTGTACACCAAGTTGTTGTGGTGGCAGATGGCGAAATATCTAGTGACTACGCGTATAACGCCTCATTAAATTGTGCTGAGTTCGTGGTAATTGAGAGTGTTTCTAGAATGATCTTTCCTATTCAACTACTACACTTCTAGAATATTTATTTATTACAATATTATCACCCTTATTCCATTTGTCGACGTCGACGTCACCCGAAGTCGAAAGCAATATTTTGTCAAATGTAGGATCGTTTTCGACCGCAATTATATATTACTTATAAGCTATTACCATTACTAAAGCTTATAAATTGGCAAATGGCCGCCAATAATACTTAATTACAGTCTGCAACGAGCACAGAACTTTAATGTCGACTTGATGTGATGACGATGACGACAATTAGAATAAGGGAGTATGACATCTTTTAAGGACCTAAGCCAATAAAGGATATTAATTAACAGGTTCACTCTGGTCCCAAATAAATTTATTTTGGCATGATTTCTAGAAAAATTGAAAAATATGAACGATTCTCATTATAAATTTGAAACTGACCCACAAAAACTAGCCCACAAAAAATGTTATTAATTTTTTATTTCATTACAATTTTAATATGCCAAACCAAAGCATTTCGTCATGGCCAGTCAAGCGTTGTGCGAAAAGGAAATGGAAATTGTTATAATTCGCCTACAAGGTCCGGCGAGGTTAAACACATTTAATAGAATTGACCAAGACCTTTACGTCTTTACTATTATGCACTTTCGTGTCCGAATACAACTTTTTGTCAAATCAAAGAATAAAGAAACTCAGTAATAATAACAAGGAAACAAGGAAGAATAATTTCAATTATTCACTTGAACCTACTTTATCTACTTATTGGAATTCAATTTCCATAATTTTTTTTTAATAATTTTATGACCTTGGCAGACTAGTAGGTAGTGTACTAGACTCGTAGTGCGAAGGTCCCAAGTTCGAATCCTGCCGCAGAACTCTGGCAGTTTGTGTCTGATAATTAAAAGGGAGCGCACAACAAGCCTTCACTGGCTTAATTTTATGCCGTATGATATGGGCTATCACACCCCTCCAATCGACCTAACCTAACCTAATAATTTCATATTTTTACGTTAATTTTTAATGGTACTATAAGACCCTTTGTCGGGGATTTATTACCAAGTGCTTAAAGTTTCAAGTTCACAAGCGGTCGACATAGAAATCCTTTCAAGGGGAGTAATCTAAACAAAAGGATAAAGGGGTCAACTAGAAATTATGAAATTTAAACTGGACCATAAGCATATATATTGTTTGAAAAAAAAACATTTTGACGGATCTTGATTACCTAATGAAGTTACAATGATAATCGATACATACTGAATAGAAAACAGCAAAAAAGCCTAAGAGATGCTCCATAATGAGGCCCTATGCTCCTTATAGGATCGATCGGAACATATACACACATACTCCATAATGGGCAATCAGTCCAGATATAACCCTCTGCCCATACAAGAGCATAATAATAGCAGCATTAAATCATGTTTCTCTAGTTTTGTAAACTAGATGATGTATCAGAAATGTACAAAAAATTAACTACTTTGATGTGTGTAAGTGAAACCGCACCAACCGGGCACTAAAGGCCAGGATCGGCAAATGAATTCCGTATTAGTGTTGCGTAAACTTTGTTTTAACTCGTATTATCTCATACCAGCACAAACGAACTCTCTAATTAATGCGAATTGAAATATAAGACCCGTAAAAAGTTCAGGTATAATCATGATCATTAGCATATTTAAATTTCAACTAGATTTGCTAATTTTAGAATACATTCCAAAGTTTTTGTAAATTATTTATAAAAAGTCTTATTTGAATATATGAATTCGGCAATTTATCAACGAAGATATGTAAACAAAATTGATTTGATTAATATTAGAAATTCAAATAACCTTCTATTTTAGGGAAACCTGAAAATCTCTTGTAACGAAATTTTGCCTAAAATAGAAAATTTTGTACATGTTTAATTAAAATAATTCATAAAAAAAATTTATTATATGCTTAGAGTACAAATTATTTGAAGCTAAAAAAATATTTAATAAGAACTTGTATTCAGAAACACTACATGTTTTATTGGCCACGCAATCGTGTTCACAAACGGCTTTCTAGTTTATGAACAACAAAAAAGATTACAATTTTAATCCAATAGTTAAATATGCAACAAAATAAATATTTATTACTATGAAGCGAAATAAATCATTTTGAAAAATTTTGAGTTTCTATCACGTTAGAAAATTTGAAATCTTTCTATGAAATAAAAACAACAAAAGTATAATGGATTAAGAGGCGTTCATAAGATGGTTTTTATTTTATTTCATTTTGTTGTAATTGTCGACCACTTTTCCGCACATTTGGGACGATGGCTCGGTTTGTTTTCAAATTCTCCGTTATGGGATTATCTTTGACGTAACCTGACAACAAAAAAATCGAATGGCGTCAAATCGCATGTGTTCTTGCTGTTTAATTGATTTTGCCAAGCCGTAAAATTACTGCGAAAAGCGAAAAATCACGCGATAATATTGCTTGTAACCACCGAGTAAGAAATGATCATCATCACATAAGAAAATTTTGTTCGAAAGATCAGCCTGTTGATCTAGCACGGCCAATCAGCATAAAAGGGGCCAAATTTGAGGTACCACTTTTGTAGATAGTTTTGACTATTTTTACGAGTTTTGCGGTTGTCGAGCAACACAGATTTGTAAATGGCAAATCTTTACCCAAATAACTATTATTTTAGATGACAAATATTTAACAGCTGATAGCTTTGCCAGACCGGCGGTTTTGTAAACACTACGTCGATGACGCGATATTATTTGTACAGCATGTTGTGCATTCTGATTCGTTTAAGTAATTTAATAAAATTTTGCATTAAAATTTTATTTCAATTTCTGTTTTGAAAAAAAGGTAATGTATTCAAAATATTACAGTTCATTACTCGAATGATTCTCGGGTTTTATTCTAAACAGAATCATTCTTTCACAGCTCTGATAATGAGATTAAGTCAAAGCGTGCTGAGTTAAAAAATAAATCATTATAAAAGCTGGAAATGAGTTTTGTAAGCAACTACTTGCATTGAAGGCAGAAATAAACTTGATGGCACTTCATTTTTCAAAAAAAGTGTAACATTTTTTACCCTTTTTACGAGAAAAACGGCACTATAGTAATTAAACGTTAAATTTTAAGCAAAGAGCACGCAATTTTGTGAGGGAGTTAAGTTTTTTAAATTATTAAGATAAACACTCGTATTTTTTATAAATTGATCAATAATGGTACACTTTTTTGAGAAAAGAACGCGCCGTTACGTGTTACATTCGGCAACTAAATGTGCTTAAAATAATAAAATGGAGAAGAGCTATTTGGCTCAACTTTTACTTGTGTTCCCCAGCATCTAATGCTCATAAAAAAATTTTAATATTCTTGAATCCAAACATTGATAATAGAACAAAATTATGCATAAAATGTTCTACGAATGTCTCACAACATCTCAGTGACATTTTTTTGAATATTCCTTTTGAAGGCAAATAAATAATAAAATCGCCATAAGTTTCTATTTTATAGTGCGAATTATTGTCTGACCGGTTCTATTTACGACTTAGATTTTTTATTAGAGTATTTAAATTTTTAATATTTTCGCTAAGTAATCTTAAGGTCTTTTTCAAAGACTTCTAATATAAAAGTATACATGTATGTATGTAATTTGATAACATTGTTTGTTTGTATGTAATTTTATACTGTTTTATAAATCAGCGATTCATTGTTATTTCGATTATAAAATGACTAACAAAAACAACTACACAAAATATTCATACATACACAGATATAAAAATAAAATATTTTATTGGATGAAATAAAGCTTCTAACGTTTGAGAGCATCTTTGAAATATTATTGGAAAATATGTTAAATTTGCTAATGGAATTTAGTTCGAATGGATACAGTTCATATGGGATTTAACAACTTATGAAAATAAAATAAATTATTCACTATTATTATTTAAATTAAATATGTGCATGTCTATTATTCATTGACGTCGAAGTCATTATTAGTAAGTCTAAAACAAAGCGATTGAGCCTTATTGACAGCTCACGGGGAAAGAATTGATATGAAATTGAACTGATTCGTAGAATTTTGATTCTAATTAATTTTGCAATTAATTTCGAGTCGGTTCTTTGATAGCGGAGTTTTAGTATTCAATACGCAAGTAATTAGTTGAAGTTGTTTACACCGTTTACATTTAACGTTTAATTATGTGCACTACACAAGTATAGAAGCTTTTGGAGTAGTACAGCTTGAAATTGTTTCTTCGACTATTAGGGGCGTTGTAGCCAAATCCCTTCAATTGGTTCTAGTTTCTTTTTAATATTCAAATTTTTCTTAATTAAAAAAAAATTCAATACAAAAGGATTCAACTCCTAATTTTGCAAGCACAGAGATAAATCTATTTCAAACAAAACGATACCTATTTTGTTAAAATCCATCCAAAACCTTTGATTTTATTCACAATTCAATGACGTTACTTCATTTTGCTAAAAATTGCGATATGCATACAACAATAGCACACTTGCATTTTACGCTGTAGATTTTGTTAACAAAACAATCACACCGTGCAGATCAACATCATTTCAAGAGTGATGAACTTTCTTAATTCATTTTTGTAACTATCACAACACCTGAGATATGTGGCAAACAGAGTAGCAGAGTACTCGCTTGAGTAAAACTTTTTTTACGGTTCTGAGGTAAATATGATTTCACTACCTTTTAGGGGCTACTGGAAATTTTAACGCAACTGTCTAAATTTTTTATACGAAGCATGTAAATATGTACCTGACAAGCAAAAGTTTATAAAATCGTCTAATTAATGGGTAATAAAAATGACGGCACTGCGTATTATTTAGTTCAATATGCTTTTAATGCAAGAGTACAGGAATTAAGAATTTATTTTGAGTCATTTCTGGTACACAAATTCATTCGATCAAATACTCAAATGTATGGATATAAAAATCATTAAATTGTCAGTAGACTATTTCATATTATATCGTAATGTATGACATCAATGGGCGCATATAAATAGTCAAAATGCTGCCAAGGAATTACCAATTGGCACAGCAGAGAAGTAAACTTTTTCCAGCATTGGACATTTTTTCTCTTTCCGAATAGTACTTTCTTTGCTACAGTTTCCACAGGGCCAAATTGAAAAATGTATAAACCATTCTGTTAATATAGTTGAATGCATGGAATGTTCGTAAATGCAATGGTGCGCAGCGAATAAAAATACAATGTTCTTAGCTGAAGCAGATAGTGTCCAAAAATATTAGTCATATATACAATCCATATATTAAAAGGGCATAAACTTGTTTGTATCGATCTGGCGAGACAAGTTTGCTTAGTACTGCATTTACGAACATATTCGTAATTTTTTTGTCGAATGTTTTAATTAACAGAATGGGAAAACTGTTTCCCAATTGTGCCGGTATTTGGCTTAATTTTTGGCAACCACGCTTTATCTCGACAACAAGAACTAATTTAGGGAAATGGAATGCAGAATTTTAATTTAACGTCACAAAAAACTAAAGAGACAAGTTTCAACTACCCAGTAGCTTTTTAAAGTTATCGTGACTTATTGTTAATTCTCTTCTATTGAGTTTTGTAATATTTTACAAACATTTATTTTATGAGTGTATTGCTGCCATAAGCAATGTAATTTCAATGTAATTAATTTCTTAACTACTCAATGGCTGAAGTCAATGGACCGACAACCATTCCAATGGTAATGGCCTCGATTTCGTATTTGTAAATATGGCACCATCCTCAAAATTTTATTATTTTATATTTTAACCTTTAATCACATATCAATTAGTTGCTTCTGAAAAATTTCTGAATTTTTTTTTTTCGAATTTAGGAACAAAAAAGTTTTGCGATTAAAAAAAGAGGGCCTTCTGTTGAAAAATATTCAAAGGAAATTCAGTTTTTATAAATTTTTCCATGTATGATGACTCCTCTCTTCTTCGGGCGTGATTCATATTAGTGCCAGCCGTCTTATCACAAGTCAAGGGACCTCAAAGTCTTAAAGAATAATAAACAATTTCAGCAACTTACCTGAAAATAAATAAAAAAATAAACACATTAAGTCAGGAGGTCACTTTGAAAAACACATAATAATAAAAAATTAAATTTAATTATAAAATCAATGTAACGCTTAATCGTTTTTGCAAAAGACTTCCTAAGCAATCAAACGGTAAATGGTGTTTCTAAGAAAATTCATGTTGTTTGTGTGTATGTGTGTGTGTGTGTATGTGTATGTGTGGAGAATTAGAGAATGTTGCAATTGTTGGTTCTTTCCTATGAACACAAGTGCAATTCATTCACAAACATTTGTATCGTCAAGTGTAATAATGTGCACACACAAGCCCGGAGCTTAAACGAATGGGTAATTAATGGATATTAAGCCTTCATTCATTCAGTGGAACAAATAATTAACACATGCGATTTCACAAATGCTTAGATAAGCTTCAAATTGCATTCATAATGATTCTGAAGTAATTAAACACCGAAAACACTTGCACCCAAAACTTCATGAATTGAATAAGTCGTGTGAGTGGTGAAATCAAAAAATCTTGATTTGCTGGACTTTGACTTATGGATTTTTTTCTAAGCCACAAAATACAAACGAAACGTTCCTTTGCCCAGTGTCAAGGATTTCAAAGACAATAACATTTTGTTTTTAGCATCAGGAACCTTATCCTGTTTAGCTTCATTAGTTTGGATTAACAAGTTATTTACTGGTAGAGAAAAATCACTACATAAAAATAAAAAAGAGACACACACACATACATTCGCTTGCATTAAATTTCACTCAGTTAATATTCGATAATGATCTGTAAAGTATAGCATTGTTCTGCAAATTACAGCCTTAAATTCTCTAAATGAATTTAAAAAATTAATTTAAAAAAATAAATTAATTGTCCGATAATTTATTTTACGAAGCCGTACGATTTGAAATCGTGATAACATTTACAAATATTTAATTTTTAAGGATTTTCATTTTCGATCTTAAAACTTTAAGTTACAATTTCTTTTTTAAGTAAAAAGCAGCTTCTAAATGATATAGAAACAGAACCGTTTAAAAAAATATGTGAAAACTGCAATTTTAAAATTAAAACTTTTAACTTTCATCTGAACGCTGCATTATGGGAGGATAAGAGAACAATTTTCAGTATCAGTGTAATTGAATCAAAGGTTTCAGCATGTGAGGAAGGAGTTTTAAGATTGTCTGCAAAAAATCGGCCCCACAAGCCCTAGAATTATCATATAGATCTCTATCTAAATGTGCTTATCCCTTAAAGTCCCCATATTTTGAATCGTTTTGTCAATTTATTCCATCTTAATTATAAATAAAAAATTATACAAAATGTTTTAAATCGTTCCTAAATTATGTTTAAAAAAGAAAATCAACAGTTGACATTGAAACTGCTTTCAACTCGTCTTATACATAAAATACACAAATTTGTATTCAGAAAGCAACAAAACTCGTTCTAAGTTTTTAATTTATCTTCTTTTTTTTTTGAACAAACATCATATTAAATACTTAATTAATCTTTTAGCTTAACGGAATATTATAAATTAATTTAAACGCAAGTAACCGGTTTCAAAATATACATATTTTTAATAATGAACATCATTTATTCGTTCGCGTGACGGCCAGTCAATTCTATACAAAACATCGGTATTAGTATTTCAGCATCAAGGAAAATTTTACGGTTTGCAAATACGCAATTAAAAAAATATGTATGTTTATATTCCAAAACAGGTCGTTGTTGAAATCAGAAACACCAAGAAAAATATAAAAAAATTCCTAAAAATGTTGAGTCACATTTGGAATTCGATTAAGTAACAAAATCGACACTTAAACCCGAAGAATTTAACATGTAATAAGACATTCTATTTTATTTAATGAATGGAATTTTCCCCCTCTACATGTAATAAATAATTCAGCGAATGCATTGTGTACAACAAAATTCTCACAATATTGCATTAATATGCAAGCACATACATTCAATCACACATACACACGTACACACATGCATGGCATGCATGCATGCAATTGTAGTAGAATTATTTCAAACTGAGATGACACATATAATTATCACTGATTTGATTTTGTTTTTATTCTCTTTTGTTGAGCGAATTATTTATTTAGCAGGTCCGGTGTCATACAATTTCTGAGAGAGATGGCAGATGATATTTTAATTTCCCGACCATCCAAAACTCTAACGTAAAGTTTGTTTATTCGAAATATTTGGAAAATTTTTAATTGAGAAGCAAAAAAATTTTGAAATTTATCGGCCCTGTTCCGCAAATCAAGTCGATTCGAATCGACCAATTTCAAAAAGTATTGAATGGCTCTCCCACCACCATAATGGCACAGACAACATCGAAACGCAAACACAGTATTACTGAAATACTCATAAAAGCCATTACCATCATATGCATAGTACTGCTAGTTTAGAAACGAATATATTTTTTCAATGTATGTGTTTTTTCAGTGTAAAAAAAGATTCCTGACATGTGGCAAAGACAAAAATGCTCAGTAGGTTTTGCCATTTCACCGTAAATAGACTAACAAACGAACAACTATTCCAGTAGCTGAATTTTATTATCGAAATTCGTGCGGTTTGAGAAAAGTTACAGTCAGTAGAGCAAGGTACCGTGCGACGATTACCAACTTTTTTTTTTGCCCAAAATGAAAGAATTGGAATTAGTAGATATGTGGTTTCAACAAGTCGATGCCAAGTGCCACACGGCACGTGATATAATGAATCTCTATTGAAAGCCGAGTTGGGTTAACAATTAATCTCACGTTTTGCAGCAGTCCGTTGTCCGCCAAAATCAGGATTTGATGCCACTAGACTATTTTTGTATGCGAATACGTAACAACATTGAAGCTGCCATTGGTGAGATACCGGCTGAAATGATCACGGATAAAAAATAAATTGCAGGCACTCATTTGACGCCCCAAATAAATATTTAATTCACTTTTGCAATTTGTAGGTCTTTTTTTAATTTTTGAGACAAAAGGTTAAAAATCAATTGGTGCTGGTATTTTTTTTAATTTTCCGGTCATTTTCCTGCATCTTTGCGTTACAGATTTTGTAAATTTATTAATAAGATATTTTTCAGCAAATGAACATTATGTGTTTATTTATTGATTTTTAAATTACACACGGTAATTTAATTATAGATGAAGAAATAGAAAACTGATTTTTGTTGTTGTTGCAAGTCCAGTTGATTTAAGTCGGCTTCGGTTTCCATAATAGATTTGTGTTCCTGTGACAATTGTTTCTTCAAGAGAGGCAATTATTGCCTAATAGTCACAGTGTTAAGGAATTTGACTACAACTTCCAAACAAGGTAAAGTTGTTCGGCAGACAGTGGGTTTACGGTTAATATACATATTTTTTTATCTGGTTGTTTGTGTTGTGTGTTACTAAATTTTTGTAACTCTATTACTCAATTGGGCTGCTCTCTATATGTGCAATTGCCCAACTTGATGCAAAAAGCCAATTTTGAAAGGGTATAGTGGAGGTAAAAAAGATTATTAAATTTTTATATTGTTGTGAAAAACAAAAAGATTTGTTTTTGTTGGTTTGTTTTGTTGTTATACAATTTTAAGGATACATAAAGCAAATATTTTTACATCGCAAACAAAAAATTTCATTTTCGCTTAACGTTCAATTTGAAATCATAATTAGAAAGTGGCAAAAACCATAAATAAATAATTTATATTTTGTTTAATGAAAAAAAATGTTTAACTCTGTTTTTGTCAGATCTAGAATTAAAAAATCTATATATATTTGTAATAAATTTCAACCAAATGAGTGTTAAAGAAAAATCCATACCAAAAACAAACATAAACTTGCCGTAATTACAAAAGTCATTTGTTACTGCTCTAAGCGACACTAATTGTTGTTAGAGTTGACTAGTCCAGAATGTAATGAATGTTGCAATACAGAAAACAAAAAATTTAAAAATATAAAAAGTAGGTATAAAAATAAAGAAATAAATTCTAAATGAATGGGGAAAAGGAAAAGTTGTTTGAACATTTTGCAACCAGCCATTTCTATGGTCGGTTTAGTCGGTTGGCAGAAGAATGAAAATAACTGGAAACCAAAATTTGCAATCGATTGCAAAAATAATTGACAAAATAAATTTAAGAAAACAGGCTGAAGCTCTGGGCGAAAAATTCTTTCATCATTTTGTTGCAGCTTAAATATAAAAACACACCAGCACAACCACATGCGAAGGTCATTCGAAAAGTGTTGAAGGATTTTTTAAGTGAGCGATTGACGGTATTTAAAATAAATACAATTTTGGACTAAGGTCTGCATTCTATTAATCACATTGGGCATTCTAGATTTACTTAAGGGCTCTTCAAACTCAACTGGTCGTTTGGTTCAGTCTCTGATATATGGGACTATAAGTTTCGTCATTTGAAATGATCATTTGGATTACTGAAGTGGACTAAAATACGATGAATTTTTACACGTCCTTTGAAGTACTGCCAGGATAATTTTTGGCACCCACGATCAAACTAAATAAAATTGTTAGAAATCAGACGTGAGAAAGTCTTCTCACAACTGAAAATGCAAACAAATAGAAAAAGAAGATAAAAATTAGATAATTGTTCAACCAAGTTTGCTTAACAATTGAAAAATAAATATCAGCTCCATTGGTATTGCGCGGATTGCAGCCGAAGATAGAGTTAAATTGGAGTTAAATTTTCAACGCTTGGCTTAGGAATACCCATAGTTACCATTCATTTCACACCACTGTGTCTCGATGTGATTATATTTTAAATTTTGTATACGTTTTTCAAGTCCTGTAAATGGAATGTTGCAAATGAAAACATAAATAATAAAAGGAAACAAAACACTCAATAAAAATAAAATTAATTTACTGCCTGTTTCCATAATTTCCCTTCACTCGTTCCACGGCACATTAATAAGGTGCTACAAATACAACAATATAAAAACAACATGCGTTTTGTTTGTATGATTTACAAGGCAACTTAAAATAAATTCTATAAAGTCCCATAAGCAATAAAAAACATGCTGCCAAAAATAATAGAAAATAAGCAAGTGATTGTTATACTCGTATTTGTATTACTATTAAATTCCAATTAGGGGAAAAATCGAAACACCAAGTATCCTGAATTTTAGTTCACATACTGGATCTAAATATTTACAAGTTTGAAAGATATAAATTTATTTCCAGAAATGCCTAAAATTGTCCTTTAAATCTAAGATCTCTTACAAACAATTGAATTCCTAGAAAACATAATTTCACCTTCCCAGCAGAAGGCTACAGATCATTATGCTGCAGAGGCTGCCATCTGAAGGACAATTCCTCCTCAATAAATGGGTTCGTCCTGATAAGCAGAATTTTACAGCGGTCGGTTTCTACCATATTTATACTATTGGGCGAGATCGATGAGGATCGTTCCAAGATCTCATATCTCTCAGTAGCTTCGATCCAAATATCAGATACACAATATTCCATTCGACAACAACTCAATGCTTTGTTTTCTTAAATTTTATTTTGACAATAGAATATTGAAAAAAGAAAACTCAATACAATTTTTTCAAACTATTTATATCATGCGCATTGCAGAGCTGTACGAGAATGATTTATATTCACTTTTTAGTTCACCATGAATGGCAAACATTTGATCGTATTCGTTTTTCCCCGAAAAAGGAATTGAATTATGAAATATGAATGCATTCATGATGAATTAATTCACATTTGAGTCAATTCATATTGTACGGACAAATTATTCACTACAAGTTTGAATGAATTTATGAAGAATTAAACATTTTAGAATCTTTAAATTAAAAAATTTAAATTAACTTCTTATATGCCAGAAGTTTCCAAAAGGAAGAGCTGTAAAAGTTTGTTTTTGTTTCTCTTACAAATTTTCAAAACTTTTAAAGACAAAATTTTTGAAGATTTGTTCAGTGAAAAAAATTATATGGGAAACAAAATTTTTTACATTCAAAATTTCATGGTGTGTAATGAATTATTTAATTCAAATATTTGTATAATGAATGCTTCTAAAATTTTAATTCATCATGAATTCATTAAAGTTTCTGTTCAATTAATTTTTTTCACAAAATGAATTCATTGAAAGATCTTTAATTTATTATGAATGCATTAATATTTTAATTCATCAAAGATACTGGAACACCTGTTCGAAATTCCTTCTTATTTAGCGCCGGCTGTAAAATAGTGTGTCTGCAACAACATTTGCAGACATAGACGTTTCTATGATTACTAATGCAGAACAACTCTGGAGGGTTTTGAACTAGGAGGAGTACCTCACAATCATGATAAAAATATGTGCAGCCGAAATTAAAAACTAATTTGTTACGGGGAATAATCTCTATTTTATTAGTTCACAACATCTCCAACAAAATACACTGATTTGGTTAGAATCATGGAATAAGTCTCCTTGTATCAAATCATGGGATATTACCCAAAGTTTCTCTTGTTGTTCCTCACTTTGCAATATTTAAGATAATTTTTATGTTGCCGGATTTCAAAGATCCCTTTGTGTTTTTCATCCATTAGCAGCTGTTGCAATTGCTATAAACGACACTGTTATAGTATTAGCAACTTGTTTGCTTTTTTTCCATTTTAAAAAATTTCTATGCTTTAGCCCTAGTTCTTAACGTTTCACGTTTGACCCTCTTCAGTGAGTGTGTGGTTTGGCCTTTATATCATCACATGCAATACTTCTATTACTCTAGACAACGCCAACAATTGCTTTTTTGCATTTTGTTCTAAATCTACTTTTCTATTCCTTTAAATTCATATTATTGTATAGAATTTTTCTCGAGAGAAAAACAGCTTTGGTGCTTAATGTGTTTGGCTGTCTGCTCTCATTTTCAATTACCGCCAATGAAAATATCTTTTAAAAGAAATCCATGTCAAGTAGGAAAAGCCAATGGAAGAAAACTCTAACGAGTAAAATACTTTGTACAGAACTCAGTAAAGGGAATAAAATAAAGAAACTGCTGACGTCTTCGGTTAAAGAAACATACAGAAGAATATTTCAAAAAAGTAGCAAAAAAAAATCGAAAATAAATGCATTATTAAAACAGTAGAGCAACTTAGTTGCGATTCAATTTGTAGTTCCTTTAGATTCATTTATTCTAACAAAAATACCAAAAATATCCACAGGAAACTAAAAAAAAAGAAAATAAATATGGCAAACTGGCACTATTTATAAACGAGTTGTTTCAATGTGTGAGTGTGTTTGATTATTCTTAAGTAAATGCATGTGCTGGTAAACTCATCTTAAGTAACGATTTTCTAGTACTTACGACAAATAATTCCATTCTTATTCTAGAATAGAAAGTAAAAAAAGTCTAAAAGAAAAACTAAAATGTATAAATAAGAGACTCAAATTGAGTAGTTGAACAAAGCATGGGTTATAGAAAGGAAAATTCATGTCCAAGACAAACAACATGACATTTACTGGGAGCATTAAGAACGATGAGGATTAAAAAACACACAAACACTTTCTAAGAATTTTTGTTTCCAAGACACAATTTGAGCATAAACAAAACAGGTATTACGTTGCATTATAAACAATGATGGGATTAAGGTGTGTTTTTTTTTAGGTAAATATACAATTACGAATCAAACAATAAGCAGGATCTGGGATACTTACAACTAACCGGATTAGAAGGTGTTTTGTAGTGTCTTTCATTATATTTTAAGTAATTAAAAGCTTTTGAAAGAAATATGAAGCAGAAGCTAAAAACAATGGAGAGAGAAATTGATTCGGCCAGGACGAATCTCATATACACTTCATTAAAAGACATAAAGTAAAAATTATTACAAAGTTAAGGTTTCTAGGAAAGCATTTTTTTCTCCTCTCAAGTGAAGGACTTTTGATAAAATTTTTAATTCAGTTTTAATTCTCACTAGCTTTATTTGCATTATATTTGTTCATAGTGCCGCTAGGGCATTAGAAGGACAATTTGACAAAGGTACAACTCGATTTATAAATCGTTATTAAAGAAATACATGAGATGACAAAAAAAAAACAATAATATTGAATCAAATTTTAAACTGAAATAACTTTTTGGATTCCAAAAGCATTTCGGTAGTTACATGGACCAATCAAGAGAAAAATTGGGAGGGGCACAAGTATCTCTCTACATTCATAAGGACATTTTATTGCAATCAAACATCTTCTTTATTTATTGCGAGATTAGATTATTCACCTCATAATAAATGAATGTTGCGAAGACATCTCAGTACTTTAAGGACATCGAAGACATCTTTTGTGGGTAATAAATTGAAATTTTATAAATTTCAGAATTGTTTTTGTCATTTGAACTTCATTTTTTTAATAATAAAAGTTTATTAGATTTTTTTTAATTCAAAGTTTTTGAAAGTTTTATTTAGTGAAAGCCAACGTTTCAAGCCGCTTCAAGTTTGTGTGTAAAAAATTTTATTTTTCAAATTTAAAATTTTTCCCAACAAATTTTAAATAAAACTTTCAATATTAAAGAAAACGAAGCAATATTTTTTTATATTTTTCGTTTTCGATTTGTTTGAAGACTTTCAGATTTTAAAATGTATTATTTAATTTTTTATTTACAATATTTTACAAATACCACTCGAAAAAACTCTTCATTATCGTCTTTCAGTTCATTTATTTATTTATTTCAATGGCGCTTCCGGCTTATCTCATTTAATCAGATGGCGCTATTATAAAGAAATTGTCTTTGCCATATAATATTTAATATTTATTTATATTAATATACTCCTTGATAGTTTCCTTAAAGGCTGTGGAACATAATCTCATGAACCATTTTGAATGTCAGTTTACAATAAATAAAGCTTTTAATCCAAATATGGCAAAAATCTTTTAAAGCTATTAAATATTTTATGTATAAATACATATTTATGTATGCATATATTCTTCAATCAGATTTAAATATATGTATATATTTAAAATTTCATATAAATTTTGGAATTTGTTGCAATCTCCCCTACAAAAGATTAGCGGCATAATGGGTTTCATATTTGATTTGTATGTTGATTACCTCAACAAACTTGATAGTAACGGCTTTGTACAGCCTCTTGTTGCCAGGACACTGTATGTATTTGATCGACCTTTTCGTCCTTTTTTCTACCCGTTTTCACCAGCCACTTTATTAATTACTAAACATTGATTGAATCCTCTCCAAAAAAGTAGTTGCTCCACAACATTTGATTTGAGGCTATTTTAGTAAAAAAAAATAAATTATCGTTTATATTCTCATAAAGATTTCCAGTTGCAAAACGTTTATTTTTTAAATGTTTTAAAAATTTCGCTCATTTGTTGTATTCAAATATGTTGAACGATGAATGATGTTTAATTCAACCTTAGGATACTTCAATATTGTTTACCATCAACTGCAAATTTTTCTATTTATTTCATATATTGCAAAAACTCAATTTATATAAATTTTTTTTCTATGAAAAAAAAAATGCTTTCAAATTGTGATTCTATTGCTAAAATATAACAAATTGTTGCAAGTATTTTTCGTTTTTAATTTTTTCTTCATAACCACCGATATGATTTGAAAAGCAACCAGCAAATAAAAAACATCTGTTTTATTATCATACAAATTAAACAAACTACATGCAACATAAAATGCATGAAGTTGTGTATATGCCACCTTCGCATAAGTCGATGAAAGAGTGCAATAGAGCAACATACAAACAGTTTCATGTGGGCAAAACCTCTGATACAGTGTGAACATGGAAAAAGTTTTGTTTTAAGATTCTGAGGGTTTCTGAATGGAGATAGTGTCCGATTGGATTAACTTCACTGTCCAAATTTATTTCGAAGCTTAACGTTAATATTGGGTTTAGTGGTGACCCGAACTTTATTTTATTTCTGCTGCATCTATGATATAAATAAGGAAAACAGTATAGAGCATTTTTACTGTCAATTTAAACGGAATTTTTATTATGTCCCAAATGATCAATAAGTGTAATGGAAATATTTTTTCGGGAAATATATCTTAACAATTTAAAAAAAGAACTTTTGCTCTACTTTTATAAATTAAACTTCCTTTATGAATTATATGCTTTTCTCCTAATAAGAAATCGCTTGCTAAAGAGTGCAATTTTTAATTTTTTCCTATAAAAGACAAAAGTCTTTTTAGAAAAAAATGCTATAAATAAGTGTTATTCTAAATTGATTTTAATAAAAAACCCTTTAGAATTTTAAGGAATTACAGTAAAATGCTTCATTATTAGTACCTATTTTGTGGGCTATTTGTGGGTCTCAACATCAATAATTTTCTTAAGCTTTCCTCTTGCAACAGAGCTTTAACATATAAGCGAAACTCTACATATGATGCGTTTTAAAATGCAATAAATTGCAATTGCGAAATATTTTCATAAATTCGTGCACTTGCAAAACCGCTTAAAAAGTAAGTAACATCTGATCAAAATCTGTGTTTGTCGGTGCTGCAAGCCGCATTATAAAGTAGGTGGTTTTGAAGGATTTTTAAAATTCACTGCCCCTTTTTTATATATTAATCTTTTATTAAAACATTTCTAAAAATATTTTTACTTTTTTTTAATTCCTTTATTAAAAAAAATATGTTAATTCTGGCAGCAGGTCTTTTTAATAAAAAAAAACTATTTTAATTTTAAATACAAAATTTTCTTGACGGTACCGGTCGCAGTTTAGTGCGATATATTGAAAGAATAAATTTAAAAATATTTCTTTGAAATTAAAAAACATCCTGCTAGAATAAAAATATTTTTATAATACACGAGTAGATTAAAAAGTAAAAGGAAATAAAAATTAAATAAAAAATTGATATAAATTTGAAAAAAATTGCCTTGGAAACTTGAGAATTATTGTTTTCAAACTAATTGTGGAAGGACAGCACAGCAATGCAATCAAATTCATCTTTTTACGATTTTCCTAAATTGGTCAATATTTCTATCGAATCAATCTATTTCAAATCCTAGCGATCCTAACAACAAGAGTCGAGTGAGTTGTGACCATTACCACATTAGCCCTTATAAAATTTTTCATTTATGTATGAAGGCCTGCCATTCTTTAAGTGAAAAACGAATGATTTGAACATCATTGGAAGTCTGAATAAATGATTAACTATTGAAATTATTATCTATGATCAATAACTACATAGACTACATAGTCAGACTTGTCCATCCTACTACAGAGAATACTATGAGCAATATGATGGGTTCGCTTGTTGCTCTTTCCTCATATTTGCGCTGCCCACTTGCACTGCCATATTGTCCATTGGCAAAACAATTCCACAACTCTTAATACGAAAAAATTCGTTTGCTCACATAAAAAATCTCTGCAAGGTTTCGGAAAAAGAACTTGAAGGAAAATTTAAATCTAAGTAAAAGTTTCCATTATCCTTTTTATTAAAACTCACTGACTTATACAAGTTTGTGGAAAAACACTATTAATTCCTGCACTTTTCCACGTGCACACACTTCCATTTTTTACTCAAAATCAATTGTATCTGTTCAACTTAAACTATTGGATTTTCAAATTTGTTATATTTGTTATTGTAATTCATAGAATGCGAGTACTTAGACAAAACTTATGCACTGCACACATGTATATATGAATGTGTGTACGTTTGTATTCGATTAGGGTTTGTGTTTTTTTTTTTTTTTTGATTTGGTTTGAATGTTGGTAGATGTGAAAAAATCGCCAATTATTTTATGGTTGAGATAGTTTTCAAATATTTTTTTTAAACACAAAATTTTGCCACAAAATATTATTTCACAAGCAACCATCATGGTTTAACTAGGCCCCACAGTATACCCAGCAAACATATAAACACAAACATTTAAAAAACGAATGAAGCAGATGGATTAAAAAAAAACAATAATAATAATTTATCAACTTAAAAATCACTTGTGTTGTTGTATTGCTTGTATAGAAAATTACTTTAGAGTGATTTGTAGTTGTTGGTGGCAATTTTCCAAAGAAATAATATACAATTTTCTTTCATACGTTCGGAATGAAAGTTGTGTCGAATCCATAATTGAAATCAATTTATATGTTTTTCTGATCGCTTTTCACTCTTTTGAATCAATCATGATTTGTAATTATAGAGCGTTTATATCAAAATATCTATCAGAAATTTAATTAAAATTTTTTTGTGCAAATTATTTTGCTCTTAATTTTTATTTCGTATGAATTACAGGATACGAGTACATCCGATAAACTTAAACTGACTGTTTACAGGCGTATTTAACTATGCACGAACTGACCTTCGTAGACTAACTGACCTCCGTAGACTAGTAGGTAGTGTACTAGACTCGTAGTGCGTAGGTCCCACGTTCGAATCCTGCCGCAGAACTCTGGCAGTTTGCGTCTGATAATTAAAGCGAGCGCACAACAAGCCTTCACTGGCTTAAGTGTATGTCGTATGACATGGGTTTATCACACCCCACCAATCAACTTAACCTAACCTAACCTAACGATGCACGGGGTCTCGCAAATCGATTAAATATTTTCCTCACAATTTCCTCACAATTTTATCAAAGAGTCAAATGCATTATAAAATGGCATGTAGTAGGAAATATCAATGCCAGACTAACACCGAACGATCAATCCATATCCGCATGTTTGCTGGGTTTCTTTTGCCAGTTCGCATAGTGGAATGTTTATAACAATTGTTCGGTAGAATATTTTTTGTTCATTTTGTATTTGCAACAAGCAAAATTTAAAAACTTTCAATAGTTTATTTGTTTCATAAAAACAAGTGAACTTGTGTTACAAAATGCATAAAAGTTTATTTGTATATGTATGTGTGTGTGTGTGTGTGTGAGGAAGAATCAGAAAACATCAGATAGAGAGAGAGAGAGAGAGGACGTTCTTTATAGTGTGTTTGTGTGGCTGTGTATGTATTTTGTGCATAGAAGTGGTAAATGAATTGGACATTGGAGAATATGTTGTCGATAAAAATATATAAATGCGAGTTCTTTAGTTTTTTTTTTTATATCAATAATTTATAATAAATTGGATAAATTGAACACTACTGCAGTTTAATAAAACAAACAGACATGCAAATTTCACCCCAGCAAATAATTTGTTTTTTTCGTTCGTGTTGAATACTTAGAGCTGCTATTGAGGTCAACCAAAAATCGCAGTTGCCCAATCATTCCCACAAGAGTCGTTTAAGAAAAAAAACTTCTTTAGTGGCCGTATTTATTATTGTAAAAAGTGTTTGCTGATAATATTTTTTAATGTTTAATACAAAATGTTGCAGGGCAACAAAACACAAAGAAGATAAAAGTTAAAAATGGTATTTAATTTTATTAATATTTTGTTTTAAAGAATTTCTTTGTCTATAACAAACATAATATCACAAATATAAAAATTTTATGTCGTATTGGTAAAATTGTCTTCTTTCGTTTTTTTATAAAATCATCAATTCTGCAGCTTTTAGAAAATTTTTCTACTCCTGTGATTCTTGCGATTTCGCATTCGTAAATTAATTGAAAAATTTTTGGCTATTAAATAAGTTATTCAGTTTTTGTAAGCAACGGGTGTTTTTTTTCAAAGATTTGCATCACAAGAAAAATTGTTTTAATACGAATAAAACTGACTTCGTTGGAGATATATTTTCATGTCGTCAAGGTTTTCATATGATTTTTGCGTTGTGGCATCTACACCTGGCACTCAGATGATGCATTTATCACACTATTCTCTTAGCAATAACGCCTACTTTGTGCCATTACCTCGCCGAATATTGTGCTCCATTTGTTTAATCGTCTAAGTTTTTCGGCGCAAATGAATTAATGAATATAATTTCAAGGTTTTTGACTTACATATTAAATTAAAAATTAAATTTGCAAGCTTTACTTTTAGATCAGCGAAATGAAGGAAGGAACATTATCCTCAAAGCGACTGGCAGCTGCAAATCGGTTGTCAAACAAAACTGTGTTTTTAATTTAAGGACATGAATATCTAAAAACACTTTTTACATTAAATTTTTTTAAATGTTGTTGGGAAATATGAGAAGGAAATAAAAGACTCCATTAAAGAAGTGCTGAACTGTTTCAAAGAATAATTATTTTCTTTTAAGACTGACTGAATGATTAATTGAAAAAATTCTGCCCATGATTTTTTCTGCATTACATTTTGCTTGTGTTTCTTGGATTCATTGGAATTTTATTCTCCGAAATTCGTGTTTCTCAATACAATTAGAAAAAATTTAAATATTACTTGCAACACGAAAAGTCATATATTGAGGTATTGGAAAGGTTTTTAATATTATACTTTTTATTAATTTTCTTATGTTTTTTATGATCCTGGTTCACAAATACTTTGGTTTTAGCTTTTCTTTTGGAATTAGATATTTTTTGAAGGGAATGGGAATTTTTTTCAATTCTATTAAAATTTTCATTGGCCTGAGTCAGAGCAACTTTTACAATATTATTTTCTGAAATATCTGATGTGTTTTGAAATAATGATTAAAATTTCAAATGGAGATCACTTTGCTTTGATTTTTGTATTAAATCTTGGTGGCATGAAATCAATCTTAAGGCAGCTTTAATGGCAGATTTAATTAAATTACTGATTTAATTGCTGAGAACGATTGTAGATTGCAGAGACTATTGGATTGTCATGCAGATTTCACGTACCTGGGAAGAAAAAATCGTTTTGATTGTTGTATTTTTCTTCCGAAGGACTTTGTGTGAATTTCGAATGCCTTTTCATTATCCCACGTAAAGTTTGATTTGTATAAAGACCAGATTGGGGGTTTTCCCAGTGAAATCAGCAAAACATTCATATGAAATGATACTAAATGTAAGTTAAAGCAATTATAAGTAATAAAATATATTTTGATAAATTGATGCAGTTGCACCGAACGCATCGGGATCGTATAAGGACACAATTTTTAATTAATTTAATAATGGGTTTAGTAGACATATATCATTATATAACTATTAAAATTTCAATTATTTTATATTTTATTAACGCTCTGCCAAATAATGGCTAATAATTATTCCAACAGTAAAAGTTTACAGGAAATCTTCTATTGCGAACTTAGAAAAAAGTCGTTTATGAGCAAATTTTTCTCTACTTGTAACCGTAACAATTTTTGGGGAATATTCGTAAAAAATTTTTGAAATGGATATGTTCGCTATAAATGAAAACTCATACGTTTTAAGCGAACTCTACTGTATAGCGCTAAGCTAACACTATCGTTTTTAAAACTTTAATTAATGAAAGTATGATTAAGCTTTTTTTTCTATTTCACAAAATTATTTTATTTAAAATATACAATTCGATTACTTGAGCAAATTTAAATAAAACAAATATTTTTCTAACTTTTTGTGCAATTAAGGTGTATTTTCTCAACATTTGCTTTACTTTTCCTTGAAACACATCACAATTAAAACTTTTTACTCTTATTTATCAACTTTTGCTGGAACACGAAAATTGCTGTTACTTACCAACTTTTACTAAAACAAAAAAAAAAAAGGAAACATAACCAAGTCAAGTAAAATATTGATGTAATAATTAAGAAAAAATACATTTCAAAATTACATACATAATAGAAAAATATCGAAAGTTACTTCTAACAAAAATTACTTCTATTCAAATGGTTTAAAAATATGAATGTATTTGAAAATACTAGACACTCCTCAAGATGTAAAAATATAAATTCTATACCGGAAAGTCAATCAGTTTTGCCTTAAACTGGTTTATGAACAATTTGAACATTTTTCTACTGAAACAACTTCTATTTTTTATGCAATTATAGTGATCAAATGTTGTTGTATATTTTTAAAAATCAAAAATATATCAATTAATAAATTTAAAAAAATAATAGAAGAGAAACGGGAACATATTTGTTCTGTTTGTATAACAAAAAAATTACTGCTTGTTCCTCGAAATGCGAATATAAATTTCGATTAAATATTCATATTGAAAGCAACAATTAAAAACTTAAAATTTGTTTTTTTTTTTGTTTTTAATATAAATGTTGGAACCATATTCTCTTCTCATTCGTTGTTGGAAAACAGGCGAATTAATCAATCATTATTTTTTAATTTTAAAGAAGACAAGAAAACACTTGAAGAAATCTTTTGTACGGCTTAAGACAGATCTTTTTTTAAATTTAATTATTTTTTTCTTAGCAGATATAATAATTATTATTTGTTATTAACTATTATTCCCATTGTTTTAATGTTGAAATAATAAAGTCTAATTTTGTTTTGCATTTTTGCCAGAAATAATTATCATTTAAACGGAAATGAAACTTGAGTCCTAGATTCGTAAGTCGCATCACCAAAGTAAACTTTCTTTAAATATTTTTTCTAACAAACCCTAAGAATTTAGTCGCTGTTGTGTCTATCAAAAGTTTTGGAATTTTTACGAGAAATAATTAAAAATTTTCGAAAACTTTTCTAAATGCTATTTTGGTTCTCCATGTAAGTTTAATTTTGATGACGAAATTTGAAAGACTAAGTCCTTAATATTTAATATTCATATCCATATAAAAGTATTTTTCTTTTCAAAAGAAACGGAAGTGATCCTTGATGCTTAACTTTTCATTAGCTGTGCCCAGTGGGAGCTCCATTCGTGACTATTAAATTAAGATTTTAATGTTGAATCTCTAAATTAAAAAAATTAAAAACCGCAGTAGAAAAGCAAACAAAAATTAATAATTATTTTTGCAACAAAAAAAAAAATTAAGCGCAACAATTATTTCCGATCAAAAACATATAAAAGTCCGGAAATAACAACTATTTCTGGCAAAATTCATTACGACTTTTGTAAAAAACTCATATTGATTTTACAAAACGATAGTTAAAGATGGTAAATTAAAGCCTCCGAGAACTTTTATTTTATATATGGGAACAATAAAAATTCTCGTATTCTCTTTACATAATTTATATAAGCAGCCATAAATTACTTTCAATTACCACCATATAAGAAATGATGATATACATGAAATACTTGTAAAAATTAGCCCTGATTGATGACCGAATATAGTGGCTTCCAAAAATTTCGGTTTTATTATCTGCCGTATAGTTTAGAATCAAAGTAAAAATTTCCTATTGATCCCTTGGAACACTATCCAAGAGCCCATCGCAGCCGATAAAAATTAAGTTGCCTTTGCTGCCAACTCATTAAAGGAAAGGAATTTTATTAAGGTTTTTTTTCTAATCTTCATCAAAAACAAACTTAATTAAATATTTACCCTAAATTGTAAACTAAAATACAAAGTAAAAAAATTGATTTGATTCCAAAATACACATAAACACATCCGCATACATTTGCAAACATGTAGATGCTGCAAAATAAAATGTAGAAATTACTCAAGAGGAAATCTTTCATTTTAACAAGAAGTTACTTAAACGTACTTGTCTTTAATCACTTAAATGTCATAAAGGAAAAGCCTTTTTGATATAAAAAATTATAATAATTAAATACTTGTAAAAGACTTTACTTACTAAGTACAGCACATCAACTGGACTTACACTAGGCATTTTTCCATGAGATATGTTTGTTGCATGCAACTATTTTTATTCGCTGGTAGAGGGAATATTTAAGGAAACGAGGTAACAAAACTTGCAGGGTATTATATTTTTATTGATTTCTTACAACATTTTTTACACCAACTGTTTTACTTAATATTATGTTGGGAAAGAGTTAAAGGTTCATGCAGCAAAATTTCATTAAAAAAATGCTCAGTGTAAATACAGTCATAATCAACAAATTCTTTTAAAGAAAAGAAAACATCTTCATTTTTGCTTTATTTATTAACAATATTATTCATTCGTCCTGCCCTGCCTGTATATAAATATTTCATAACAAATTTGTATGTGCAACAAATGTTAGGGACACAGACACAATCTTTTTAAATCAAAATCTCTGCCTTGATGTTACTTAATGTTTTTTTTTTTTGTTATGGAAATGAAGAAAATACATGTTAAATATTTTGTATTAAAATCTTTAAAAAAAAGCTGTATGAAGCAGTGTTGCCAGTTTGGAAATTTTAGTTGCCATTTAGGCGAAATGTATGTTGATTCCTCTGTTATCCTTGTAATGTATTACTTCTAAGCCTTTAGCACATAATTTTGTAAACCATGCTACCAGAGTAAAATTTAAGAAGAATTTCAACAATTTTAACATTGGATTTATGTTTCTCACACACATTATAGAAATAAGAAAAATATTATTTGTTGTTGTCTTAACTGAGTATATGTCTGCATTCCATGGGCGCTAGCCAAATCATTAGTACTTTTTAGCCAAATTATGCTTAAAAAATCTTTAAACTAAAATACTTATACAAAAATCAACAAATATTATATGAGAATTCTGTAGAATTCAATAATATTTTTCTACTTGTGCTTTGCAAAACATATAAGTCTAATAGTTTTAGAAAACTGTTCTACAAACACAACACAACAAACAATTATAATCGACATTTTTAAACAGTTTCCAAACATGATAATTATTTTGGAGAGTATATATAATAATTTATTTGATAATTATAGAAATTTTACCAGATAAAACAATGCTGAAAATCTTAAGAAACGTTTGAAATATTGTTTTGGTTCTTCATAAAAATTTCACATGTTGACATTTTTTACAAATTACAACATGAACTCACATTAGAGTAAAAGGATAACTTGCTAAATTCCACAAAAACCCCCAAGAAAATAATCATCCTTATCGGAAATCTAATACGAAAATGTGATCGACTATTTTCCATAATGAAAAAACTCAATAAATTATTGCACAAGAACAAACAGGATAATTTATTTGTGCGAAAAATTTTGAGGAGAAAGTCCAACAACTTTCTTTATTACAGAAATCCTTTACGTACAAGTAAAATTTTATTAAAACTCAAATATCCAATACATACTCGTACCTGTTTACAGATTTTCAATATCAAAAAATCACTAATTAAAGAGCTGATATCAGTTGGTATTAATCACGGGATGGAATAGTGTTATTTTCTTCAGGGAAAAGAATTTATTTTATGGGGGATCATGAGCGTTTGCATTTGTAGAAAATATAACTTGTTTGCGGAAAAACTGCCATTCTGAGGTGGGCAATATACTCTAGAATGGCAAACGTTTCTGTACTCAATACATTTATAATCATATGGAGACAACTGCGACTAGTCTTAGATGAAAAACAAACTTTTATATCAAATACTCTTTTGCTCCTGAATTGAAAAAATTGCCATAAACTATAGAAACACTGATTACCTGCCCTCCGAAAAAAATAGCTTAATCTTACTTAATATCATTTTGCACAGAATCAAATCATACAGGGTTTCCTAAGAATTATATGTTTTATACCTCTAAATCTTATGGTGTGAGATTTTAAAACGATACAAAGTTCTGATCTTTTGAGTATTAATGTCTTAAGTACAGTTTGAAATTAATCCGGAAGGCGAGTTCCAAAATATTTAATAAATCCTTTGGCGAATTTCTATTACATCGTCCGTCATTTATCATTTTTCTTTATAAAAAAGGTAATATTAGGCCGCTTCAAAAATGATCCATCGAAGTTCATACCACCTCTTCGAAACCATTTCTTTTTGAAGCAGATCGATTCAAGTCATGTGCGTTATTTTTCCCCTGTTGCTTTTAAAGCCTTCTTTCATAAAAAACATATGGTTGTCATCTTATGCAGAAATATTTTGTCATATCGTTCTATACATTAATAATGAGTTTCTTGAGAGAAGAATATTAATTTATTTTTCCATAAAGATGTGTGTAAATACTAAAAACTTTATGCTCATTGTTTCTAAAACGAATTTTCCGAGTTATGATGTCCTTGCAACAGATGAGCGAGCTGTACAACGTATTTGCTTGTATAGAAATTACTGTCCTTATCTAGACATGAATACTGAATTGAGTGAAGATATTTTTTTTTAACAGAAAACTGATGTCCACAAATTCAACACGACAGACAGAAATTCTCTTTTAATTTTACAGAACATTTTATGGATATTTTCTTAAAAAAAAATACATTTTTCACTCACTAATTTTGTCTATTTCCTTTTATACAGTATCAATTGGTTGCCTATAATAAAATACTTTGCATTGTGAACGCTGGTGGCAGCAACAGGAACAACAGCGACATCAAATTGAATTGAGTTGACCTGCTAAACATCAATTGCAACAATAACGTCAACAGTTGACAAGACAACACAAATGAACAAGAAGCTGAACAATCAAAAAGAGTTATAGAAAGTAATAAAACAGAAGCAAGAACATCAAATTGAAGACTACGAGTAGTTTTTGTATACGTCACTAAAAGTATTAGAAACATCAAATAAAAATACATGCACTCATACAAGTACTAAATTGAAAAGTTTTGTTTGAAAAATTCAAAAGGAGAACGTGGCACAGTAGTAGATCTAAATAAACTCTTTGCAGGCATTGTTGAACAACCATAGTCCCATTGCATGCAACAGCAGCAGTACGCACGCACACATTCAAATCTGTGTATGCTTTAGTATCTTTTTAATACGCAATACTCTGTGATTTATAGACAAAAATAGCAAGAGGCAGTAACATAAAAGAAACCGGAAACGAGTACATACTATAATTCTTAAGTAAGCGGAAACAAAAGGAAAACGCCTGCGGATATACTCTATAATATTCTTGAGTTTCATTTCCCCCTTTTTTGTTTTCATTGCATCTAAGAATTTGTCTATAGTTTCAACAACGTTTGGATATTTTAACCAAATTAAAAGGAAACATACACACACGCACACATACACGTATAAATACACAAACTAAATAAACAAATTATAAATATGGATGCCGAAGCGGAAGGAGTTCAACCCGTTGAACCAGCAAGTGCTGCTTCAAATCAAGAAAATGAATTAGCTGCACGTCGCCGCCAATTTATGTCACAGCCATCGACACTGGCCACAAGGCGTCAGCAAGCCGTATGCGTACGTCGAGCTCATAAAATGTATGGCAGTTCCAATAATCCCAACGTTGTACTCGATGGTCTCAATATGACTGTACAAAAGGGCTCCATGTAAGTAATTCTATATTTATTTTCTCAACAAACTTGCAAGATAACAAGCGTTTTGTTAAAAACTCATATGAATATGAGAAAAATAACAAAAACTTTGTTTTAGATAAAATATTAAGGGAAAGTGGAAGAGGGAAGGGACACTTGGCCGGATGGGATAATCAATTACTTGTGCCAACAAACACACACGCTTAAGCAAAGAAAGGACTGTAAATAAAATTGGCAAGAGTTTTCGTATTAAATGGCCATCAGTGATTGATCTTGAATAGAAATTTAATAGGGGACTCTAATGATTTCTTATCGCTACTTATTTATAGTTCGAAGAAAACCACAATATGTTTTTTTAAAACCTGCAATTGCCAAAAAAAATTTACTTTATTTGAAAAGGACGTCTTAATTCGAATGTAAATATTTGTTGGGGATTTTCTGTTTGTATTTTTTTAAATTTTTATTCAAATAAATCTTTCTTGATAAATTGTTAGTCCTATGTATATATCCAGAGACTTTAGTCATCCATTATGTATGGAATCCCAGCACTGGCCCTTACAAAGCTTTAATTATTAAATGAAAATTTAATAATATTGTTATTAAATGAAAATCGTAAGCAGTTTAAGCCTCTGATGGTATATTCGCTTTATTTAAATCGATAAGAAATTTAAAATTTTTAGTATATCAAACAAGTATATTCTTACTGATCTGCACAGTGGCACAAAATCAGAATATTTTGGTTATGAATTACATATTTGTGGATTTGTTTACCGCTGAGAATAAAATTTCATACGGACATAGCAGGAGGAATATCCCTGTTCAACCTTTAAAGGAAAACTGCTTAGATTGCTGAAGAACAATTTTGTAAGACTTGGTATTTGATTTCGAGATAATTTTGGCATCCTTATAACTTAAGAAAAAAATTAAAGTGGTTTTGCAATTTTATGGGTTATATTGATTTGAAAACTAATTCTATTAATTGATTCTCGTAAGCCAAATAAAAATGTTTTAAAACCTCTGAAAAACATTTTTTAAAATATTTTGGTGAGTTGGAAGGAATACAATTGACAATTAATGGTAATTTTGAAAAAATTAAAACACCGTCACCACAGTTTATTTAAAACCTAAAACAGATGAAATTTTATTCCGACATGACTCTTCGTCTGGACATGATTGAACTATTTCTGAAATACTATGATTCTTTCCTGCTCCGCGTTATAGTCTTACTAACAAAATAATAATAATTAATAGAATTAACTTGAATTGTACATTTGTAACTTTGGGCGATGTATTGAGAGGAACTCGATGCATAAAAATTAAAAAGTTTTTTCTCATAAATCCCACTTCAAGTACGGCTTTTGGAGCCATATCTATGCAACTTTTGATTCAGCCTTCCCTTTAACTACTTGCGTTACCTCTTAAATCACCCTGAAGTCTGAAGAGCTTTCAACTGCAGTTTGTTTGTTTCGAAACTTCATATCTGTTCATCCTTCCATTTCATAAGCCATGTTTTCCCTCTTAAGATTTTCGTCTTACCAGAACAATATTTCAGTGTTTTATTTAATTATTTTAGTTTTGTCATCTTTAAGTTGATGTTTTAGTCATAATTGGCCTATCGGACACGAACGTAATACTTATTATGAATGAGATGAAATGATTAAGGCGAAAAAAGCCTCTTTGCTCTAAGGGGAACATATTTTCAGACATCAAAAGTATTTCCAAAAATCTGTAAAAACTAGTTCACGATTAAGAAAATGTTTCTTTAAGAAACGAAAACTAATTTTCTTAAATATACAATTGGTACGAAAACTTTTACGTAAGAAAAAAATTAACTATTAAGCAAAAAAATTAGTGAATGAGCACTAAAAAAGAAAATATTTTACAATCACAAGCTGATGTGAATATGATTGGAACTGATCTCAATTTTCACTACCTGCGGACCATAATCTCATATCTTATTCGGAAGCTGGGACTAGAGGCGAGCTGTAGGAGACAGCAAATTTAAAACAATAAAAAAATTAGAAAACAAAACCTACACCGGTGAAAATAGTACCATTGAATGCAGCAATTAAAATTAGTGCACATGGCAGCCATAAACTGATATTTCTTAATGTTTTCCGAGTGGTAATGAAAATTGATGCCAGTGGCGAACACAAAATTATAAAATTTCTGCTTGTTTCCCTTTGATCAGAAACGCGTTAAACGTTTCATTGAATCTTTCTATAATTAATGTCGACACATGAAAAGATTTTTATTTTATTTAATTCAATATTACTGTGATAACATCATCATTATTTATATAAAATAATAATAAAACATATAAAAACGTTTGCATAATTAAAAAATTATATGACCTTTTAGCGCAGTCCTCTACTGGAGCCTCAATTAAAGTTTCATTATAGAGATTGCAATAAAATATGACTTGATTTGAATAACATTTGTTACATTCACCATGATAAATGGGTTTTTTGTTATTTTTTATCTTTTATTATTTTATAATAAGTTTTTGTTATTATTTAATTATTTTGGAACTTATTAAAAACGACGAAATGATATCTGAACCACTATATGTGTACGGTGTATGTA
This sequence comes from Germaria angustata, assembly GCA_963681545.1. Taxonomy (NCBI): domain Eukaryota; kingdom Metazoa; phylum Arthropoda; class Insecta; order Diptera; family Tachinidae; genus Germaria; species Germaria angustata. Next base: position 139,083,591 of record OY812998.1, on the reverse strand, counting down.
ACAAACATGTAGGAAAAATAATATAATTCACATTCTCAAACTTTGCAAAGACAAATAAAATTATTTCAAATTTTATATATACATATGAACTTACAGTGGCACCTCGCTTAATACCACTAACAGAAATTAAGGCCGTTTCATTGGTATCTTTTGTTTTCGAATTACACTGGCTCTAATCCAAAAGTATTAAATCTCATATATTTGTACAAAAATCAGAAAATACCATATGAGAATTCCATAAAATTCAATAATATTTTTCTACTTGTGATTTACAAAACATATACTTGTACTTGGAAATGCAGTCATAGACCCAGCTAAGCCAACAACAAGTAAAATTGTAAAATAATTCTAAATACTCGTATTTATTAAAATCTTAAACCTAAAAAAATCGGTTTCTATAACTTCTTTTGTGATTGACTTCACATCGTTCGTGTTCGGCTATAAGAAAGAGTGTCCCTGCTTATCAGCCGAGTGAGGCCTCCATAATTTTTCATTTTACGGGCTGCAGGGTTTGCTTGGTACTCAAGCTTTTTTCAATGTATGTATGTATGTTGTTACGTGTAAAACATCCATGTCCCCGAATTTTTTTACATACCAAGCAGCAGCAAAAATCGTGCTCAGGATCTAATTTTGTCGCCTTCAAATGTTTCCAGCAATATACGGTGCCCCATATTTGAATTTCTATAACAGCACAGTGGATTTAGGATCCGAGAATACCGAGGTGGCTTAACTCACTATGTTGCGGAATAAATTGGTTATTAATTTATATTGGCGGATATGGTTTCCTTCGCAGAGTTAAATTTATATCTGCACTGGATTCATTCAATTTCACAGAATCATATAAACTTTTAAATTGGCGCATTGTTGCAAATTCTGGAAAATGAATTCCCGATTCATTCATTAATCATTCGTTGACAATTGGGGCGCAAGTCCATTTTTAAAAATAATTTTTCTTCATAAACACTACACCTGAATGGTAATATTGCTTCTCTTAAACTATTTTTTTTTCTTTTTTATTATTTTCCAATAAATATAAAGTCTGAGAAACATTGATTCAAATATAAATAATTAACAAGTATGGGAAACAAGTTGTTATTTAAGAAACATACATCACAATAAATACATTTTTCGCTCGTCCACCTTTATCCTGCATAATTTTTTGGGAATTTTTCCAGCAGTGAAATGTATTCCAGCAATATGCGGGATGCTTCTTGTGGGTTTCCTTGGACGCATAGAAAAGCTGTATCGTCAGCAAATATTGATAAGTGAGTATCATTGTTTATTCAACATTGAGTATAAAATAAGACCCCAAATGATGCCTTGAAGAACTGCTGCTGCTATTTCCTGCGGAATGCTTAGAAAATTACCTTCTCTAATAATAAATTTTCGACCACTTAAATGGATAATTAATTATTTGTGAGTATTTGGAGAGTGTGCTTCAATTTATTAATTTGTGCCACACTTTGTCAAAACCATGGAAAACGTCAATGAAAAGAGCAGGATAATTTTTTTCCTTCACAAATGTTTGTATTTGTGTGAAATATATGAAAGATTATAACAGCATCCAAAGGACTTAATTGTGATAAACGGATTTAAAAGAAGAGGGACGTACTGGACTTTTTTTTAAAAAATATGCGCAAATGTGAACAATTTAATCCAGTAGTATCCTTGAGCGATAGTGTACTGTGAGTATTAAAAATTAAAATTAACCACTGAAAAACGTAAAACTCTGAAATACTCGAAAAGAATATAAAAACATTTTTGAAGTCAACTTTAACATTTACGGAAAATAAATTTAACTGTGTCTCTTAAAGAGCCATTGTCATATTTTTTTAGACTCTAGTCTTTCACTTTTCTCCAGACAACAATTTTCTGGTAAACAACATGCCACACCCCTTGTTGCAGTGCCTATTAGTGATAACTACTACGAGTATATAATCAATTTGACAGCTGGACGATTAGAGTCGTCATTTGATTATTTTAATGTTCCATTTTACTTTATTTGATGTGCAAAATTGCAGACCAAATATTTTTTTCACTCAAACAACAATTCTAGGAAAACTTTAGCGACTGTTTTTATGGACATTAAAACATATTTTGGATGAGAGCAATTGTCGTACAATATATTTTCAATTAGTTACAAATAAAATAAAATGTAATAAGGGTTTTTCCATGTGACTTATTCAAATTGAAATAATTGGAATGAATGCATTTACTTATTAAATTTATTAAATTTTTACAAATAAAACAAGGAATAATTGAGAATATCCATACAAATTAATTTTCAATAAATCATTACATAGAATTACATACAGTAAAAGGCTAAAAGTTAATTACTACCACGTACATAGAAACAATTAGAGATAAAAATACGATATTGGAATTGATCTATAATTAGTAAATTGTTGTCTTCATACACTTCCAAAGAATTGCATTCCATTCAATACACTTTTGCAATCGTGTTGTATATGAACTATCAAGAAAAATAGTGCATAGTATTAGAAATTTGTGTTTGATTGTTGTAATTGTAATTATAAAATAACTATTGGTGCTATTAAGTTGTTATTTAAACAAGTGAGTTTAAACAAGTAGTTTTCATTTTGTAAAAAATGATTTTTTTTCTTTTGGTCTTAAAGGCTTAGATTTATAAAATATCTTAAAATATTTTTCAAGCTAAAATTCACCCAAAATGTTCCTTGCTTCACCGGGCATTCAGTCACGAACTTAAATAAGAATAATCAATTAAAAATATACAATTTTATGCATGAAGGCATTTAATCCAGTAAATAAATCATCATATAAATGACTCTATTACACTTTCACCATTCCACATCATTTGGATGTAAAGAGATAAACTTATTAAGCAGTAAATTTCAATGCCAGATAAAAATCTCTTAAATGGTATTTGACCCTGAAATCTCTTTAGAAAGAAGCACTAAAAATTTGCCAGCACTCCTTTACCATTCATTTAAACAAATTATTGCCAAGAATTAACACATTGAAATTAAGAAGAATGTGCGTAAATTAACATTAATTTTATACTCTACACCGGACCAACAAACACAATTTGATACATTACAAGGGGCCCTCACACATTTGCAGAAACAATACAAACCATTGTATGCACGTCTGTGCCAGAGAGTGACAATGGGTGAGCCGTTATCAACCCTTCGAAAAATTTTCCATCTATATACACTTAAAGAATACTCATGGTTGTACTCATGGGTATACTCATGACATACTTACTTATATGTCAAATTTTGAATACAATAGTTGTATAAATATAAGTCTTATTCATACTTTGACTCATACGCATTAATACATGTTTTGCAACGAACGATTCATGACTGAATGCTTGTTAATCCTGTCACAAAATGTTCCATTTCTATACACTTAAGGAATACTCATGGGTATACTTATTTATGATATTTATATGAAATGAATATGACCTTGAGTCATAAGCCGTCATTAATGTTTGGAAAAGAATTGGAAAAGTTGGGAAATTAATCAATTTCCAATGAAGAATTTTTTAATTAAATCTTTCTTCCATTTAAGAGGCCCACTACACTCAAAGAAAAAGTATAGTTAATACAATAACTGCCTACTGTCTGTGTATGTTATTTAAAGCCAAGGCGATTTTTGTGCTCGCTTTTACGCTCAAATTATACAACCGATTTAAAAAGAAAATTATATCATTTTCCAGGTAATACGCTAGACATTTGCACAAGCCATATTTTATCAATGTCGGTGCAGTATTTTGGGAGGCATACGAGTTTTTGAATACTACTAATACATGCAAATGTATTACTCATGCATGTTTAGTGATTGAAAACCAACGACGTGTGTGATTTTGTTCACCTTTGCTTTACAAAGCCAAAAATATAAACAATGCGACCATTTTTTGCCTTGAATTGACAATCGGACGATATGCCCATAAATTAATTTAGTTCGGAGCTCTTAATGGGTTAAGCATATGTTAATATTTGAGTTATTTCAAAGTTTTTAGATCGTTTTTTTTTTTTGAAGTCGGTATAAAAAAGTTTTAATTAGAATTTTGAAGTTTATATTTCATTTCATTATATCGAAATGAGTCTGAGCGTGACGGGGTGAAGCCAGTCTTTAATACTAGAGCTAACGATTATATCAAATAATAAATTTAGGATAATCGTGCCGCATTAATTGAAAAGTCATGTCATCGCTGTGGACTAACCGTATCCAAATTTCGGTTACGCAGAATTTCTATTGCAATGTTGCTGCGGCCAGTCCTATTTATCTTCAACTTAATTAAAGAAAATATTTATTATCCTGAACTTCTTCTTTCCATGTACCTTCTAGGTTGCCGTTTCGGTATAGAAAATTATTTCTTGTTGCTTTGCATCAAACAAATTATATGGTAAATATGAGTAGTCCAATGATTCGATCTCTGGTTCGTGTGTTAGAAATTATTCTATAAAACATTCAAATTAGTATTAATCAATACAAGTATTCCTTAAATTAACCTTTGGGTTCCTTTGGTTCGAATAGGACTACTCAGTTCTTAGATTTAAATAAATAGAAAAACTGCCGCGAGTTTCTCCAAACACATAGACAAAAGACATTTTTGGTCCCCTTTTTGGATCACCTTTTATATGCCAAGCAAAAACTTTTTAGAGCATTTTTTCAATGACTTCTAAATTATAATCCAAAACCATACTCTTAATTGGATGGACTACTAAGTCGTAGTTCAGGTTGCAGGTGCATAAACAGTATACGAGCAAAATACTCCAATTTCATTTTCTTATTAATTTCTTTAAGCAAAATTTCATTTCTAATTTGCGCTGAACGTAAGTTTTTATCTTATTTGTAGAGTATCAAAGAAATAAATTAATTAAATTTAGTTGAATTAATTCTTACAACTGTACGACATACAAAACTAATGAATTATTTTATGACCACAATTAACACATTAAATCACAAGGAGACAAACTAAAGTATTAGAAAGATGCTCTCTATAAGAGACACGAGGGGAAAAGATTAAATGAAATAAAGAAAATAAATACAGCAGGTTTCTTTTTATTAATGAAAAAACACAAGAAGTGGCAGCAAAAAAAGAAGAACACCGGCAGTTGCAGAAGCTGTAACCAACAACAGACACGTTTGTAGCTCTATCTTTAAAAACTGGGTCAATGTCAGTTAATGGCTTAAATATACTTTAATGTAATAAAGAAGAAAAAAATAAACATACACAAAAATGCCAAAACCAAAACAAAAAACTAATACATACAATAAAAAAAATGAAGGCAGCATCTGTACGTGTGTTTAAGCCGCATGATGTTCGTGTATGGCGTGCGCAAGTGTGTGTGCGTGTTTTTTTATATGATTAGCGGATCTGAAATCTTTCAGACGGTGTTAGTACGCTACACTAGTCGACGTAAAATTTTACGCAACGGATAAACTCGAATCAGAGTCGGCATAACTACAGAGGGAATGCATTTTGAGAAAGTATTATGTTTCCAATGGATTAATGGAGTTTTCTTTTCAAAGAAATGTGTAAAATTTTGCAGATCAATTTATGAGAGAAAATCTTTTTGTCAGTCTTATTCAAATAATTTAACTTCTTTCATTGTAGGATTTCGTGCACTTTCTCTCTTTGCAACAAAGTTACACTTTTTTCGAACTTCTTTAAGGAATCACTTGTCGCTGCACCTACAAGTCTCCGGTAAAAAAGAGAAAAATAATAACACAATGAATAATATTTATTTAGGTGATTTCAAAAGAAAAGCTTTGGTTTTGTTGTTTAAAATAAAACAGCTAAATCTAAATGAGAGCGGCAAACGCTTTTTAGTTGTCAAACATACTTTTACACCCATACAATTCATGTGAAGCAAATCGAAATTATGTGGCATCAACGCTAAGCGATTGGCAAATCCGATTTTAACAGCACGTTGAAAGTGAAGTTAGCTGTAGAAAGCGAAAACAGTTTAAATAAATGAAATTGTCAAGCTGTACAACTTATTACAGTGAAACTTTGATATTACGAACTTTGTTATAACGAAAGACTCAATATAACGAATTTTTAGCTGAGTCCCTTGAAAAAACCTTTTCATTACAAAACTTTTCATACAAAAATGCTCCATAGCTATAACGAAAAAATTCTGAGCTTTAAAGCCTCTATATAGCGAAGTATTTTTTCAAAAGCCTCTATACAACGAAATTATAATTGAGAAATACATACATAAAATTTTAATATAATATTTAAGTGTGTAAGTCATTATCAAAAGCCTCGGGAAGTCCCTTTTAAAAATAGAATTTGGACAAAACAAAACTGTAGTTATAACGAATTTTTTTCGTATTTCTTTAAATTTTGTTATACCAAGGTTTCACAATGCATATGTATAACGAATCAAAAGCTATAATGAAGTATTTTTCGATCCCTTCTAGATTCGTTATATCGAAGTTTCACTGTATATTTATTTAAAATTCGAGTTTCATCAACATGTCTTTTATCGAAAAATATGTATTTAAATGAATATGTGCAGCAGTTTAGTTTAATTGTTGTCAACAAAACTAAAGCTTTGTTACCCTTATACTATTTAATTATTCTGTGAAAATATTTATATCAAAAAAAAAACTTTTCTGCTACTGACGCACTGTGTATGTAGTTCATGGGATGTCGTTGATGACTGACCATAGTTTTAATGAGTGTATTTAACAAGTGTTGGGTATGTTTATTAATACTTTTTTTCGTTTAACATATTTTGTTTTTAATTTTTTTTTGGTACATTATTCAATGTAACAGCTGATTTAGTGCAGATGGTCATTAGAGGAAACATTAAGTTGTATAAAAAAAAGAAGAGAGAAAAAAATAGAGGAAGTTGTTGTAAGCTGTTACACGACAACCAGCGAACTTGCACAGTAGTCATCGTTATGAGAATGATGTTGCATGCTGCCCACATTTGGCAGCATGTTGCGAGTAACATGCACATTGCAAATTATTGCACTTGAAATGAAAAACAAACTACAACTTATTTATAACTGACTAAAAATCCAAATGGACAGACGGCCGCAGTGACGTATTATGTATTTGCCAACCCAACCGAGCAAGCGGTCTGTTACAGTTTCTGCTGGCATTTGCTATATTTATTAAATTCTTCTTTTATATTTATTTGTATTTTTTTTTTTTTTTGCTAAATTTAGTTGTTTACACAGAGTTGAGATGGCATGATTGGCTCTAATTACCTGTTAGTTTGTATTAATAGCATTTTGTATGAGTATTTGTTTGTTTGTATTTTAACTTTATTAGTAGCTTGGCTCTCACTTTGTCTGTGAATTGTTGTTGTTGTTAGTAATTTGCTAACCCGTTTACCTTATTCATTACCAACCGGATTTTTGAACGTCATGCTGAACTTTAATCGGTTTTGGTTTAAGGAAAATGCTGGGTGAGTCAATTTGTTTAAGCCACTTGTTTGTATACACTTTTAAAAATATTAATTTAATTTTTTTCCATTTATTCTTTTTCTGGTTAAACTCTTGCTCTTTTTCAACTTTCTGCTGGCGTAGGAAATTTTTTATTTGGTATGAGCTGTTTTAATTGCAAGTGGCTGAAAGCGCTCAAACAAAAAAAACAACAGAAACAACAAAATTATTTTAAGCTGACACGTTATCAACTTGACCATGAAAAAATGTTGTTTAAGCAGATTTAAATTGCTGTTGCATTGACGTATGTGTGTATGTATGTATGGATATAAATTTTTTTTAGTTGTAGACAGCAAAATTGTCATTAGCAACATGCGAGTTTTCTCACAGTTTTTATATGACTTCCCATGTTCTTCTACGTATTTTTTTGGCTTAAATTTTGCTGTCGGTCTGCTTGTAATATATACTTTTATGTAGAAATATACAAACATACATACACACACGTTTTTGTGTTTTTTTTTTCTGTTACTCCCTAAAATTCGGAATTGAAAGTTTATTATTTTTTTTTTATAAAAAAGTCAAATTGGATGTTGGTTGTTGTAACTTTTTTTGAAGTACATAAGTACGCTCGTAGCCATCTGCAAGTGCTTTTTAGCAAAAATAATGGAGAGAAGTGAACAAATTAGACGTCATATTAGTAAAGTTTGATTGTTCCTGGGAAACAATAGTAAAAAAGTTTTGTTTGTTTGTTTGTCATAAGGACATTTGTTAAGTTTCTTTTAAATATAAATTGTGGAAATTAAGGATAAAGCATAAGGAGCTTAAATTCAAACCTTGGTCTCTTATGTACTTAAAGACCCGGCATGAGATTTTTTAAGTTTTAGCAGAGCCGGGAACAAATTGAACAGTTTAATAAGTGAAATTTTTTGCTGGAGATTTAAGGAAAGATAATTTTTAAAATACATACAAACCTTTTATATGTTTGGGATGCTGCTTATAGATCTCTAACACAGCATAACCATATCTGTAAAGTCTTAGCAATAGAAAAACTAAATACTCAAAGCAATTTATGAACACAAGGACCTCATCCACTAGGAAAGCACACATTTCTTCCTAGGGGAAATTCATGGCTCATGATAGTCAATATCATTAATCTAAAACAAGTACCATTAATAACAATTCTGAGACTTAAATTTTAAAGACTATTTCGATATGTTATAATATGTTATTCAGTTGATGTTAAAAATCAAATTTAATTGTAAAGAACTGAAATGAATTGAAAAAGATCTCGCTAAATTTCAGTTATATTTTATATTTAGTGGCAAATATTTATAAACAATTGAAACCTGAACTCTAATCAAAGTGAAAAAATCAAAATACACACAAATATTAGAAAAAAAGGCGGTTAAACAAACTGGCAATTTAACGATTGTAGACTAAATTATAACTAGACAGACACAGACGAGAAATAATATATTTTTATTTACAAACACAGAGCACTAATTATAATTTACATTTCGAATTATATATATAAAAATATAATGAAATTTTATGATTGAATTCAGGCTGAAAACTGAGTTTTTGTTAGTTAAATCATGCAGTTTTTATTTTTATTATTTTAAAAGTCATGCAAAACATTAATGCAAATTTAAATAATAATCAATGTTGTTGTACAAAACAACTATTTTTGTAAAAGGTATAATTATAATTACAATGTCAGGAAATTAATGTTCAACAAATAACGCTAATGCTAATAAATATTGACAAATGATCCTGATGCTCTTTATCAAGCCACAGATCAGAAGTTACTCTCAAAGCTTTTTAAATTTTTCTGAGAAATTCCCCACTCATGACAATAGCAAACATGAATTGTGGAACTCCAATGTAACAGTTCTAAATAAGGATAAATCCTAGCATTCACTGACGAACAGAGTAACTTGATGCCACTAAGCAGGGATCAGACTATCGCGTCACTTCCGACTATCTTGAGTTGAAAATGAAATCGGATATTGTGAAACGCTTAAAACATAGTAGCACTTGTGGTCTATAAGGTGCACTTGGATCTAATATCCAAGAGTATGGAATGTTCACTACCTGTCTTAAGTAAACTTGAATGCTACATTCGGGTTTGGTTCACTTAAAAGGAGACATACTAAATTCGAGCAAAAAATTTAGCTAAAATTTAATTCAAAATGTTCTTTGAATTAAATAAAAATTTTCCTAAAAGTAGGAAAAATATTTACCAAAATATAAAGAAATTCGTATATAAAAATGGGCAATAGTTTTTATGCATTTGAACTTAAAAAAAGTATTTTCTAAAATTAAGCAAAGTTTTTATTAAACTCAAGGAATTTGTATAATAAAGACGAGCATTTTTTTTAGTAAAAGTAATCTATTTTACGAAATTATTAACCTGCGAATAGTTCAAAACAATTTACATTCTTAAAAGTTGTAAACTGTGGTCAAAGATTTTAGTTCATATTTTCCCTTTATTTAGTAAAAATTTTCTGGAAATTCAAAAAGAAAAATATTTTAAAAGTTATTTCTCATCAAATGAGTGGATATTAATTACGAAAGAGTAAAAGGATAATTATTAACACCCGTTTTAATTTCAAACATGAAATTAAAACGGGTGCTAATAATTATACTTTTTGGTTGCTTCGAGCCCTCGTACTCAGCACTAAATAATTTAATGAATTAATCAATAGAAAGCCCGAATAAACAATAGCATCTCGTATTGTCACCTTTCTCCATAAAACTAATGGATCAAAACAGCAAACATTCAGTTGTAATGCAATTATGTTGACAAAGTCCACCCGCATTAGGAAATTCAGCAAAAAAAAATATATGATCCTTATATCAGTCATTGGACATCTCAGCCAAACCAAAGGTGAAAATAAGGCAATTGCGAAGCTCTTCAAGAAATAATTCTAATTTTATTCTAATACTTTCTTAAGTTGAAAAATGGAATTGAATATCCTTGAAAAAACTCAAACTTATTAGAAAAAATCACGTAATCCTGCAAGAGAGTTTAAGGTTTTAAATGAAATCCATACATTTATTTATAATATGTTTTCATAAATTTACTAACAAAATGCTATGATTTGCTAGAATATGACGTAAAGGTATGTGTCCTTGTGAGTATACGTTACGTATGGTATGAGGAATTGTAAATTACGTATACGTAATATTTGTGGATGGTTGGTTCCTCCAAATTTATTTGCAATCTTTTTAAAAAAAATAATACAACAAACAAAAACAATAATTTTTGAGAAGGACATATAGACTGATTTACACTTTATTTCAAATTTGTTGCATGGAATTTTTCTTATTCACTAAGAGAAGGGATATTGGTTGAAATTTCTAACAACACTATGTATCCCAACTGTTTCATTGTACCTAATATTGGCAAATGAATAAAATTTCACACAACGAACTTAATGAAAAAATGCTCAGTGAACTATAAACAAATTTTGCACTTACATTAACATTTGGACATGATTCCTTTCCAGTAGTATGAAGTTCGAGTGTGTGATTAGTTTTCTTTTCTAAAAGAAAAAAAAATTCCCAGAAAAATGAATAATTGCATACTTCTTAATAAAGAGTACATCGTGGTGTAAAGATAAGGTCATTTGCAAATTACAAACACACACGGTGTGAAGATGAGAAGTCATGGCAGCGAAAGAAATTATAAAGTCTCTGGTAACAGCAATGACTCTTAATCCCATCAAAACACAGCGGGTCATTTACCAATATTAAAAGTGGGGTCCTACCATCGAGATTCCCAGAAATACGGTCATCATTTCGTTTACAAGAAATTGCAGCCTTTATTACAGACAGATCTATATGTATGTGTTGAAGAAAGCCTGAGTGGCAAAAAGTGGAAATACAACAGCAGGACATAAGAAACGTCAGCACATCGAGCGGTTGGCTCAAAAACACAGGATATTGAGTTTGGAGTTCTAATGTTTTCACTTTGAAGTGAAGCCAAGTAGTTGTTAAGGGAACGTAAAAAATTCGCAAAGCAAAACATTCAAATTTCACCTCGACAAGTGAAAAATTTCATGAAGCATGACGGCTCTTTGATGTTACTGAATTTTGTACTACACAATGTGTTCTTTACATCGAAGAACTGTGGACTTGGTGCCGTTTATAACTTTTCTATTTCAAAACTCCAATGTTTTTTTTTTCTCCTGATGCCAACAGTATACATTGACGTATTTTAAAGAATGTAACTTGCTGTAGTTTAAATTTACCCACCGCAAGTCTACAACTGTTTGTTTATTAATTGTAATGATTTATTATTTATAAAATGTTTTATCTTGCCAAGTCAGATCACAATCTAAGTATTTATAAGGAACAAAATATCTTGGTAATAAAAGATCTTAGAATTTAATTTATCCTTAATCATTATTGAGCCTTTGGCCATTAATAAGAACAACAATTACAATATCCGTTTCAATTTGTACTTAATTTATGCAGACACAAAAATTTTATATAGAAGACAAAGGATAAATAAACAATTAAATGTGGTGACACATTAAGGCCGCATGGAAGCATTTGCTTCATTCAACATACTCATCTCTCTAAAATGACACACATTGACACGGCAAAAAGCACACCTGTTACTGCTGCAATACATGTGTCACTTGTATTTATTGCTAAAATTGAATAAGCATCCTGCACAGCTAAAGAACAGATGTTTGAATAAACAGACAAATAAACGGACAGTTGTCGATGTTTTCCAATACAAATAAATTAGAGGCATTTTGCCACAAAATTGTGTTAATTGCTATAATTGCTCGATGAAAGACATACACATACGATTATAATTGTGTTTGTAGACAAAATGAATGCTTATGAATTCATTTTTGCATTTAGGAATCCAACAAAACAGGGTTTAATGTGCGTCTACGCATTTGCCCCTTTGTGTCTGTTGAAATATGAGTGGTTTACTTTCAACATACAATTAAACTATAAATAAATAATGCCACTTTAAATACCATATACTCGTATGTTAAGGGGAAATTTAAACAATTTCGTATTTATAAAAAAATATATTCGCAAACGTAGAACAACAACTACATTCCAAATGTTGCATAAAATATCAGTCAATACAAACATGAGCACAAATATGAATTATTTGCATACACGACTGACAATTGTACGTATGTATTTGAGTGCGTACATATTCACATACACATACTTACACGTACATGCGTGCAAGTCCATTTATCGATTTCCTGTTTACACTGCACACAATTCTGGTCTGAACTTTAATGACACGATAACAATTAATCAAAATGTCAAAATAAATATTCATGTTACTTCAGACACTCTTGTTTATGTGCTTGTGTATGGATTATTAACGTCAAAATGAGAATTGTATGTGTCCTGTTTAATCTCTTTACTCTCTCAAATATAAATTTGAAATTTTCAAACAGACAAGGACTCTCCAAATGTATTATCACATGGGCAGTTTATTTTCAGGTATTTATTTTTAGAAGAATTGAAGAATTTATGTTGTATTAAATCTGTTCATTATTAAAAGCTTTTGAAATTTACCAGCGTCATTTTGAATTCGTGTTTGTTTTGTATTTGTAATAAAAGGGGAAATCATTTTGCTTGCAAATTTACACTAAAAATGTTGCATATCCGGGACGTACATCATGAAAATATATTAGGTTAGGTTAGGTTGATTGAAGGGGTGTGATAGCACATGTCATAGGACATACACTTAAGCCAGTGAAGGCTTCTTGTGCGCTCCCTTTAATTATCAAACACAAACTGCCAGAGTTCTGCGGCAGGATTTGAACCTGGGACCTTCGCACTACGAATCTTTTACACTACCTACTAGTCTACGAAGGTCAGTTAAATATATTAAATAAAATTTTGCTGGGCAAGTCTGCTACTGTAATAATCGTAATGCAAAGATCCACTTTATGCGGTTGCTAAGGACGCCAGGTTTGTACAAGTTAGTGTTTTTAATCCCTGTAATATTGTTAGAGATCGTTCACTACTTTTTATCTCTTGCTACCGGTAAAAAGGATTTTATAAAGAATTTATAATTTATTAATGCATATTTGTGTGTCTGCCTGTAGCATCGTTGCTTGAAAAGGACTGGAACAATTTTGATTTAATTGTCGCAAAATATATTTTCAATACTTTTTTAAGGAACAAGCTGGGAATTAATAACTTATATTTTCGATGTTTGCTATTATTTAATATAATACGTGTATATTAGCTCGTTTAACCTTCCATCAAAAATCTGATCGCTTGTATATTTTCTATATCTTTAGCAGCTCTGAGATTGCTCGCGTGTTTACACTGTACAAAATAAATTAAGTATTAAAACTAATCCATTGTGGCTTTAGCTTTTCACATGCCGAACCTTTATTGGTTCTTAAGCCAAATCGTCAGGAAACTTTTAGCAGTTGGAAAATATTAAACCTCACATGTTTATGCCAAGTAAATCAAGTACAATATTCGATATAAATCTTGCATTTTTCAAAGAATTAGACACCCTTTGGGTGCCATGTTTGTGTATAAGGAGTGCGATTGAAAAAACTGTCACCTACATTTTATCAAATAAATTTTTTTCAAATGACCAAATCCGAAAATTTTTTGGAGAACATTTCAAGCCTTTAACTCCCTTTGTGTATTTTCTTGAAACAGCAACAGATCGGGCGGAAATGTCCCACAAAATTATTTATCGTAAAATTCTACTATAAGTCTTCTAATATATGTTTTAGCCTTTTGACTGTTATACGTGTATTTTAATTTATAAATTTAATTTATTTTCTCAAGCTTAAAGTCTCTCCGTATTCATATCCAGGATATTTATTTTTGATATGAAATACACAATTATCCTGAAGATGGTACTCGATGAGTACCGATATTTCGATTAATAAAATTAAAAAAGAAGAGACCTTTAGCTTTAGAAAGTAAATTAAATTTATAAATCTTCTAATACATGTAACACTAAAATTCAAATTGAACGTTAGAAATATTTAAGCCAAGATTGCAAATGCTTTTCCGGGTTAATTTCGTATTTATTCGTAATTTGTGCTAGATAGATTTTATGGAACGAGTCTGTATTGAAATAATATTTTAGCTATAATTTGGCATAATAAAAAAATATGCAGATATAATATTGACTAATAAAATGTTGTTTTTTATCTCTCAATTGGTATGGGAGTTTTCAAACATTTCTGTAGTTAAAACATACAACGTTATTTATTACTGATTTATTAGACACAATTTTGAAGTAAAATTTTTTATTTTAAATCATTTTTGGGGCCAGTTTTAACACCCAATTGCAAACCCCTTTCATTTTTATGGTCAGCAGGACTAGGTGAAAACGGTCGATATATGTTGATATAATATAAGTCTTCATATTCTATTTTCTAACCTCTTTTGTATAACTTCATCTAATTTACATACAACCATTTCGATTTAGAAATTGGGGGCGCGAACCACACACTTATGATCATGGATGAGAAGGCGTAGCCGACTCCGAAAACAACGTTTTTATGTCCTGATGTTTAGTTTAGAATTATAAAATAATTTTCTTGTTCACTTTGTGGCATTTAGCCATATTTATTTCTTTGCTGAATTAGAAAATTTTCTAAGGAATAGAATATTAATAAATTACTCTAGATCAAAAAATCAGCAGATATTTTCCGTTTTGAAAAATTAAAAGGATTACACTAACCCTTCATAAAAAAAAAAATTATTGCATATATCCAAGATGTTCAACTAAATATACTGTGTAGGGAGATGTTCATTCATCTATGCAACTTAATTTTGTTTTCTTTTGTGAAAGAATGCTTTCAAATGTCGTTTTAGACAAAAACATGGAATTTAGTTTTCTTTAATTTTTAATTTTTTAAGAGAAGGGAAGCCGGACATGAATTTTGCAAATTAGAGCAACAAATTGCTTTTTTTATAAATTGATCAACAAAATGTTGTAAATTAAAAACACCATGAAATGGTAAGAAAAATGCTTAATTATAAGAAAATCTTTATTTATTATCCAAAATACGTGTAAGTTTGCCACATCATTATAAATGCTTTTTTCTTTTATTTTTATTTGAAAGTTTTATGTGTTTTAATAATTGTGGAATTCTACTGCGACATTATTTTTTTAATATGTGAATTTAATATTTTATAGAAACGCATAGAGGGTTTCATGTCAGTACTAGTCCTTTTATCGGATGGTTCAATAAATTGTGAGCTCTTTGTAGCGATTCTCGCGCTGAAATACTTGCTTGTTTTTTAAATACAAAGAAAGACTCGTGAACAGCATCAATCATATTTAAATCCACTTAAACACGATGTACAACTACTCAAAACTATTAACCCCTATTCGATTGAAGTTGTTAATAGATCCTATTAAAAAATAAATACTAATTTTTTCTATAATTTTTAAATACATCCAAGAACCAACTAACCCATAACTGCCCTTTGGTGAAATTTCATCCAAACCCCTCCATTTACACCTCTTCACTGCACACCCTATGTCATTGCTACAACATACTTGACGTTTTACTGCTGGCTACCCATCGATCAAGGAGACGCAATATCCTGTTTGACCTTTTTATATTATTTATTATTTGTAATTATTCAAACTTGAAATCTATTTATTTATAAAAATTCACAAAATTATTGATGTTACAATATTACGATACTCATTCGTCATCAAAAAAAATATATACCCAAAGGGTATTGAAATATTGGGAGATCAATAAAATTTCTAAATTTAAATAAATAAAAAGCCCTTAAATTTGAATGATTAAGCAATAATTTGTTTTGGTATACCCATATGAAAAGACATGTTTGTATGTAATATGTGTCATCTACATGTCCATGTCATGTAAATCTGTGTCATGTCCAAATTTAAAAATTTGATCAATTATCAAATCAAAACCGATTACGAAAAAAACTTGTTTTTAAAAGAAAATCTCAAATAAATGAAATTATTATGAAACATTACTCTTTTAAGCATTTGCGGCAAGAATGTACTAAATCAAAAACAACTTAATTTATAGAAAACGAGTTGAAAGTTTTCACAAAAGTAATAGAAAAATAACATTTTCCCCTGGAAAGTTGAAATCGTAAGACATTTTTGTGAATCTTGCCTACAATATGAAGAACTATAAATTTAGCATTTTTTGCTGAAAATAAAAATAGATTTTTATCCACGACGTTTTTGCAGTAAATGGCGAGATGTACGAGCTATTTTTTATTAACCCATGTGCAACGTAAGTTTTTGAAACGAATAAAAATTGAGTTGTTTTTTATGGACTCAAATACATAAAGTTATTGATGGTTATTGCGTGCATTACTTTATCGCTCACTTCTATGCTTAATATCTACATATTCACACAATAATACGAGCAGTTAAGGCCAATTAAGAATTTTATACACAGATGCACACACACAGCCACACACACATGCACATTTAACACGTGTGTAACATGTATGGGGCCTTTGAGGTAATTTTGCGATTTTCACTTAAGCTGAATTAATATCCATAAAAATGTTAATATGCTTCATATAATTTTTATCTTCAATAGAATTAATGTCCTTCTTGTGTAAGTGCATTTAAGTTCGTCTGCTGGTATACAATAGTGTTCGTAGCAACAACAATTTCCAAATACATTTAGGCCATATTTGGGGAAAGTCATATAAAAATTGTTTTATTTGCTGTAACCGAAATAGAGTCATAAAAAAATTTTATGATTCTCTTTAACAACACCAACTATGGAAGCGGAATTTTCTTTTACATAAAAATAAATAATTCTACCTTAAGGAAATACATTTGAGCAACAGCGATATTTAATATTCAGTTGTGAATATTTCAGAGGGCAGTTTCAAAATATAAGAAAGCTTTGGGATTGTTATATTTATTATTTCTATGTCTATCGTGATTTTAATTAGAAATTTTTGTAAGAAAAAAAATTTTTTTCCAACCAACAAGTTTAACTTTAACATCTTTTCCAGCGGGTTAAGCAGGAAATCCTGGAAGCGAAATCCTTTCAGCATGACACGAGCATCACCAACAAGGCAAAAGAGTTTAACAAATTACCTTAAATTAATTAATTAAGACTACTTGGTGCTCAAATGTCTCAAGAAATTTAAACAAAATTGTGAATTTAGCTGCAGGACTAGTGAAATGTTGCTTAGAGATGAGCTCACCTCCTCTTAATCAATTTCAATGTACTCGTAATTGGAAAATATTTCATAATTCTAATAATAAAAAAATTATTAATTTGGGGAGAATGAATATTAAGGATTTTAAACAGATCTTTAGCTGAATACCAAAAAAATTAACTTAAGAAAAATATGCCGAATATGCTTCGACGTAAATCCGAAATATGTCCCAAATAAAAAAGTAGTATTGAACTTTTCGCACTTAAAGTTCTTATAACCCTTTACAAATATTTATTATACCAATATTTTATTACCCTTTGGGTATTTTCTTCAAGGGAAGTTAATCATATTTATTAAAAAATTAAACACAATTAATTTCTCCTGCAGATGATACAACAAGGGTATTTAAATATTGGGATAATAACAATAATTTGTAAACGTAAGTAAGGACCTCAAGCTCGAATACTTTCTTTAATAAATAGTATAAAAAGGACGAAAAAGTTATATGAGAATTACAAATCTTTTTTTATTTAAATAATTGCTAATGGCCTTAAGCCCTTTCTCTTAAATGAAGTTGTTCAGTATGAACAGTCGCTCAAGTCCCACAAAAGGTTGTTATTCTTTTTATGTTTTTAAAAACGGGTACACGTTTGCGAGGACTACATTGTTTCCATACTGTCCATGTCAATTCTGTAGCAAACCAATTTCAATAAAATCAAAAAAAATTAAGACATTGTGCAAATTCAAGTACTTTTCAATGACTTGCACACACCTAATTTCAAAAATTAAATTTTTTATGGTTATTCATTGATTGATAAAGTTCTCTTTAATGTGCTGAAAAGATAATAAAATTTTATATCAAGTCCCCGTCTATATTTGCAATTTCTGTTTTTGGACAAGAGAGTAGAGATGAATGGTGTAAGGAATTTTGAGTTACATGTACTTCAATTTTATTAAAAAAAATTCGTTGTGTAAAAACGCATATGATTTCAGGGGAAAACAAACAAAAAAACTTCTTTGAGGAAAATTCCAAGTGTAGACTGAGACTAACCAAAACCATGCTTTTTCCCACTGGGAGTCGAAACCTGATGTGCCAAAAGCCAACATCTTATATGAGTATGACAGTCTCAATTATACACTAAAAAGAAAGTTTTCACGTAAATTTCGGGGAATAAGGAATTTTTTTTAATTAAAAATGAAAAAAATACCCAATAATTAAAAGAAAGATTTGCAAAAAGTACTTAAAGTCTTTAGTAAAGCTTTCCACACTTTATCTTCCTAAGAAGTCGACGAAATGCTCAATAGAAGCAACGGAAATATCATTCCTTAAAGAAAAGTTTTACTGTTTAAACACCGTGAAATAATGACGTCTCGGGGAAAACGTGACTGAAATAATTAAAGCAACTGAATTTATATCATTCATAGATTTTATAGTGAAAATTTTTATCAAATAACTTTCTAAGAAGTCTATTAAACTCTGCATGGAAGTTAAGAGTGGAACAGTGGTTTCGTTGAGATAAGATTTTTTATTTTCTAGAGCTGAAAACTGATTAAACACACAAAGAATTTGAATTATTTGCATGTGTAGGAAAGACATGAGGTTAAAGGTTACTCTGAAGATTTTTAAATTAAAACATCTAAATTTAAGCATTTTATCATAATAAATCTAATTCAATAAAAGTAAACGTAGGGCCTCATGCATTCAGATCAAAGACTTGTTGGTCACACTTCAAACCATGTATTTTATATTTAAATATATATGCATGTATTAAATATACATATATGCATAATTGTATACAAGTATATAGGCAAATTTGAACAGAAATACAGCACATAAATATCAATATATTTTTTAGCATTAAGGCAAATATTCAAACAGATGGGCCTTCTACATGGCCCTAAATTTTACTCTTTGCGAAGAAGGTATTCAAAAGTTTTTTTACTTGAAATTAAACCAAATTTAAAGAGATCAGCATTGAAGAAAATTATTGAAAATCATTTTCTGCATTTCTTCTTGAAATTAGCGCCTGTGCGGTATAGGCCTGGCATTGTAATTACTCTGCATCTAGAGACGTTTGCTGTGTGTGCATCAAACCGAACGATTGTTGGTGTATCAGGTTGAATGAATAAATATATTTGTTTACCAGGACATAAAAATTTCACACAAATGAAAAATATTGAAATGTGTGAATTTCGTTTAATGATTTTTCATATAAATACTCTTATACAAATAACCAAATAAATAGAAAATGTTTTTATCGTTCTTTTTTTTCTCCACAGAAGGATAGACAAATATTTGTATAAAAAAAATAATATGATTTTTTCCTTGTTTGCTGTCTATTAAGATAAATATTTTATTTTAAATCTTAAACTTATTGTGCGGGTGTTGGTTTATAAAAGATTTCAGTAGCGATTTGCCCCTTAATTTGAAACAAAATATTTAAACAGAGATTTTGTTCCATAAGTGTCTTGTTTTAGTCGTTGGGCACGATTTCGTCTCAGTTGCAGGACGAGTGGGTTGATTTATTGCAGGAGTTCCTCCACATGATTTTAAGGCGAGCACTTAA
The DNA here is from genome assembly GCA_963681545.1 of Germaria angustata. Lineage (NCBI taxonomy): Eukaryota > Metazoa > Arthropoda > Insecta > Diptera > Tachinidae > Germaria > Germaria angustata. The sequence goes on along the minus strand of OY812998.1, from coordinate 139,063,474 downwards.
TGTTGAAATTTTAAATCATTAAAAGAAAATTTAATTTGCCCTTTGCGTTTATTGACTGCCCAGGAAATTTATTTATTCAGTTTCCAAAAAAAAAAACATGCACGAGAGCAAGAACTGAAACCACTAGATGGAAGTTGTAATTTTCATTTTAATTTCAATTGAGTTGGTAAATTAAACTAAATTGAGTATTTTCCTGCTGGTTAAGTAAAGCAAATACAGACACATTGTACCAACAATTCACATACCAAAAGGAAACCACTAACATTTGCAAAAGGAATTGCTGGGTGGTTTGGTCGGCGGTCACTATGTTAAACTTCATATTTCAGTACAAACACATGCAATAATTAACCCCGTAACACTTACATAAACACACTGTACATTGTAAAGCTGAGCAACGAAAATTATAATTATTATATTTCATTAGAAACACTATTTAAAGGAAAATTTATTTTTATGCAAATGCGAGCAACTAAGAAAACCAATTACTTCTCCTATAGAAAGATCCCAAACTGAATAAGAAATATTGTAATTCTAAATTAAAGTGCCATTAAAGGAAGTTGATTTTTTTTGTTTGTATCAAAAAACTCCAAGTGAAAATTTTCTTGAATGATTTATAAAAAATTTCTAATTTTCTTAATTATCTCTACATAATTATTTTCCATAATTGAATGCACGCATAAACAGATTCAAGCTAATCAAATTTATGATTGAAATTTATTTAATTAATAGCTATAGGAAATTAAAAAATTAAATTGAATCTGGTTTAAATAATTACTCATGTAACGGTCGTATTGGAAGGCTCTGTTTTGGGAAGGTTATACCTGTATTACCAGCCTCATTAGAGGACATTGAGGGTATTTTTTAATTTCTTAAAAGGTAGACTGAAACATTTACAAAAATATTGATAGTGTGGCAGCAGAAATAAACAAAAATTTTGATCCAAAAATAAACCTAAATGAGCAAAAGAAAACATATAAATATTTCTGGGAAAACAAAAAGCCAATAGGAGAAATTAAAAAATGGAAGCAGTTATGGATGAGTTAAAAATCCGATAACATCCGTTTCTAGTCTTAATTTTATACTTAAATAAAACTTTTTTTAAATCGATCCATAAATGGCGGAGTTAAACAACAATCAATAAATCGAGCGGCCACTTTGTCCGTCCAGATTTCTATGCGACATTTTAAAAAAAAAAAATTAAAAGGGGAAAGAAAATCGGTTCTGCACTGGGATTAGAAAAATTAATTCTTCTTTCAGATTAGAAAACGTTAAGAGATCCAGGTTGTTATTATGTGATACGATTCGAAAGGCAAAATGAATTTGCAAATATTCTCTCTTATTATGATTGTAACCTCGACGTCACATCAAGTCGACAGTAAAAAAAAGACAGCAGTTCTGAAGGAGTAGGCAATAATTAACTAATATTAATGGCCAATTGTAATTTTATAAGCCATAGTAGTAGTAATATCCTATCAATAATATTTAATAGTTCCCGATAACGATCCCACAATTGCAAATATATTGATGTCGACTTGATGTGACGTCGACAACCATAATAAGGGCAATTATTTTATTAGTACGATTTTCGAAAAATTATTTACGAGCGATAGAATTTCTTAGCAGGTACATTTCATTACCACTGGACAAATAAAATTTAGTATTTTGTACGTGAAAAAAAAAAATGTAGTGCGAAAGCTTCCATGAATCACGTTGTGATTTTTAACCATTAAAAAAAAAAAAAAAAAAAAAAAACTATGTACCTTGTTTCAATGAGGTACTACAAATTCATTTTCGAATCAGAATTTAAGCTCAAGCTAATTAGAAAAATGTCCAACTAAAGCAGCTCGAGATAAAGTTCTTCGGGAGGCACAGCCTTGTACATCTAATTGGCATCAATCAGTCTGACTTCACGGCACATACCACAAACGGAATATGAAAATTCCCAAAGCAGCTTCATCAGTCCCTGCAATATTTTGCAAGTGATTCTAGTTTGTTTCATATTTTCCTTAGACGTGTCCTTAGATCTATTTATATTTTAAAGAGTGTGTGCCAGCTCAAGTATTATGCCATTGGCCTTTTGCTTTGCAAAAATAGAGCCATCGCAAATATTTATTTACCATAAATGAAAATGTATTCTTTTCGTTTAAAATAAATTATATTTTTGGCGCGTGTATGTGTATGTGTGTGTTTGCGTGTGTGTGTGCTTAAGTAAATGAATATATTTGTATGAATATGTTTGCATATTGGGAAATTCAGTGTTTATTTTGTATACAAAATATACACAACAATATGATATTGAGAATTATTATTTAATGCATGCATTTAAACATTCATAAATATGAAAGTCCTTTACAATTACGCTGCCTGCCACACATACTCGTATTCATAGTTCCAGCAAATTGCCCCCGATTTGTTTGTGAAGCAGACTTGTGTTAATATAAATATTCGTATTCGAATATTTAATACAAGCAAATATAGGGTTATTGTTATCTGCATTAAGGTAGTTAATGAACTTTTATATATACATATTTTTTTTGTTATTAAAGTTTATGAACTGAGAAGAAAAATAAAAGTGTGCATATACAATAAAAATAAGAGTTCAAAAATTATTAAAAAATAATAATTGTTGGCTTTTCAATACATATCAAACTTATTATATTGACACATTTATTGGTTGATGGTTTAAAATATTAATCAATGAAAATTTACAATTAAATCTATTGGAAGGCTGCTTGCTCTGCAAAGCACGTTCACTGAATTGAAAAGCTCAGTTTATGGATCACATGATTGGCAAGAACATTATACAATATTATTGAATACTTTATTGTAGACATAAACTTTTTTCATTTTTCATATATTTATAGTACATGAAGGCATTACGTTGGAAAACGTTTATTATTACGAGTAACATAACAAAATAAGTATAAATATATAAGAAATTTTCTGGAACAGTTAAATAAAAATGTTTTGAAACCAACTATTGGCATTGCTGTTTATATATTGAATGAATGGATGATTGTTCGAAGGACGAGCAGCAAAAACATAAAATTTCCATTCAGATACTAAATATTAATTTCGAGCTTTTTAACCAACTTTTAAATGAAACTCCGTAAATGTAATTGAAAACTGAAAACACATGATCACACAGACCTTTTCAATCCGTACAAAATACATAGAATATTGCTGCACAAAACAATAATCTTCCCTTTACTAATTGAATCATAGTTTGTAAATAACTCTCATTCATATTTTAAACTGGAAATCAGGTGCGTCTTGGCAAGTAAAGTTCTTATACTTAATGGTGTGAAGCATTGCGTTGACTAAAGAGATCGAAACTGTTTGCAAGTTTGACCAACCAAGGACATTATATGACCATTCCAAGTCAAATGGCTATTGATAATTATTCTAAAGTTTTTGATGCATTGGCATTTTCAATTTTCTGGCGATATTTTCAGAAATAAAGATATTTACTCTACAATTGGACCTGCATGGATTTCAACAGAGTCCGTCTGCTTTGGTCAAAAGTTAGATTTTGTTTATCTCTTTATTTAGAGATGATATACCTGCATATGAATTGCATGGTCGGCATATAAGTTGATTTTGCATCTAACCTTTAACGATTCAATAAATGGTACAATGTTTTTTAGTAAAATTTTGTGCAACTTCACTAAAAACAAAAGGTGTATGCATCCTAAATATTTATATGATTTAAGCAATGAAATAAAAATATCACATGACGTGAGTATTTTACACCACAGGCAACACAAACATTTTAATAATTTGAAGTTGCTGCATTTTGTTAGAAATGAAAAAGGAGCTCTATTTTCATAAAAAGTTCTTTCTTGCAACTTTTTTTTTTTGCTCCATAGCATGTTGACAAATGATTCTCTATATATCTACATCATATATTTGAATTGAAAAAAAATATCAGCCAATTAAAATATGACTGTAGTTTTGGCAATGTAAGACCCACACAGGCGATATTATTGTTTAGTATGAAAAATTGCGCAATTACATTGCAAGTGTAAGGCCGCTCTAACTTTGGTGTAAAGCACATTTTTCAATGATTTCACTTTTAGTTTTTCGCTTGATTACATATTCTCTCTTATATTCTCACAACCTTAATTGTCTAACATATTTAATCTCTATCTATTTGTATTTGTATAAGTAAATAAATAGCAGTTACAATATTTCACTAAATAATTCTATAGCAGAACGTGACCCGATATAGATTCTTTTAAATAAATATGCAATACAAACGATAACAAATTTTGATAAAATAATAACATCAATTTAACTAATAAAAGTATGTTATTGTGGTAGTAATCGCGGTTTTTTTCTTTCACATACACACACACATGCAGACACAATTGCATATTACACACAATGCATTCCAGTACATTTACACCCAGTGCTCCCAAGACAAGAGCTGATTTGTTTTTATCTCCTCTTTCAAAGCCACAGAGTACGAGTATATGAGTATGGAAATTTCAATTAAATGTATGTGTGTATGTACGCATGTATGTTAATCAGGTATGGCCAGGCGCACATCACGCATTTCTAAAAAAACAAAGCTGCTTGATGATTTTTTGTACAAGGAAGAATTACCGTATGCCACGCCACTAGGGGCAATTGCAAGCACGTCATTGTCCAAAAAACCCAAATGACTGTGTTACCGATATTTCAACGAAAACGTAAAAAATTAATTTCTCCAGTGAAAAACCACTGCGTCATAAAGGAATTAAATCTTATTAATATCGTCAGTTTCATTAATCGACCATTCTTCGTCAGAAACGAGTATACATGAGGTAAAATACAGAAAAGCAAATCCGTTATTTCCGTGCAATTATTGCGCTTTTGCTTTGACGCTTGCGTTTCATAATCTGAACTCTCTTCATAAATATATAAAAAAATTGGTCAAAACATTCTCAAAAATTCTTCCGATCTGACCGATAAGGGAAACAATTTCTAGACATAGAAAATTGCACTTTTTGTTAAAAACGCTAGAATTATACCCAGTGGAAAATTTACAAATTTTTTTGAATCACTTAAGTCAAAATAAAAATATAAGATTTTATGAAAGATCTTTCTTATTTTGAAGCATTAAATGAAAATTAAATAAAAAGTTTAGTTCGAAATTTCGACTTTCAACGAGACAGGTCTCCACATAAAAGTCATTCCTCTTGTAAACAAAATTTGCAAGGGCAAGTCTTACACTTGCAGAGTGTGAACCTGCTCCTTTTGAATAATCATATTTGTACGTGCAGACCCTAGAAAAATCATCAAAGATAATGAGGCCTAAACTTTGTAAATCACGTTACAAAAGTGATATCTATGTACTTAGAAAACAAACAACTAAAAAATTCTAATTTAAAGAATTTGTTTGTATTTCTTATACGGATAAACGTATCTAATGTCTATTATAATTTTAAGAATTTGTATAAAAAAACAAACAAAACTGTTTACGTTTTAAAAACTTTATTTTTCTTGTCCATACAAATTTCACCTTGGTGACGTGATTTACATACACACTTCAATATGTCTTTAGTAATTAATGTTTGCATAATTTTTTCAAAAGAAATTGAAGTAAATTTTAATGTTTACTTTTCATTAACTGTGCCCGCTAGCAGCTCCATTTGTAGTCATCACAACAGACTAAGGGCGTGTCATATTCAAGAAGAACAAAATATTGATTGGGAGGGGCTTTTAGAATTCAGTATTTAACTTTTTTTTTTTAAATTTAAAGGTGGTAGTCGAGAAGTACATAAAAAAATACAATACAAATTTTTTGAATATATAAATCCCAAATAACAACATAACCCTATATACATAAAAAAATTGTATAGAGGGTGATCCATTTTTTAGTTTCAAAATTAAAGTTAAATCAAACACACATTTAGCTATTGCTTTGGTAACACCTTTGCTTAATTATAATGCTGGGACCTTGCCATTACGTAGGAAATACAATATCATTTAAAGGACAGTCTCTAGATTAATTGTCACCGATTCCCCTGAGGGTAGCCAGATGATCAGTAAGGTTGCCCGGCCTAAGGTTCTCTTCATTCCAAAGATGCTCAATGGGATTTATATACCGGAAATTTTTCACAATCAAAATTATTAATTTAAAATAAATATTTACGTTTCTTCTGCTGTTAATTAAGGGGAAAATGTTTTTAAAATTTCAACTAAAATAAATCTTAAAAAAAATTAAGTTGAATTGCTGAATGCTCCACATAAGATGTGACAGAATAAAATGTAGAATTCTTTCAACAGGCAATCTATCATTTTAACCAGGAGCTGTTTGTTTGTACTACATGCCCTTAATCACTTATATAATGTACAATACAAATTAGTTACTCGTAACACACTTACGTACGAGTATATTTGTAAACTCTTGAGTTCATCACATAATCAAATAAATTTTCATAAATGAAAAGAAAATGCCTTCTTTATGCTTCATTTGGAAACAATATTATTCAGTCATTCTGCTTTGACTGTTGCAATATGTTTGGCATGACATAAATATTTCATAACAAATTGGTTTGTGCAACAAATGCGAAGGTCGCACACATACTGATATTCGGACTGTGTATGTGCGTCTGTATGTGTGCATTAAAAACTACATAAACGCTCTTCTAAATGCTAATCTTTGCATATGTGTCATTTAAATTTGTTGTGGTTGTTGTTGTTGTTATGAACAGAAACCAAACATGACGAAAATGCATGTTAAATATTTTGCAATAACATTGTTTGTGTAAGTCTGTGCACCAATGTTGCCAATTTGAACAGTTTTCTGCAACTTAAGGGAAAAATAAGGAAATGTCGCTGTTGTCTTTAACGGTATTTCTTTCTAAGCCTTTAAAGCCTAATTTTTAGGCCACGTTACAAAACTAAAGTTTCTATGGAAAGAAAAAACAAAATATCAACAGTTTTAGTTTGTTTTTATTTCACAACGATTTCTAAAGCTTTTGATAGACAAAATGATGACTGAATTTCTATGCGGTTTTTTTTTTGTGTGTGAAAAGTTTGTATGACAATTGAAAACACACTTTTACAGTTTTCCACTTTTTGTGTGTTTTCTACACAAATTTCACTTGGTGACATGTTGTAACAAAATCAAGCACTGAACTTCTTAAATTCAGGAAATATAAAAAAAATTCAAAACTTTTAAAATTTTAGTTGCATTGGATGAGCGGCTCAAAATTAAAACAAACAAAATATCATCAATTATTTCCACTTAAAAAGGAACACTATCAGGCGAAATTGGAAAATTCAGCAAAAATATAAAATAAAGTCGAATTCAAAAATCTCCAGGGCAGATAGAAATATTCATATTCAAGAAACTTTTAATACTTTTTAAATGTACATTTGAGTACCAGGTCTTTTAAATTAACAGATTTATTTATTTAAGATTTATTTCTGTGTAATATTTCGCCAAGACATCGAGTGGCATCGTCAAGAATATGTTTTTATTTAAATTAAAAAAAAAAATTGAATTTTAAACCAACAATTATTTAGACTTGGAGCTTAAATAAATACTTATTTATTTAAATTAAAACGGATCGTAGAAAATAAAAATAATTTTAAATCGTCATGTGTGGCTGAAGGCTTACAAAAAATACTGACGTCAAAAAACTATTTTACTAATGCTTTTGTGTTGTTGTTTATAAATAAATACGATAATCTGGCAAATTTGTAAATTTTGAATGTTAAACAAATTTTTTTTATTGTATCGCGTGTCTCATCTCGTACGAAATGGTGAAAAAATACAAAACTTGCAATCACACAAAATAAAAAACTGCTTCAATTCCTGCAAAACAAAATGTTTTCATAATTGTTAATATTTTGCTTTTGTTGTTGTTGCTGCTGCTATTTCACAGGCAAAACCTTAGAATAATATTATAATTTTTTTTTGTTGCAAAACATTTGCATGTTTGTTTTTATCAAATAAATACGTTCACACTCTTTTGGGTTGTTTTACATCGATTGTTAGAAAACGATAACAAACAACCAAGAACGATGTAAAAATAAATATTCACGTAGAAAAATGTTTGTGTTCATGCATAAAGCCTTTTTAATAATATTTAGCAAACTGTATAAATACCATTATTAGCAATTTGTCACGTGAATTAAAAATTAAGTTTTTTCCCTGCTGCATATTTATTACTAAAATATTAATCGGGCATATTCATATAGAACAAAAAAATTTCAATTTTAACCCAATAAAGTAGTTTTGATGGTAGTTTGTGCTACACGCTACTCGCAATGGGCGTTAGTGAACAGGGAAATTAATTTATTCGGGTTGTGGGAACGAGGAACTCAAAGACATCGCAAGACTTTCCCTTATGAATAATATCGGCAATTATATAATTAATTTAATTTTAATAATTGCTTACGTTTAAGGGTTAAATATGTGTTGAAATAAATCAATTCCATTTTTTTTTTAATTTCTATTTGCGTGCTGATTTTTTCTTTGTCAATTTAATACTGAACTTTATTTTATGGATCTAAATATTATAAATAAATAAATAAATAAATGACATTTAAATTGCAAATTATTTAAATTAAAAAAACATCCAAACATTTTAAAAAGATTGCCGCGAAATTTGGTTTCTAGTAAAACGTTTTACACAGTTAGAAATTATCATGTCGCGAACTCTTTTTTTATAACGCGTCTATGTATTGTTGCTACAAACAAATTATGAATGTATACATGTTTATTTTACACACACATGCATACACGAAATAGTTGTAATAATCATGTTAAGTATAGTTGTGCAAAAGCATTCTAAGCCTACTATGATTATATTTTGTAATATTCATTGACCATAAAGAATTCTCGTATTGTATTTGACTTATTTAGCATAAAAATGTGAGGTAGAGTAATTTTAAACTGCTTAAACCTCACTGACGATTTGGCTTACCGACCAATGAAATGTCGGAGTATTGGCAGCTAAAGCCTCAACAAATAAGAGTGTTTTGAAAATATTTATACATTATACTGCGATAAGCTCGTATTGATTTCATATTTGAAATGCTACAAACTTTTTGTTAGGCACGATTGCTTTTTTCTTATACAAAAGTAATTGTATTAGTTAGTGATTAATAGGAAGAAAAAAATAATCTAAGCTCAAGCACATAAATTTATCTTTTGGAGAAAAGCATCGTCAAAAGCGAGAACAAAGTTTAATAAATTTTGTGGAAATAAACCATATTTTCAATTAAAACTTTAGCCACTTGACTTACCAAAAACTTTAAAATGCACATAAAAATTTTTGAAAGCAACAAAAATTTCATTTTTTTAAGAAGGATCTCCATTTTTCCCACTCTGCAAATATTATAGATTTAATATGATTTCGATTTCTCTAATGTTTAACATAAAGCGAAATGTCTTTAAAAAAAGGCGAATTCCTATCAAAATTATTTCTTTATTTATCAATAACCATATTATCGCTTTTAAAATATTTGCTCTTAAACTCGTGATTCGGTCCAAAAAAAATTATTGGTATATCCCTGAATCCCTTTTGTAATGAAGTCCTCATTCCCTCAATATTTGCGAGTATTCGTCAGTTGGGGAGTGTTTTGTGCAATTCAGGATTATCATTCATGTCATTAAGCAGCTCTTGTTCGACGCTTACGTGTCGGGTTTCCTTGACTAAATCAATTAGTTTCAATCAAACTTCGCTATATCTTAAGCCCGAATAATCCTAATAAATTGTATACCATTTTGTTTTATAACAATTCGACGATTCCTCAACTCTATTTTTTTTACTTTTTCAAAGTTTTCAGCAGATTCCACAGTAATTTTTATCGTCTCGACTTTATTGGAATAAATTTTACCGCTTAAAAAGATAAGACAGACTTATTAATTATTAAGTGCAATTTGAAGCCAGCTTTTCAATCTCTTATTATAGAATAAATTGAAGTAGAGTCGACTAAAGACATCCCGAGAAATTCAACACAAAGTCAACAAATTTAGTTGTAAAATTATTAAAGTTTGTTTTTTTATAAAAAAAACTAACATCAAAACTCCCAAACGGACGCCCTCAAAGGAAAGAGATGGAGTTATAAGTCCTCACCATCTAAAAATATTGAAATAAAAGGGAATTTTTTTCTTTCATTTATTTTTATTTAAATTTGTAATGAATTTAAAAAACTATGATTGTAGACATTCATTGGTCATTCTCCATAGAAGGGTACTTGAAAGCTGAATTTACATCTCCTGGGAAGAAGTGCTGCCTGAATACGTTAATGGGTGCAATAATTAGTTTTCCATTTCCCTTTTGTCCTGTATTCCAAATGAATAATTCACTATTGTGTTGCTCTTAAGCGGATTGTATATTTAATTTACAGAGATGGAAAGTAATTTTCACCAGCATTAAAAGCAATTAACAGAGGCAGAGTATTTTTTTTTTTTATACAAAAGGACACATCTTTTCAAGCCAAGTTCATTTAATGTCTAAAATATAAATGAAAAGAATGTGTAGAATATTTGAGCGTAATATAAAAGGATTAACTACACTAGTACAGTAAAATTTAAAAAGTTTATTTTTAAACTTATCGCATGCCTGTTTTTTCTTTGAAGTGCTAAAGGGTAATAAGAAACATTTTATGAAATGATATCTTAATAGACCTGGAGAAAATATTCTATTACAATCCTCAGTGAGTAGTTTCTGAATAACCTTTAAATATATAAATAAATTTTTAACTGAGTTGGTTAAAAAATAGAGTTCTAAGCACCCTAATATTAAGAGATGTCCTTTTTCAAGGTACAAGATTAGAAAATTCTTTGAAGAATATCGTTTAATGTGTTTAAAGGACAAACTTTTTACCAGAAGCCTCCAACTTAAATTTTTTTGTTGAAAATTTCAAATCAGTTTGAAGAAATATTATAAGCAGCCCTGCTTATTTGAAGCAAAGGATAAAAAAATTAAATTGTTTGTACCCTCTCATGTGAAAAGAAAAACTGTAAATACAAATTTACCCTTTATCACATTTAGTCTGATGATGTACTTAATTACACAACTTCTTATTCAAGGACATTAAATTATAAGCAGCTTTTCAAGTAAAATGCATACTATTAACAGATTAAACATTTACTTTTACATCCTGTAATTTCTCTTTATTTCACCCCTTTTCTTCTTAACAGATGATTTAAAAACTTTTATTTCACTAAAAATAAACATGTTAAATGAATGGACCACAAAATGTTGAATTAAACACTGACAAGGAAACCAAACAAGCGTCCGAACGGATGAATGAATGGCTAAAAGAACTTAAAGTTTCTGTGTTTTTGTTTTTTTGGGTTCATTTTCTCAAGTTGTTGTCTGGTTGTTGTTTGTGTTCGGACACAACTGTAAAGGACATAATTTGTTTCAGTTGTAGAACTTCAACTGATGCATTAAGCGCCCATTTGAATAGAATGAAAAGAACAAGAACACGTTATTAAAAAGAGCGCAACACACAAATCTACGCATATAACAGACAAACGGTCGGGAGAGGATGAGGGGGAGGTGGAGTTTCTGAGTAAAAAACCAAAAATTGTAAATGACATATTTCAGTTTTCCCTTCCTTCTTCCCCCAGCCCACATTAAATGCATCCTTCTGCTGGCGTTTATATTTGTTTAATAGACCATTTTATCGCATCATCTGTTAAATAGCAAACTCTGTCTCCCTCTCTCTCTCTCTCTGTCTTTTAATTTGAGCATATGAATGTGTGTGTGTTGGTGCATGTGTGTGTATTAGAATGTTTGTATTACAGTTTACACAAGTGTTTGAATATTAAAAGAAAGAGTGCTTTAAGCCCATTTCGTAGACAATATCTTATGAGTTGTCTATAGTCTATACATTTCTTTTATATTTTTTCTTTTCGTCCTTTTCCTCCTTTTCTGATGACTTGTTGTACATAAAAAAGGCTGTCTGTCATAAGTACCCAATATTATGAGCAAAAATTGTATAGAAAGAACAATTGAATAGTGGAAGCTGCCTCTGTGGATAAAGAAGATCTCAAAGTAATGATAGTGGCGTTGGCGATGACGATGGCGTTATTAAGATTGAATACGGTATAGACAAGAGGAACAAAAGAAGGGAATAAGAAAAAATATCAGATAAGAAAAATTGTAGCTGAAGGCGTTTTTAGCCACTTTTGCTTTTCATTTTTTCATTAAACACCATCACTTAATTTTGTTGGTTTAAATTGCCTGATTTTTTAAAACAATAATAATAATAATAAAAACAAATGATACTTGTGATTTGCTTTGTTTATTATTTCAACACATTATTTTGCGATTAGCAATACAAAAGTTGATTCGAAGGTTCTTGCCTATTGGTATGATCATGATTATAACGTTGCACATGGTAATTAGCAGACCTTCCTACATACGTGTTCTATAGACCAGTGGGATTTCTCTATTGAAAAATCTGCCCACAAATGTCTGAGAAATTGCCACACAAAATATTGAATCAAATAACAAAACTTTTTGCTTGCCATAGCACAAATTTGGAACAAATTTTTTAGTCAAACGAAATCTATGTTGGAAAAGTTAAACTATAGCACACAATGGGAGGCCGACTTACTGTACCCAAACTAATAATCTGGAATAATTTCTACTAGTTTTCTGCCTCATTCGTGGTTTAGAATAATTATTTTCAATTATATAACGTTTCTAAAATTTACAGCAGCGGTTTTCACGCTTCGTAGTTTTTCTACAACTCATTTGAATTTAATACGTTTTTTTTTGTGCCAAGATATGAACGCCTTCTTTTGTTGATGTAGTACATAGTGTGACCAGATCTTAAGCTAAATCGCCTTAGAAATAAGGCTAAGAAAAAAAGAAAGGTCATTTAAAGGCGAAACTAAAGCTAAATGGTTTATTGATTTTAATAAAGCATTTTCTTTATACGCAAATTTTTCATAGTTTTTTTTTTATATAAGCAATTGGACCAGTACTCCTATTTATGAAATGCATTGTGCTGGAACTAGGAAAATGGTTTATGAGAGGGATTGCAGAGGAAGAAGTATTTGTGGACGTTCGATTTGATCCTTTCCACATTGTGGATGACAGGAAAGACATCTGTAGGGAACTCGTTCAACACATGAGTCATTCCACTAAAGAACAAATTATCGTTGTAATGCGTAGCGTGATTCACTAGTATTTCGATCACAAATGAATGTTCTCATAATGATAAACGTGTTGTTCATAAACATAAGCGGGGAACTGGAACATATTCTTCAATTTCGTTAGAGCACATTCCATGGTAGTCACGATAAAACAGCGGGAACACACCCCATGTTGCGTACATGCTTCCTTGAGACAATAGAGTTGACTAGTCACTGAGTATTCACTTCGACCTCGAAAAGCTTCCAAATAGATTTTGAAGCACCGGCCCATACATGAGAGTTGTATTCCATTTTCGGGCGGACATATGCAGGTGACATAAATAGTAAAAAGATCAGGTGGAATCAAAAATATCCTTCTTTGTAAATAATAAACTAAAATTATTTATTTCGCTAGAATTTTTTTTTTGTGAACGTAAACATGTTTAAACAAAACTTTTTTTATCTAAAGCAACGAAAAATGGTTTTTATTGTTTGTATTGAAAAAACAATAAGAAACTTAAATTTGTTTTTGTTTTCTATAAGAATAATAGAAACCATTTTTCGTTTTATTTTACAAAATGTTGCCCTAAATTAAATAAAATAAAAAATTTAAATGAAAGGCATTCAGTCAATAAGAAAATATAATCACCCTTGTCGTGAATAAAGCTTCACGTGAAATCTGCTCCCTTTCCAAAAAATTTCAATCGCAAATTTTGTATTGTTTTTGTATTGAGAATTTTGTTAAATTTTTTATTCATGGGAAATAATTTTCATGAAAGTTTTGATCGCCTTTGCTTCACGATGAGGGCGATTTATTTGTGAAATAAAATCTCTCCTCAACATAAAAGTCATTCAAAATAATAGACATAAACAAATAATTCAAAGAAGCCTTAAGATGTTCGGTCGATTGTATAAAATACAGAGAATCACACAAAAATAAGTGTAAAAGTGGTTGAAAAAGTTCTAAGAAATGAAGCATTTTAGGTTACTCTAAGCGTCATTGCCTACGGCACACTAAGGCAGTTCCAATTGTGGGACACGTTGTCGACAACAACTAACTATGATTAATAGGCTATTGCTATTAATAATTCCCTGAGGCTTTAAAATGGTAAGTGGCGTTCACAATTTTTTATATTTTGTAATTATATACTGATAAAATGCTATGACACTAATGATGTTTTATTCACTGATAAAGTGTAACATTTTCTGCCCTTTCTGCACTCATAAGTAAAAATTTATTAAGAAAGAGCGCGCAATACTCCAAGAGATTTAAATTTTCAAGGAAAAATGTTAAACTGATTTTTTGGCAATTAAAAATAAAAATGTTTCATCATTTTTCGAAGAGAGGACGACATAAATCTAAGTTAAGTTTTTTGTTTTTGTAAACAACTTTAAATGATTTACATTCAAAAACATCTTATTTTTTTAACGAAAGGTACCACTGTGCACTAATAGACGATATTTTTTTAATATAGATTTTTACAGTCTATGTTAACAACTGATAATAAGAAAATAAGATTGCGATATAATGCGAAGCGATCTGGTGTAATCATCAACAACTTGATATATTTTGCCACGGATCTTTAGCACAATCAAGCTCTATATGAAATTCGTCCATCCTGATGTCTACTTAAGACCTGCAATCCGCACACTGACACCACTAGATATTCTCTCTTGCAAAGCAAAAAATAATTTTTATGTTTTTAATTTATAATTTTTGTCAGTGTAAGATTTATATTGCATTTCATTGCTTGTATTACACTGTAAAGTCCCATGGGGCAGCTTTGCGGATCACTGCTTTAAACTGACCGTCTACTTAACTTTTGTAATCACTTTAATTACGTTTATAAATTGGTGTAAGAAAAATTAAATTTACGCCCAAATATACTCCTTCATTTATAAATTCTTCAAAAACTTTTGCAAAACAAATTTATTTCCGTTGTTGTTAATTTCTTCTTTGTAAAAATTAGTGTTTGAATTAATTGGAATTGACAAGGGCTCGCAAATCACAGAGTCTTTTATAAATAGAAGAAATTTACACACAGACTCATATCTAGGAATATACAATGAAAGCATAAAATTTAATAAAAGCCACAAGGTGGTGCAAAAATAATATCATAATTTGAATTGACTGCTATTTTTGCAGATGGAGTTTTTTTTCATTAATGCCATCAATTTTAATGTTTAAAGTAAACTTTTTCTGAAAACAGAATGAAAGTGGCAGCTAGTTCAAAATACGATGCAACTCTTGTGCCACCTTATATAATTTCAGAGGGAGCTAGGGGAGGCGGCCTTTTATGAATGCAATATGATTTTTGTGCCCGAACTTGCATCAAACTATCGCTCTATGTTTTTTCCTCTCTCTGTTTCCTTACGTTTTCTTATCTTGCAATAGAAACAAAATATGATACCATCATACAAAAGCCTTTTCAATAGGAAAAATAAATATTTACAAAACTTTTTTTACTTCAAAACGAAAACACTAAATGACCATTAGATTCCATAGGGGACCAATCTAGAGTCTGGTGGAGTAATGGATTTATCGTCAAACATAAACAAATTAACTTTTGCCATTAAAAGAAGCCCCCTCAAGTAATTTCTTATTTCCTTTGCAAAAAGTGGGTCGGTCATAAAAATCATAAAATACAATAAACAGAAGGAAAATTTACTTCTTTGCCATTAATTTTGAAGAGAGTCTGTACATTTGATTCGTTAAAATTTCCTTAGGATGGTTACGATCTCCACTTCTTTAAATGACCAAAAACAAGAAAAACAACAACATTATTACGATAATAATAATCATCATCATATTTATATTGCGGCTCTTCCAACAAAAAAAAAAAAAAAAAAAAATTAACGTTTTAGTTGTTCTTATGGCGGCTGGTACTGAACCCAACAAATTCCATAGACAATAAAATAATTTTCTAATTATTATTAATGGAATTTGTTTGTGAGAAATACTCAGAAGAGATTTCAATATTCTTGGCAAATTGTTATTAATATTGGCCTCCAATTAAGTTCATTATAAAGTTCTAATTAAGATTATTAGAAGTTTCATAATAAATTAAATATCATTTTTGTACAAGTAACAAAAAATTCCTAGAAGTCATACACAATATTTTTCTATATTAAGTTTAAAAGGATACGTTTTGAACAAGGACTATTTTGTAAGAATGTTATAAAATCAATGCCCCTTGCACTCACTTTAAAAAGTTGGTCATGCCATCTACGAATAAATAGAAGTGCTTAGAAAGCCTATGCCTTCCGGCCTTGTCTCACTTTTGCCGTATTCCTCAACAAACAAACAAATTATTATATTAATTAAAAATTAAAAAAAAAATATTTTAATTATTTTTAATAGAGAAATATAGAGATGATTAAGACTCTAATAAAATTATTCAGTGAACTGAGAATATCGAACACTAAATAAGAAAAATTAAAAAAAAAAGCGGCAACTGAGGAGATACAAGGAACTGTTGACGCAAGCGACGCAAGCCATAATGGTTTTTTCTAGTTGAAAAAGCCTGTGATGAAAAATACATTCTTGTGGTCGTTAGAGTTTTTCTCTGTGAAGAAAAGCTATTTTAAGTGTTTCTGATTTGGGGTGCGTGGCGATACCATCTGTGTAATAAAAATATTTGAAAAAATTGAAAATTTTTGTTTATTTATTAATAAATTCGACATGGAAAGGATACCGTGAAGGAGCCAATCAGAGGACAAAATTTTCACCGGCGATTCATTATCACAACTTCTGTAACAAGAAAACGCTTACCAAAAAAAATTTCGTAAACGTATGTCATCTAAACATATAAATAGTGTCCAATTTTTTCCAAAACTATTTTTGATCTTCAGAAAATTTTCCAATATCTATACATATATGCATGTATTAACATGAATGTGTGTTTTAATAATGACCAAAATGATGAGTTTAATCCAGTACAATGTTGCAATTGAAATATGTGCCAATTTATTCGTTTTTATATACTTTTTGTTACTGAATAAAAATAAAAAAATAGGAAAGAAAGAAAGGTTACACGAACCGGTTTTAAACATAGAAAACCGGTTTTATATATTTATAAAAACCGGTTTTAAACATAGAAAACCGGTTTCATATATAGAAAACAGGTTTCAAATGATGCGTGATATTTTCGGATATTCGAAGATATGCTTTATGAAAATGCGAAATAATTGTGCAGCTTAGAAACATCCTTGTGTGATAATAACATTTTTCAGAAAACGATCACAACTAATAAATGATAACGATTTTTATCATGAATTATTATATTTTTTCCTTCCCTTCCATGTTTGCATTAAGCTTACAAGCAACAATAAGCATTCAGTTTTCTTTATCTCATTTCAATTCCATTGTCACAATGGAAAAAACCCCCATTATTGACAAATTCATTTGGCGTTCAGTCGTTCAACCTTTTGTATTATTTTAACAATTGCCTAATTATCTTAATATTTTTTTCGTGCTCTTAAAACTGTTCAAATAAAGCAATCAAGCAAAGCAGTTCAATTAATTTCATTTTCCTTTAATATATCAAACAAACACAAAAGAAAGCGTGAATGAAAAAAAAACGAATTAGCAAAAGAAAAGAACTATTTCCCTTATTTTTTAGAATAATAAAAAAATACTCGCACATTAAATGAAATGAAATCAGACAACGAAAAACATAACTGAGAATGAATGGAAGATCTGCAGGTGGGCAAATACATTCAATTTAAGCGTTAATTAGTAGAAATTCACTACCAATCAGTTGACCATTGTTCGAAAGTAACAAGTCAAATAACTAAACAGAGGAAGCGAGTAAAAAATATGTGTTTATGTGTTAGTAAGTTTTTGTTTCCGGTTTTGTTAGTAAATGGATTTTATTTGGCTTAGAGATTCCATGAAACCGTAACTCTCTATCTATCACTCTCGCTCTCACACGTATACACACACTGCAGTGTTAAAAAGGGGAAGCCATTGCAACGTAATTACTGCCGCAATTTCAATTCGTTGTCTGAATAACAAATATGAGTTGCAAGAAGCTCTGAAATAACAACACAAATACTAACAGGAAGTGCGAAATAGAACAAAGGAAAATTCAGTTTTTCTTTTTTTCTTCAACAGCTTAGTCAGGATATCGGAAAGTCCTACGGCTTCTTGATATTTTCACATTTATGTTTTCTCATCCACTTGCCCGCTGGTCTTGAAACAAGTAATTCTGTGCTGTAAGTTTTTTTTTCCATTTCAATGTAATTGCTGACTCAACTTGAAGTCGGGCAAAACCAACTTATTTTTAATTATGGATTTTGTTGTTTGCTTTCACTTTTTTGTTTGTTTTGATTTAACTTTTTTTGCTGAAACTTTGATTCTTTTGTCTCAGGAAGAGTAAAGTGGAAAAAAATAATTTCACAAAATTACAAATTGCAACGAAGCTTAGTTTATGCTGCAGCATCCCATTGTTCTGTTACCAGCAAATCCTGGCAGATTTTTAAAGTTCCTTTTTAAGAGAAAAGTGAATAAAAAATAATTTATAAAACCGTGATTCATATTGTTTCTAATTTTCAGTTTCCACTTTTAAGTTTTAATTATTTAACAAGTTGTTTGCAGTTGTACAAGAACGTTTCAGATCTTGCTAAAACTATTAAGTGTTACAAATTTGTGTTTTATTTGAACAAAATATATATGTGCGATATTCTTCTTTGATTGTAGATACGATTCTTGATTTTTGTTAGAAAAACTGCAAGCTGAGTTTAATTTTTTTATACAAATGTAAACAATGACGATGAAAGTAATTTGAATTATTTAAAATGTGAGACAAGTTTTTTCAGGAAGCTTAATGTTTAGTGGTTTATAGTCCTCCCTCTTTCCCTCTCTCTCTGTGTCTGTCTACAGAATGGTACCTTTCAGAGACGCGATTAAATGAAAGCTGGCTTGCAATAAAAAAACTTAATGCAGGACGGAAAATATTCCGAAGCTGGGATTTTCTTAGCATTAGCAGCTCTGCCGCAAGGAGAGTATCACAAGGTGTTGTACGGTTGCAGTCAGAGAAAAGTTCAACTTCTTTAATAAGATGACTGGCACACGTATGGGTTTTGTTCAATTGAATGAAAATTAGAAATGTCTGGGAATAGCTTTGAACATGAATGGTGCTCTAAGAAAAAATAGGCAACTTAAAAAGTGCATCAATTAGAAGTATTCGTAGATATAAAGAACATTCTTCACTATACCCACAGATTCCTCAGGAATACTTTTATACTCCAAAAAAAAAAATGCAGCTCGTGGTGAAGTAAAAATACTTTTAACCACCAAAAGGTACGGAAGGAAAAGCCATAAGCTCCTGTGCTAATGGCTCAATAACTTTCAAAATTTTGGACTTTAGAGTGAATCCAATAAAGTAGTCCCTAGAAAGGAGTTAGTAGCCACAATCATCTCTTACAGATCACAAGTGCTTTAAAATGTGTTTTACTTGGTTGTATATGCTACTAGAACTTCCACCATTTCAGATCTTAATGATTATAGTGTTAATCAAAATTTAATTGATTTCAATTAATAAAAAAAATAATTTTCAAGCAAAATTTTTTTCAGTGTAACGTATTTCTTGCATGAGAAAATGTTTAACTTGAGATTGAAAGAAGCCTAATTTCATTTTTAAAGTTAGAAGCTTAAAAATATTTTGAAAACAGTTTTATCTTTCGTGATAAGATATTTGAAACCTTCCCTTAAATTAAAAAAGAATCCATTTATTTATATTTGAATTTCGTGAAAGTGACATATCATGATCATCGCTATTTTTCTTCACTCTAAAGTAAAGGAAATGCTCGTGATTACACTGTGCAACACAAGAAAAAAATTGGAAAAGTTCAAAAGTGTATCAAGGTTTTTAAAGTTTATATCTGGCTTTTATTTTAGGGGCAGTTTAAGACACCACCATTTTTTGGTAAATTGTTACAGTGAGTCGGCATGGGCAATTTTTTTCAAATCTATGTTTTAGGTACCCGGTGCGTTCAACAGTTTTATATAAAACACTGCGAATATAATTTTTGTGGAACATTCGAACTCTTTAAGTCTTTGTGGTATGAGACTTTTTCATTTAAATGGAGCAATAGCGGGCTGAAGTGTTCAACAAAAATATTTGTCACACAATTTTATTGCATCATTCAGCGATTATTTTCAATATTTAAATTTAACTTGATTTTAAGTCAAAATTTAAAATCTGTTTAAGGGTTAATTTTGTATTTATTGATATTGGCTGCTTAAATGTTACACAAAACTTAAGGAAAAAGTTTGTATGAACATGATGTTTTATGTATAATTTTATTATAATTTTGCTAAAAACAAAATCAATTGTTATTAATAAAAAGTTGGGGGCGAGTTCGGGTATCTAAGAAAGCAATTATTCCTTAATAATGTGCACCATATCGTGTCCTTATCGGGGATAAAGTTTAAGTAAAATATTTTTTGGTTTTAATTTTGTTAATTTACGATCATTTAAATTGAATCCAAAAGTTTTATAATCGTTAGAGATGACATTGCAAATTTAAACCAAAATCGAATTTGCAGCGGCCATACAACTTGGTGCAATAACAGTTAATAAAAGCACTCCGACTGTAAAATGTAACGTTTGTTCCTTAAGGGTATAAGATAAGATAAGATATGGTATTCCTGCTAAAATTAAATGAATTTTGTCGCTTTTATAATGTTCTCCAATGGGTGCACATGTCTTACGAAGTTCATTGGAATCTGTTCCCAACTGATGTGCAAAGACCTTGATGTAATAAATAAAAAAATTTAATTTTCTTGACATCGACGTATAGTGGATTAGTAGAGTTAAAAGATTAAAATCTTCCTCTAAGTCTTTTACTTAAAATTGATCAACACCTAAAATACAAGGCTTACAATTGATGCCAAATTAATTTTAACTTATTTCTATCAATCAAATAGAATTTCAAGCTTCTGTGAATGTATTTGATGATCGAAAGCAAAATTTTATGAGCAATAATCATCCTCGATACCATTAAAGCATAGAAAAAAAAAACAATGTTCATTGCATTCACATGGACACTGGTAATTAAATTTTGTAAAGAAGGAGGAAAAAATTCGTTTACATAATTTTTCTTTTTAAGCATCTCAATCAGTTAAAATATATAAATCTTAATTTTAAATTGTTAAAATAAAGTTCTCTACGAAAAGTCCCTTGATAATAAGAAAATGCAAATCCTAGAACAGGAAAATGACCACCCACTATTTCCAACGAACTTCTTTTTCAAACTAAAAGACGTGCCACACAGTTGACTGTTTAATTTAATCAGTTTCAGCAAAGAACAACTAGTTGTAAATAGTTGAGAGATTTCTTAAATTTTTTGTAAAAATTTCTAAGCCACCAACAAAAAAAGTTATATCAAAACTTTTTGACAAAAAACAAACAAAACTTTGTTGTTGCTCCCTTAAAACTGCTAACAAATTCATATTGTTCATAAAATGAAAAACAACAAGGACAAGGACATCCACCTGACTGCCAGAATGAATTGAATTTACAATTCAGTAGCAACACTATAATTATTTTAGTAAAAAAGGAGCTTAAAAAAGTGAAAAAAATGTATGAAAAAATAAAATGATAAGCACCATTAAACGTTTTAAATATTAATAATATTTAAATCTCCAACATGTAAATGTAATAATCCGCAAATATATTTTTTAGTTTAAGTGTCATTTTATTAAAGTTTCACAAAAAATATAAAAGTGCATAAAATATAATAAATCAAGCTAAAGATTATAGTTGATAAATCTTTTATTTATTAATTTTTAAAAAAGAACTTTAAATGAAATTAGACTATAATTTTTAGAAATAATTGGCAAAACTTTCGCTCCATTGAATAATTTTATTAAAACAAATTAAATTTTATTAGAATTGAAAATGTGCTTTTCAACGGACTATAAAAAAAGTTATTTACAGTTTGAGAGATAAATTAAAAAATTAATTGATTTGATTTGATATTCTGCGTCTAATAACGTCAAATTCAAATGAAGGGTTTAGAAAAATTCACAGAAAATTTTCATAGTTTGAAATAAAGATGTATTCCATACAAGTTTCTTTTTTAGCGATAAATTCCTATTCAGTTGATATAGAACACATTTACGAGTATACAAATTGTGAATAAAGAATTGAAAAAAACAGCAAAAAAGTCGGCAAAAGAAGTTTGTAAAAAACCCTGCAGTTTAAATGCTAAAGTATTTTCAGTTTAGTGAAAAATTTAGGTCTTGTAGCATTATAATCTGTTCATATGTTTTTTTTTTTATTTTTTTATGAAGAAAATTTTTATAAATCGTTAAATTCCATGATGGGGTGATTTCCTTTTTCTTCAAGTATACTCGTAATAATAAGACTTGAAAATACTATTAAAGAAAAGAAATTTTAATTTTATTAGGAAAAATCCGGAAATCCCAAAACGGGGATAATATGTCCCAAAATACATGTTGCAAAACCGAATCGCTTGTCTTTATTTACAGTTTAATATTTATTTGTTTTATTTGCTAATTAAATGGACTAAAATTATAAGATGGTCATAAAAAAATCTTTTTGAAAAAAAGCTTTTTTTTGATCATGTTAAATGTTAAGACATTAATTTATTAGTGTAATATAATAATCTTGTATTACGAGTCCCTGGATAAAGTTGATAAAAAAAAACTCACGAAACGTCGGGAAAATATGAAATAAATAACTTTGAAATTTATTGTCATAAAAACATATTAGACCTGATTAGCTAAAAAAAATACTAGAAACTAACGTGGCTAAAACTTATTAATTTTACATAATTGGCAATTTTGGAAAATGTAAAAAATATTATTAAAATTAGCAAAGCAACACACAGCTTCAGTGAGAAATATTCAACTTAAGAATTATTTTTAGTTTCCATATGCTTGAATTGCAGAACTTGTTAAGAATTTCGTTTATTTTTTAAACTTTTCAAAACTGAATTCGTTTTATGTGTTATTGTCGAGTTTCTAACTCCAAAATTAGTTCTTGAGAGTACAATTGACCGTGCACTTGTTTCCGGCTTAACACAGACTATGAATTAATTTCATGAATTAATTTTTTTTATTTAAATAAAAATCATGTAAAACGAAAGCAACTGTAAGCAAATGCGAAATGGAGCAAAATAAAAAGTTTAAATATAAATGAAGTTCGTTCTAATGCTTAAGAAGAACTAATCCATCCATAGGCTGCAGGTGCACTATAGGTTTCTTAAAGAAGCATCGACAAAATTGAACTCCAGGTGTCTTGGCAGGATAGTTGCTAGGACAGTCCACAGGGCTGCGGGTTAATTTCCTACCTTGGATGGCGCAATGCTGTCCAATAAACGATTAAGGCTCTCTGGTCTATGTTCGTTGTGTTAATGAATGATAAATTTTCTAATTAAATGGCATTAGTTCTTTGTTTTTGACAAAGATTGAGAGAAATATTAATGTTGATATGCCGAAATTTTTTGAATCCTTTGTAATAATATGAAAAAGTGTTTATTTTAGCATCAAGTCTTTTTGTGTTGAAATATAATATATTTATTTATAATTCCTTCCATGTTTCACCAAATTTTTTTTTCTGACGATGCCCAGTGAAAGTTCATAAGTCTTCAATAAAAATAATTATTTTAATCAAAAATGCCTGGTGATAGACGAATATTAACATTGAAAAAGAAATTATAAGCGAAAAAGATCTTGGGACCAAAGGCTTCTGGAAGTCTAAACCGCAAAGATGTACTGTGAAATACCCCTAAATCCCAAGGGTGCATCGTAATTAAAAAAGCTCTTGTTAAATTTTTCAAAGGGGTTTAGTTTTTAAGCAAACAATAATAGTTTGGCAACAATTTCAGGAATATAACAAATGTACTCGTCTTGCCATCATTTAATAGAACATTTGCTTATAAACCACAATTGTACAATCACACACACACACACGCACACACAAGAACACTCATACAAATGTCCCATCTAACAAACCTTTTGTAAACACGTAGAGCCAAATTCTCAGTATTCCAAGGAAGGGACATGTAACCAAATGAACGAGATATTGTAGGAAAACAACAAGTGACCTCTAAGTCGACTTATTTTCTACAAAAAAACATAAATGCACACATACAAGCATATTTTACACACATACTTTAACAAATTCTTTTTACGGTTAAAGGAGCTTAAAATCGAAAGAGAGTACGAGAGTTAGAAAAATTGTTTTAAAACTGGCCACAAAAGTTAATTAAAATACCAAAACGTACATTTGAGGCAAGCAAACACCCAGACAAATATATACGTGCACACGTATATAAAACTAAAATGACCTTCTCACTTCAGGGCCTGCTTGGGCCTTTCCTTGACGTTGTATCACTTTTCTGTAATTTTCGAAGAAGTTGTCTAAGAAGGCTTTGGCTCTCCTTCCAAAAGATGCGATACACAATAAATTTTCTCTTCCATTATAAGGCAGAGGAGCAGAGGCAAAATTTTTGTTTTGCCCGGCAAAAGAATGCAGATCCTATTATGAAAACAAGATTAAGTTGGGAAACATCAAAAGACATAGAAATACACGTGTACGAATTGTTCTAGTTGAGTTTTGTGCTTCAAAAAGAATAATTGAGGCATTCAATTGAAGGCCTTTTAGCAGATTATTTTCGGAGGGTCTTTTAAAATATCTGCCAGAGGAAGCGGAAGCTGAAATTCTACCCCGCACTGATAGTGTGAGTAAAACAAATATGATTATGGTATGGAGGAAAAAGCCCTGATGGGTCCAAAAAAGCGGCACTAGGCCTTCTAGAAGGCATCTATACTCCTTTTTTACCGCTGGGAGAAAAAAAGAATATCAAAATATATTCATATTCTCAAAGTATAAGTATATGTTTGTGTGTGTGTGTGTGTTTATGTTTAAGTTTTCATTGGCGATTTGTTTCGCATTATACGAGTATTTTTCATAAAGATTCCTTTTTAACCATTTAGGGCAAGTTCCTGTTTAAACAATATTGCGGTTGAAATTATGATTTTATATCCTTTGTGGTCCCCTTAACGAAAAGGGACTTTTAAACAGGTGAAGTAAATAATTTCCAACTCATTTCTTCCTTTTACCTTTAATCCTTAACAACAACAAAAAACATAATCAATGACATTTTTGGGTACATCAAGCAGTAAACTTTTTAAATTTGCTTCCACTGGAATAGTTAGCAGATATTTTGCAAAAAAAGGAGCAAGGAATTGCAAAGAAGATATTAAACTTTTTAAAATTCCCAAAATACTAATACATTTTTATGGGACGGTATGTCTATTTGGATGTTTGTTTGATTGGCCCCTTGTACATATTTCTGTCAAGTTTATAATGCAGAATACTCGTAACAAGTCAATAACCAAGTAGCAGGTATTTTTATGTTTGAAATGCAACTGATTCAAGTAGTTTTGAAATGCCAAATCCTAACAAAAGAAAAAAAAAGGATTTTAATTTTAAAAATTGTAACCAAAAGGACGGCAACTAGTCTTGCATAGCACCAGGCACATGCTCAAGGAGAAAAGGAACATTGACAACAAATGACATTTTTTGAAGAATTAAATGGAAGAATATCTTGCACAATTTTATTAAATATTGTGAAAATAGGAAAAGTTATGAGACAGAAAAAGAGATCTTATTATTTTAGTCAAAAGCAAAATCGGCTTAAGGTGTGTTCGTTCAAATGATTGATGATATTGGCAACAAAATTAGTGCAGGTTGACTTTACAGTCAGATTGAATACTGCCAATGCCTTAAACAACTATCCCTTTAGTATTCTGCAATAGAAAATTAGAAAATTTCAATTAACTAGTACTTATTGATATACATATTGAGCTTGAGGCCTGCTTCTTTTGTGTAAAAAAGTTACACTTAATCAAGTTTTATAACGAATTGATATATAATGTTTGATAATAAATTGGAAAATATAAAAAGAAATAATATTAACACATATTTTTTGTGAATACAAAGAACACTTATGCATATACACTATATACATAAATAAATAAATTTAAATTGCAAAAAATAAATATTAATTGAATTTTATTTAGTCCTTGACCACGTCAAAGAGTAAAACAAAAAATAAAAAAAATAAAAATTTTTACGACCTCATGACCCTCAATTTATGAACTAAATCGTAATTGAGTTTTTCTTTTTCTGTCAATTATTTCACACACCAAAAATACACATCCAACAGACAATAAACCGCACTTGTTTCGTATCTCTGTTTTCTTTTGTTTCCATTCATTTTAGAATGTTGTTGCTAGTGATGTTGTTAACAAAAATGAAATCCAGCTTATATATAGAACCAAATAGTGCAATGGCTGCTTGGGTGCTCAACTAAAGGAATCACAAGAGAAAAGATATTTAACCACAGTATATTAAAACAAACGATATCCCCAACAACTCACGTTGAAGAAACTGCAACAAAGTTCTAAATTTAAAATAAAACAGCAACAACAACAACTGCCAACACATGAGTATGTAAGACTTCCCCCGACGAATAAAACAAAACAAAGTAACAATAATAACAACAAATTTATGAATGTTTTAGAAATGTTGCAAATAGAAAGGGATTCAAATTGTATTATTGCAACAAGAAAAAACCAACAAATTTTACCTGGAATTTTGTTTAACTATAAAAGGACAATAGAGAAAACATTGTTTCTTAAGTTTCTAAGACTTTCAAAGGATAAATCAAACTATTTTATAGAGAATATAAAACTTTAATTAGTTTGAAGCTTGAAGCAACTTGGCTGGTAGCGCCCTATACCATAAGCCTGAAAAATCAGAGACTTGCGTCCGGTTGTCGTACAACCGTATTTTCCATATTTTTATTTATTTGATAGATAACCGATAACCTTGAGAGAATTAGTATATATTTCAATATTCCTTTGTTACAATACTCATCGAGACTTAAGGCTTCAATAATTTGGGTCTAAGGATATTCGTGACTTTTTTTCTACCTCGTGAGTTCCTTAACTCCGATCACTAAAAATTTCAAAATTCAAGTAAAAAGCGTCATCGTCTTAGTAATATTTTCAATTTAACTTATTAAACTGTTAAAAAAATGCACTATTGAAAACTTTGGAAGTTTTAAAATTTTTTTGCAAATCACAAGTTTAATGAATTTTTAAAATTCCCATATTGTATTCGTGAGCATTTGCATAAGGAAATGAGTTTCAATACTTTTCAAATGTGATGATTGAAGTGCCAGTGAAATGCTGGTACATTCACCGCTGAGCCGATAAATAAAAAAGAAAATTTTGAAAATCATTAAATTAAATCTATATGTTACAGTAGTTGCTTTTTGCCCATTTTATTTAAATTAATCAATTTGAATTTATTTTTTTTAAATTAAAGTCTCCCTTATTTTGTTTTACTTATCGATATTTCGTAACATCTACAGAATATTTATTTATTTTATGTAAATTTAAAAAAATCAAATTTATATAAAATAAAAAATTTAATTTAAATTAAATTTAAAATGTTTCCTTTAAATTTAAAGTTAATATTCTCGCAATTTGGCCAATATTTACTCTAAAAATGATTTTATTTAATTTAGCAACATGTTTCGCTTTGACCATGTCCTAAGATGTTGCACCAGAGAAGACCAAAACGACCTTCTGCCATCAAATATATTTATTAATTCTCTTATACGTAAGCAAATATAAGCTGATTATTATTATTTCTGATTAATTTATTTTCCTTATTATCCTTTTCTGCAATTTGGATTATGACGAGTAATTCAATATAGACCTAAAATTAAATGAATCTCTTGATGGAACTGACGTGCAAAGAGAATTATTCGTTTAAATACTAATTAAAAACGAATTCAATCAATAGTATTTTTGATGAAAATTTAATTACAATTCATTTGCTCACATACAGAGACTCAAACACACATGTCGCACTAACACAAGTGCGTACGTTCTGCTGAAAGAGTAAAATGTAAATGTATGAGTGAAATGCAAGATAATAAACTAAAATTAAATTTTAAGCAAAAGTAATTAATCTTCTTATTCGTTTCCTTTTTTTACTTACAGCTACGGGCTCCTGGGTGCATCTGGTTGTGGCAAGACCACGTTATTGTCTTGCATTGTTGGCAGAAGACGGTTAAATTCTGGTGAAATATGGGTATTGGGTGGCCGGCCAGGATCTCGTGGTTCCGGTGTCCCAGGACCCAGAATTGGTTATATGCCACAAGTAAGTTGAAATTATTAAATAAATGAATTTAAATGAATATAATATATATAAAAGAAATAACACACAAGTCCTCGGATCACTACCAAGACCATAGGACTATCTGCGCAATAAGAAAAACCAAGCAAAACTTTTTACAGGGTTTAATGGGCCAGCCAAGTGGCTTGAAACACTTCTTGCAGAATTTGAAATACAGCAATTTTTCATTAATAAAAGATTTCTGGAGTTTCTCCTCATCGCCCCATGTTTTTAACATTGATAACATCATGTATATATTATCACTTTAAATCAAAATTGATCCTGAAACTGTTTGAATATATAAACGATAAATTTTACGCTTAAGTTTTTGTTTTTTTCCTATTAAAGTTTTATAGAAATATATTAATATGAAGGTTGGATGTCTCAAAGCCAGACAACGAGGTGTTCGACCCTAGATGTGTTTTGGGTATAGGGGAACGGAGGTGTGTTGGGCAAGATCAAAGCCTAATCAGGATACAGACTAGCTCATAGGCGTTCCGTTAAACGGTTGTAAGACGTACAGAGCAGATGGCATCTAGGCTAACCTGACTATCAAAATCAAAGGGAAAGGAAGATTATCGTGTTCCGCCCTGCCATAGCCCTGCTCTTTCGCAAAAAATTGTGCAGCCCACTATTGAAAAATTTATCAAAGATACTGAAAAACATTTAAGACAAACAGGACATTTATAATTTCAAAGGCCGAAAGAAAGTTCATAGATAGCAGCTTTTTGGCAGAGAGTTTTGGGTTCCATAAAGCGATAACGCAACAAGTCCTTTTAATCGAAAAATATATTTATATCAAATTTTTGGATTATTTATTGATAATGAAACACTAATTTTTTCCTTGATGTTAATATATCCCTGATGTACTTTTAGAATTACAACTACTAAAATGTTTGTCCTGCACATTCAAACAAGCGTCTTGGCAGGTTTTAATCAAAGCTAATGAATGAGCTTTTTTATAATAATTTTTGCTGCGAAAACAGACAGACACACAGACTCGTACAAAGAAAATTAATGATAAATATTCTGCAATGAAAACAAACATTTTGTACATCTTTCTAATATTACAGCGACTGTTGCCAGGTGCTGGAGAGCAAATGAGGCCATTACCATAGATTAGGAGAGGCTGGATCATAAAAAGGATTAAAAATAAAACTTAAGAATCTAGTATAAAAATGAGCATTAAAATATATTTCTCATTCCAATTTCTCAAGTTGAAATTAGTCTTGAACATTTTAAGCTTGCAACACTGGTAATGCCACTAATGGAGTTGCATTTAAAATATAATTTATGGCTCTTTACTGTGAAAGAGAGAAAAAAATATTAACAAAAGCTTCAAAAAATAAACAAAACAGCAAATAAATTTAAATTTTATGATGTACGCGGAGTCTTTCAGTTTTGTTATAAAGTTTTTTTTACATTTTATTTCGCTTCATATACTTTTTGTGTTTTCCTTTCATAGAATTTGATTAAAAATGAATAAATGTTTGGTTATTATTTTGTTGTTGTTGTTGTTTTTGTTGCAGGAGGTGGCCTTGTATGGTGAATTTACTATGAGAGAAACATTAATCTACTTTGGTTTAATCGCTGACATGTCCCGCAGCGACATTGAGGATAGAACTGAATTTTTGCTGAAACTATTAAATTTACCAAATGGTTCGAAAATTGTTAAGAACTTAAGTGGTGGCCAACAGAGACGCATGAGCTTGGCAGTGGCTTTGCTGCACGAACCCGAGTTATTAATCTTGGATGAGCCCACAGTTGGTGTTGACCCAGTACTGCGTCAAAGGTATACATTTTACAAATATTTTAATGCATCGCTTAAATTAAAACAAACGGAAGTAAAATTTTTGTAGCGGTCTTGAACCTAAAAAAACCTTAAAAATTTCCGCCACTTTTTTCATTTGTTTGTAGATGCATTTAAAAATATTTTTATCTTCATATTTCCGTTCAGTTAAAATTTTATTAAAGTAAAAATAAAGAAGAAACAAATTAAAAGTTAAAATTAAAGTTTTATGTGCCTGATAAAATTAAATGCATTTAAAGCAGGTGTACTGGCATATTGAAATGAATATTGGAAAATAACTTACTGAAGGATCTTTAAAATAATTAAAGTTCACTATTGTAGTATAGATCATAATCAATCAAATATTGTTGATGTTAAAATAAAAATTAAAAGATTAAAGGAAAAAGAAACAATTTCCTCATAATTTTGTTGAGTTCCCAATTACTTATTTGTTTACAAAAAAATATTTCAAACCCTTTAGTGCTGATAATTTACACAATGAGAAATGTCGATTTAAGTGAGTTTCGACTGCAAAAATGTTTTAATTTTATATCATTATTTTCTTTATTTTATTTTCCTTTTTTTTACTCCTGTACAATTATAAGTAAATTTTCGTATTAATTACAGTTGTTTAATTCATTTTTCCTTGTCTGCTCGTACATTTGTTTTCTTTAATTCACTTTGTTTCCGTTTCCTCATGTCGATGTGTCCTTTCGTTGCAGCATATGGGACCATCTAGTGGATATAACCAAGACCGGCAACACAACTGTGATAATTACAACACATTACATCGATGAGTGCGCCCAGGCACATTTGGTAAGTAACATTTGTTCCACGAATATGTCGAAAAGAATGCGATATCGCTTTCTATTAAGTTATTGTTGCAATGTAAATAGTTTTATTTTTTTTCTTTAACACAATTTTTTTATATTTAAGCATAAATGCATTCAATCTTAATAATTTAAAAGGTGCAATTTGCAAATACATTAAACAACGTTAGAATATATTTAAAGTATGTAAGACATTTGATTTTAGTCGTCATTCCGGCCAGACCCCTTGGTTCCATATATTAGTCATCTAAAACACTTTATTTCTATTAGAGTTTTGGAAGTCATTAAAAAAACATTAATTCCATGTGAAATCAATTCCCTTAAAAAAAATAACATGCTTATGACAACAATATTATTATAATTTCCAGGGAATTCATTTACCAAGCAATCCCGAACTTTGTTAAATATGATCCCAATTTCACGGCAAATATTCCATTATTCTTCAATCCAATACTGATGATATTTTTTTTTTTTTGATTTAGAATCAATCTTAAGTCCTTGAGCGTTTGTTTGCTGGGGTATCGAAATATTAGAATATATTTTTCTTACCATTTTATATCAAATCTAATTCATCA
The DNA here is from genome assembly GCA_963681545.1 of Germaria angustata. NCBI lineage: Eukaryota > Metazoa > Arthropoda > Insecta > Diptera > Tachinidae > Germaria > Germaria angustata. The sequence continues at coordinate 139,031,951 of OY812998.1, read as the reverse complement.
GCCCCATTCAAGTTAAATTATTATGAAATCATTTTGAACACACGCATACATTCAGTTTGTTTTCCTGTAATTCATCCTTTAAAGGCTTAAAGGGTTAAGCTTCCACTGTATAACTAGAGCAATAAAAAGTTTTTTTTTTTTTACCAAAAGAAATTCTGCCGTGTACCTTATTAAACTTTAACATTAAAGAGCAAAATGAAAATGTGTGAAGAACAAAGAATAAATAAATGAATTAAATATTTAAACTCATAAATCAGCAGAGCTTTTTTTCACTTTATTCGAAGTGTGTAAAAAAAATTATGTTTAAATGAATATCCCAAGAAAATACTGGAGAATTTTTTGAGAATACAGAACATTTCGAAATAAGTTATTCCTTGATTTCACACTATTTTTCTGTTTTTTATAAAACTAGTCTGACAATGAAAAAATTAATATATAATGATTTTTTTATATTCAAAGTTTATCGGGATTTTACATATACGAGTATAATAATCGAACTTTTCAATTTTTGTTTGTTGTGGCTTTAGCTGTCAATATGTTGACGTTTCATTGATCGCTAAGCCAAGTCGTCAGTGAACTTTAAGCAGTTTGCAAATATTCAACCTCATAAGTTTATGGCAGAACATTCAATCACAATACGAGAATTTCCAGTTGTATATGAATAATACAAAACACATAATCATAGCAGACATAGAATGTTTTTTTTTCAAACAGCACAACCAGAAAAAAAAAAATTAAATCATATTTATTTAATAAATTAAAATTTATTTATTTTAACTAAAATATTAATTAAGCTCAAGGTCTTATTGAATGGTTAAAAGGTTTTATTTGTTGTTATCGATATTTTGATACTCATTGATTATCATATTCCCTTTTTCTGAAGATGATACTCAATGAGTATCAAAATATCGACAGTAACAAATTAACCTTTTTAACAATTTAATAAGACCCTTTTAATTAAAATAGTTATAAAAAGTTCAAAAAATATAGCGATAGTATTAGAATTTATTTGTCTAACTCGAATTCGACCTCCGTAGAGTAGTAGGTAGTGTACTAGACTCGTAGTGCGAAGGTCCCAGGTTCGAATCCTGCCGCAGAACTCTGGCAGTTTGTGTCTGATAATTAAAAGGGAGCGCACAACAAGCCTTCACTGGCTTAAGTGTATGTCGTATGACATGGGCTATCGCACCTCTCCAATCAACCTAACCTATCCTAACCTAACTCGAATTCGATTACTGAGCTTCTCACTTCAGATTAATGGTTTTTTTTTAATTATAATTTTTTATTAAGAAAAAAGGGGAAGCCACAAGCACTAGTAGAACGGGGCAAGTACCTGTTTTTGATGGTTGCTACAACCTTGTGATAGGAGTCCATGTATCTGTATTTTAACCCTTCGCTACCCAACATCACCTTATCACATTCGCATTTGAAATGTCGTACTTTCAAGTCTTTCATATTTGTGAATAATATACTCTCTGTATTATAAAATTTACGTATGAATATGGTTCGCGAGGAAATATTTAATTTTTTTAATTTTTCGATATTATCGCCATTAGGATGGGTGGGCATAACAGGATAAAGAACATCGTGACTCCTACAATTGTCTCCAGCGGTAATTATGGTTGGTTTAATTATTTTTAATGTATTCAAATAAACAACTGGTGGGCGAGTTTGGAAGCTGTTGAGGGGGCATATAATTGAACTAAATGGAAGTTTCTGCACCTCAGCCGGGAAATTATAACCATTTAATATATTCGTTATTATTTCCTTATTGCGTCCTTAAAACTCAATATCACGTTTTTGTAAAACCCTCTTTATAAGATTATTCGTTGTGTTAAAATTGGTTTTGGTTATTTGGAATAGTAGTTCGTAGCTCTCCCAAAAAAATGTAGGATTTTGGTACAAATCGAATGAGAGAATATATGATTATTTATTACTAATAAATCTAAGCATCAAAATTGCACTTTTTCTCGATTATGAGTTCAATTTCAGGTCAAAGTAAATTAAATGTTGATAACATTCTATTGATCACAATCTGAAACAATTTAAAATTTATCATCAACATGTTTTGCCAATTCTAAATATCGTCGCTGCCATTTTCGTCAAATCAGGTTGGCATAAAATATTACAATTTTGAAATCGTTTTAGACAATTATTGATTTTTATTGACGACCACCTGCCATTTTATAAGTCTATCAAAAACAATTAATTACTCTTGACAACCATTCCACAATTGCCAAAATATTACCGTCGACTACGTGTACCATCAACGACGACAAATGTAATATGGAGGAATATCTTTCGTTTCGTTGCTAATTCTTCTATTCATTACAGTATCAGCCACAACTGGTGATGCTGGAGACCTTAATGGAATTTTTTTACTATATTTATACAAAATTTAATAGTTCGCAAAAGTTTCTCTCTCTCTATTTTAATCCATTTTTCATTTATTGATTTCAATCTGCCTCGGCCCATTTTATTTATAAAAATAAAATTTAAAAAATATTTCTTTAAATTAAATGGAACTGTTGCTAGAAAAACATGCGAGTATTTTCTTTCCAATTTTCATTCATAAAACTTATAGCTGGATCTACTGGCATATCGGAGAACCATGTTGCAACATCAAGTGTTATTAATTGCTCATTTCATTTGACTGAATCTGCAGTCAACTTTTTGAGAAAATCTCATAGGATGTATTAACAAAATTCATTTCAGGGAGGATTCGTACTGGAGCAAATGGTTCTTAATGCGAAATTTCCATTGTAGGTTTCCAGTAATCCTCAACATTAAGGAACTACTGCTAGATTTGTTTTAAGTCTATTTCTATCTCCACTAGAAACAATTCTCGTTTTAAATAATTCTACAACGATATCATTCGCTATATCAGGTGTGGTAACGTGACAAGAACATAAGAAAATGATAAGGAGTAGATGCGTTGGCAGAGAGCAAAAGATTGTAAAGAGAATTATTTATAAATAAATTTTTCACAAAAATAGTGAATACAAAAAAAAACCGGAAATAGTGTAATACGAAATTCGCAAATATTTTTCCCCGCAGAACGAATGGTATGTGTAAGTAAATCTTAATCAGTTTTTTTCATTTACTCATGACCTGTTCTTGTTATCAAAACTTCAAATTAAAGGCATTTATAAAAATAAAATGGCCAGTTGTTCGTTAGCAGAAAAACATCATATACACTCACACTCCCATGTACACATACATATAAACACACACACACACCTATATACATATAGTTATATTTGTGTTAAACCTTAATTTATCTTCAAACACACACTAACACACATTAACACAGACACAAAAAATTCTTTCACACATTCAACGGTGCTGTTTTCACGTTAATTTATTTGTGTGTTCGTATATAAAAATCTCGGTAAAGAATGTCAGGGATTTATGGTACTTGTAAATCTATTCTGTGGAAAAAGCAAAAATAAAACAAAACATAAAATATGTATAATTCAACTGCAACAATAAACAAATACAGAAATTATCATATATTTATAATATTTCTTTTTTCTCTTGTTGTTGGCAGCAACAATAAACAATTGCGTGACTTAAATATACTATTTGTGTGACTGTGTGTGTGTATTTTTTGCCAGCCCAGGGAAAGGGAATAAGCAAAGCTTATTGTTCGAACCCTCATACATACAGATAAATTAATAGAATTTGGAACAAAATTCTTTGGAAAAAAATATAAACAAAGGGAACAAGATTTTTTTGCTAAAAAGAATAATAAAAGATTTATTTAAGCTTTTAATGCGACAAGAACATAAATGAATGAGAGAAATATTTAAACCATAAAAACATAAAATAACAAAATAAAAAATATGCAGACGTTAAAACTCACGCACACCAAAGAAAAATTTCAAATGTGATAAAAACTAAGCAAAAAAAAAAAAAACAAGTGGTGAATGGGTTATGAAAATTGTATCTCAAAAAGAGAAAAGCAACCCACAAATTAAGTTAAAGTGATACAAAAGTCAGCTGAGAGAAAAAGTGTAAATTTGAGGCCAAATCATCAGAGGCATGTGGCATGAAAAACCACAGCACGCTTTTTCTTTGTACGTGTGAATGCAACAACAATGACAATGACAACAGCATTTAAGTATCGATGAATAAAAGTACCCTTATAAATGAAAAATTAAGAGATAAAAAATTATGGCCCATAAAGATTGCATAAAAAAACGAGAAATAATAAAAAAACTAAAAACAAATCGAACAACAACAATCAATAAATTTAAAGTAAATTGAAAAAAATCAAACAATAATTTATACGAAAGAAAAAAAAACAGAGATACAGTTAAAGCAGAAATCATTAAGATAAACCAACAAATAGACAAACACACACACAGACACACATACACATATACACACACAAGTAAGCTTTTACAGAAACCAAGTAGCAATGATTATTTTAAGAAAAAAAAAACTAAAAGGAGACTGAACTTATGTAGTATCATCTATTGCGGTTATTTTTTTCAGTGTACATTTTACATTTACATCAGTTTATATCGACATAAATTTTATACATGTCAAGTATTAACACAATGAATAAAATTTACATTAAAAAATAATCTAAAACAAATAACAACTGGTTTAAATTCTATAAATGTTTTTTTTTTTATAAATTTGAAAATTAATTGTATAGAAAATTGTTAAGGGTCAAGGAGGTTTAAAGCTTTTAAAAATAATAAATGGCTGAAATGTTTCATGTCTACAGTATGTGCGCAATATTTTAAATATAAATTGTTTCCAATTTGAAAACATTTTAAAAACCAATTACACGAATAGAGATTTTAAGCAAGTTTTTTTTTTGTATTTATATGCAAATATTAAATAAATGTTAGTGTTCATGGGAGACTTGTTTCCGAAATCGTTGATTGGGTTTCAAGCCAAAGCAAGAAAGAGCTTCCGAAAATATCATGAAAATGATTAGGTTAGGATCTAGAAATAGTGCGAATTTGGATCAGTTCCAATGATTTAAATATGTTCTTGTTATTGCGATTTGGCTTCTGTTTTTTTTGCAGGGTTATTTTTCCACTGGAATAAATTTTAAGGCGTACCAGTCGCCTTGCAAGTCATGACTTTTTTCCAAATTATATTAAATTGTAGTATTAAGAATAAGTACTAAAATCTGAATTCTAAAATGGTTGACTATTTAAGTCCACCCACAGTGCCAGATGAAACAAAAATCAGTTTCTATAGCTTCTGGAGTGATTGACTTCATATCTGTCGTTTTAAGCAAAGAGCAGATGCTTTCCTCCCTAACAAGCTAGTGTGACATCTAAAATTTACCATGATAGATGACTGAGCTCTGCTCCTTGGCAGAAAAATATAATTTACGAGGTACTCTAAGGCGGTTTCAAGCTGCTCTAAAGAATCTAAATATTAGTGACGTAGCAAGGCCACTTTTTAGAAAAATATTTGCGATTATTAACATTAATATCTGAGAAAGTATTCCCAAATATTTATCTATGGCTTGATTTATATGCCTGCAAAATGAAATATTCAAAATTTAACATAAAAATATTCTTGAGTCAATAATAGTCTTGATCTTGTACATTATAATTTGTAAATTTACACAGCCCAACTGAATGAAATTTTTTAAAGTCATTAAAATATAATTAGCTGATCCTTGAAGTTATTTAGCTGCTGGTTGAAAAGATATTATTTGGACTTATTTAGCCCCTCCAGGGACACGGTTTCTGCATCATGTTTTGGTTTACAAGTTGCTACTCTATCTTCTGGGAGAAAAAATAGTTCGGATATTTTACACCTTGACCTGTTGCTGATTACTCTTAAACTCATTAGAATAAGAGGAAAAACGGGAGTGTATATAAGGAAAGTAGGAATGCTTGCAGTGGTCCGCTCGGGCTACGTATACCAGAAATCGGGGATGCTTATTAAATATGCGGGCGATCAGAAGAGATTTTTCTAGTTTCACGCATACCAGTTTTCTTTAAGAGTTCTCCTAGACTGGTTGTTATTGAAGCTTCTTTAAAAATCACATGGTAAGCCCACATCGCGGGGATATATGGGTTGATTGGGATTGTTTACTCTCCAGGATGTTGGGCTTGTTTAAGATTAGATATCCCAAGCATTTCAACAAGGTGTCCGTGCATGGTACAGCACCGTAGACAGTATTTGTTATCATTTGGACCCCAAATTAGATGCCCAGGATCCAGATCTCCATGCTCTTCATGTTTTGGGTTTACTTCAGGCCATAAGGGACTACAGGGGCGGTAGTGGGTGCTTGTCTTCACACAGTGTTAAAACCACGGCCGAGTTGGTCCCTTGTAAATCTCAGAAAAATCTAAGTGTTTTCCGTATTCTAGTATTTCATGAACGGAACTCCAAGCCACATCATATTTTGGGGACTCTTAATTTAAACAAAGATTGCTTTTGATTGAATATACCCATGTGTACCGATATTATTGTTGAAGGATATTTTATTTGTATTACAAGGATATTGAATAATTTATTTTTGCGTTGAATACGTCAAAAAAGTAAAAATATTTAAAGAAGAAATTCACATTTCTACTTATTTTCTACATGTTCTAAACAAACCTGTACGAGCGTTAACAAAATTAACATTATATTGAGTATCTAATTTTTTAATAATATATCATGTCAACTATATTCTTGTTTTAATTTTTATTATTTGTCATTTACATATATTAAAATAAATTAATTTACTAAAACTGAGTGACCATACTGGCTTTAACATGAAGCTTTAGCTTAATTTAATTTAATGATCAAATTATGGACATCTAGAGGAAGAAAATAATATTCCGCAACAAAAGCGAATTGTGCAACTGCCCACATAAATGTTAGTTGCTTGAAGCGAGGTTGCACTGTAATACACAAATTAGATGTTATTTCTTTTTTTGTATTTCTTCTTTGGTTTCTCCATAAAGTTTCTTGCATTGCTTTTCCCCTAAAAGTATGTTTTTTGATCTTCTCTACGAAGAGACTAAAGGTAATCCCTCATGATGTTAATATTTCAAACTTTTTGGTATCGTCCCTTGATCTCTTTTATGTCCTAGTGAAAGCATTTTTTATTATTTAGTAATTTTCACATAGTGATATGAGGTCGAACGCTTTTCAAACATGATGATTGAGGTCCACTGATTCTTTGGTATGCATGAGTTCAATATTGATGTGGGTTAATACTAAAAGGATGAGATTTATTCCATTTTATTATGGAAAACTATAACAATCTGTCTCATGGAATTAAGAGTTGAGGACACCAAACAACGATATTTCTCTTAGATGTTGTTTTAAATATTTTTTTTTTTGCTTTTTTAGGTTTTTGTTTTAAAGGAACCAAATTTTTTGGCTGTTTGCTGATTCAATTTATACAATCAACTTAGTGTCTTTCAACTAAATAAATTGGTACTAAAAGAGTTGAAAGACCGAACCCAGTATATATCCATGCCACATCGTTGGTTTCATTATTAATTTAAAAGCAATATTTAGGTCTAATACTTTAATAAAGGACGAATGATCGTATGAAACAGTAGGAAAATACATTTGCATATTTGAATATGTTTGCTGCGATAATCGTTTTAAGCCCATACTTACAAAGGATATCTGTCTATAAATATGAGTAAGAAGAAGAAGAAAACACAATTATACTAAATAAATTGTAGATGAATGTGGAAGGAAGGAATGCATAATCAATGACATCTACTGGGTCAAAACGGAAATATAATAACCAGTTGAATACTGTTACAATAAAAACGAGAACTCAAAACAAAAACTTCTTTCAACTCTTTGAAGCACATAAACAGGCCGACCAACGAGCTTGCAACAATAATCCTAATAACATGAATTTAAGATTTTTTGATGTTTACTTTCATTTCCTCTCGCACTACTTTTCCTAATCCTTTTTTTCGTTATTGATTTTGTAACAAAAGGATCAAAAGAACTTTTCAAATAATATTAACAAAGCATTTCTTTGAACTTTCATTTTTCAATCTTAATTCTAAAGCATAAAAAGTTTTAAATTCTGGTTGTAATTGGAAATGGGCTTCTTAAAAAAATGGTAATAAATATTTATTTCTTAAAATTTTGGAAAATCAAAAGAACAAAAGCAGTTTTAAGTATTTATATCACTAGGTTTTCTAAGATGCTCCAAAACGCCCGGTTTATATGTAGATTTATGATAATTTACTCTGAGGAAATGCAGGCATCATGTTCAGGTTTCAATGGACGATTGCAAGATGGACATACTTTGACATGTTTCTTGCTAAGCAACACTCTAATAAATCTTTCCAAGAACAAGACGATACGTCGGCAAACGTTTCAAGTAAAAAGCCATATTTTAAGTTCATATCGGACTGTAGAAGAGAAACTTAAATTAGCCAATTTAATATTTTAATAGAGAAATTCTTCGTACTGCTATAAAATTAAACAACTTTATTAAAGACACAACGAATGCTGACTGCTGTACTTGACAATAAAGTTTTATGTCATTTGCATACTAAAAAGGAAGAATATATATATATATATATATATATATATATATATATATATATATATATATATATATATATATATATATATATATATATATACATACATACATATATATATATATATATATATATATATATATATATATATATATATATATATATATATATATATATATATATATATATATATATATATATATATATATATCTTGTCTATGGTTTTACACATTTGTCCAAACCTAAATCTCTGACTTTATTTTCAAAATAAAATTTTAATTTCAGAAAAGCTTAACCAATATTTGCAGACATAAATATTGTATGGGTCATACATGTGCTTGTATTAGTGTGGTCCTTGAAACCGTCAAATTAAAATAAAACTTAAGCTTCTCTAAGATGACGTTTTCTTTTATATTTTAAAGAAGCGAAGAAAAATCAAATGGACTCAAACATAATTTATATTGTACACCAATAAGAAGCTCGCAAGTGCATTGAACTTATTTATGTCTACAAACAAACGAAGCCCTACTAATTTATTTGTACGTGTGTATATATTTAGCTCTATTTACATCTTTGTTGCTGTTCTTAGTTGTGCTACATGAATGACTTTTAATATGATTGGAATTATATGCATCACCGCCTAAAACTATACAGAGAACTTCTCTACTCGTTCTAGCAAAATTGTTTTAAAATAAAATTGTAAATGATACGGAGAGCAATACCAATACAAACACTACTTTATAAACTATTACTGATGCAAGCACTTTTGCAGATTCTCGCAACAGTCGCAGTACCAAAAAAGAAAATTTTAAAAATAAAACAATGCAACCATCAGACAAACCAACAAAAAAACCCTAAAAAAGAAACGTTCAGCAAAAAGTACATGCAAACAAAAACTTTTTGTTACAAAATAAGAATACAAATTGGACACACACACACACATAAACATATAAATGAATTAAATAAAGAACAAAAATATGAGAACGAGCGACAGTATTATGAAGTCAGGAAGTAACAAATACGACAAATATCCTTTAACTCAATTTTGTTCAGGGAGTATTAAAGTTTTTCTAAAAATATTCCATTAATGTTTGAAAAATTTATCAGATCTCGTACCGGCAGGAGTGCTCTAAGGACCTGACCTCTCTGTAGGACATTATGGTTCATTTCTAATCAAGACCGGTGTGACGAAAACTCAAAGGACCAGCCACCTTCTTCTCTACATCTATTAGACAGATAAAAAGAAAATATTGATACCTGTATGCCCCTAAATTTCATTGCAAAATTTCGCACTTATGAAAGGAAATTGATACCCAAGTGAACATAATATGACAGTGAAAGGACAATTAAAATTCCGCGAATTCCTGTTGTAATTTGTGATTCATTGCGATTTATTGAGATCTTTTTGTTTGTGCGGTTATTAAGACCGCCCAGAAGGTCCGATAAGTCATCCGACATGGGGAGTATTTAAGATAATAGAGAGGTTTTTTCAAACTTTCTTAAATTTTTACACAGTATAAATAATTGAAAAAATTTTTAGCTTTTGCAGAATGATTTGACAGAGACTTTGCAAGTGTTTTTTGAAAACTTCAGGGTTCCGATTTTAAAGAGTGATAAGAATCGCTTTGTTTTATTGGATATATCCGTTTGTCTCTTTGTCATACTATTGTATCGGATAAACCGTGATAAATATACAGGCATGTAACAGAAATCAATTTCGATCGAAAGTGGAATTGATTCCGTATTTTATTATTTTATTTATTCAATCAAGAAAATTTTAATTTTGTTTTTGTACTATCAGATACAAAAAATGCAAATTCGATCATGAAACTAAAAGTGGTTTCATTCCGAAAAACAATTTCGTTTTTTGTTTTCTGGAGAAGCAAAATACGGAATCAATTCCACTTTCGATCGAAATTGATTTCTGTGACAGGCCTGATAAACTATAAACAAGACTACAATAACCCCTACAATAATCAATAAAAATGAAATTGATATGCAAAGGATGTCCTAAACCAAGCGTGAAGTGTTAAATATTGGGAAGTATTTTCAGGCGCTTCAGGCCAAATTTATTTTTGGTGTATTACCTGCTGTATACGTCTTGTTTATAATACTTATTGAGGGCTTATAAGCATTAAATTAATAGATTTTTTTGTAAAAAATTCACAACGTGTTGTACATGGTAAGTTGTAAAAAATACAACTACGGCAGTTGTGAAAATTCAATTTAAAGTCTTTTGTTAAGATTGAAAGCGCCTTTATTTTTGAAAAAAAAAGAAAGAAGTAAAATTAAATTCAAATGAAAATGAACAAGGAAGGAATATAATTTTTTTTCTTTCTAATTATTTTTGTTGCAGTTTATTTTCGTTCCGTGCTGTCACAAGTTAGAATTTTTATTAATATATGCTAATGCAATTATGAATTCCTTTATTAATAAAACTTTTTAAAATTTTATTTAAAATATTTTAAGCCAAATACTCCAATCCAAGTCTTCACGTGACACTTGCCACTTACAACTCATTCTAGTGAATTGAGCAAATAATTATTTTAAAAGTTACAGTTTCTTAAAAAAGCACATTTTATATAATTTTTCTTTTCGTTTCTTTTTAACAATTCAAGGCCACTTTTGCATGGAACAAGCATAGAGCGTGATGATTTATTTTTTTTTAAACTTTTTATTTACTATTTTTAATTGTAATGTGTGAAATGTTTGGTTTTTTAACGAACGTATGAAATCAAGGAAACAGACAACCCAAATTGGTTTTTTTAATTTTCCCACTTGACTGTGGATTCACAAAATGTCAGCTTTTCAGTCACTCTGACAAAAGTTGTGTTCATCACAACTTCGTGCTTCTTTTCAGAGGCGAAGAAAATTTCGCATGAAATATTTTTACACAAAAAAGAGGAGAATAAAAAGGAAAACAAACCGAAAAATTTTTGTATTGACGTTTGAAATATAAATGACTCACATGACTGTCATATTGAGAGTGGCATCTTCTAATAAGAATAGATCTAATAGCATATAGATAAAGAACATTGCCTAGATTTTTAGGAACTTCCTGAGTCACTTCAGCTCGTAACTATTTTCGTTGAGTGTAAAATGCATGTCTAACAGCATACAACAACTCAACTCTATTGTGTCATGTTGATGTTTGTTTGTCTTTCAACTATGGATTCTGTTGGCCTTGTTGTTGCTGCCTCTCATTCGTATTGTTCTAACCAGTTATTGTAGTGGCAATAGCAATGATATTTTAATGCTGCTTGTGGCATCTAGAGCAACAGCAACAGCTTTGAATTGCAAACAAGGAGAAGCAAAGTTATTTATATTTATAAAACTGCAACAAAAGGTTAATGCATATTTTACGGAAAGGTTAAATGGTTTTTGACGTTTGACGCAAAGCTGGAAAAATAAAATGTAAACTATTAAATCTGGAGAAAAAAGAACTTATTTTGAGTATTTTTTGTTTGTTTATTTGTCTGCCTGTCTGCTCGTAAAATATTCCATCATCCTTAACAAAATAAGCAGGCGATTATGATTTTAGTTATGTTTTCTCTTCAACGGCAAAACAACCAGCAGTTACCAGCAAAAGGAGTTAAAAAGGATAAATAAATATTTAAATAGAATCATAAACACTCCCTTCTCTATATATTTTTTTTATTTTTTACAAAGGATTTTGGTTCAAGGCAAAGAAAAATTTATGAAACTTTCTTGGAATTTGGTTGCTATTCAAATAAGATGTCACACTCGTAAATCTTTATCAACACAAAGGGGAGAAAAGGGAGAAAAGAAATCAAATTTTTTTTCTATTGAAAAATGTTTGATTCAGTTGGGAGCCCCCTCCCCCAATTCCTTTACCCCTTTTCAAATAGAGCACATGTTTTTTGTTGTTGTTTTGTTGTGGTTGGACATGTGACATCTTTTTTATGGTGTTTTTCAGGGACACTTTTTAAATTTTATTCGTTTTTCTTAAATGGTTTTCGGTCGTTTGTGTATTCAATTAGATTTATTTGAATGTAGCACTTTGATTTGATTTCATCTGGTGCTGATGTTATTTTTAAGTTTATTGTTTGTTCTTTATGCTTTAAGAAAATTGTTCAATCATTGGTCAGTTGTGCCATTTGGTTACTTTAGGGATTTAATTTTAGGGGAGAAGTCCAGGAATGAGAAAGAATAAATTGCGGCATTATATAAATCGCTTTGATATTTATCACCATCACTCAACATGTTAAGTCTTTGGAAGGGTACGTTGACAAGTCATACATGGAGCACTTCTTAGTTTTATTTTTATAAAATAATTTTGCAAATCTGGCGAGTACCACAAAAAAGACAACACATTCTCTATTGATTAGTTGTAAGTCTTTATCGATTTCAACAGCTCAAATTAAGCAGATATAAATATGCAACCAAAAAAAACCGAGTTCAACAGGCGTGTAGCAAATAATGTTTTAGATAAAATTATATTAATTTGCTTTAAAATTAAACTCAGGAAGCGTAATGTTAAAAAAAACTCTATTTGAATTTTTAAAACTGCTGGGGTATATTTTGCCAATACTTTCTTTATAGTATATCACTCTAGGGCAAATATATGTTTTTTTAAGTAAAAAATATTGATGAAAATCTGGAAGAATTTGTTTATTATAATTTTGAGTCAATTTTCGTATCAAGAATGTTTTATTTTAACAAATAATTGCATATTCACTAGGAACTTTATTTTAACGATTTAAAAATTTTTGGAAGGAAGGTTGCGATTCTTAAAGTTTTTTGTTCCTTAGAGGCTTAGAAGCATTTTCATATTTGGTACTTTCAAAAAGATCCTTATATTTAAATTATGTCACATGAGCTATTTTTGTGAAAAAAAAGAGGAAATAGTACTCCATTACTGAGTGTCAAGAGCAAATGGAATAGCGGAAAATCTCCATTCGAGATTAGGACGGAGTTTCAAGCATAAAACCAAAATACGAGAATTGCTTTTAGTTTTACATGAAATAGTTGACTTTATACATATTTTCATTAAAGTATTCCAATTTAATATTATAAAATTGATGAAAATATTAATTTTTTTGATGTCAAAGTTTTCACGAGACATTGAGGTTGACTACTCAAGCTTGACTACGCTCCCTTTATATTCTTTTTTATTTCAGTCCAGCGTGAATTTTGAGAGAGATTGTACGTAGTATTATCTGATATAATACTTATTGACTCTTAAACATGTCATATTGATATAATACTCCCAAGGTCGAGCTACAAGAAAACTCAATTCTATGGAAAATTATTGAATGTGTAATAGAGACGATTTTTATATAGGGTACAGTGTAAAATATACCGTGGAAAGAATAACGTTTAAAGTACTTCCGAGAATTCGCTTTTCATAACATCTTAAGATCTGTTTCCAATCAACAGGATCCAAAAATTTAACGATCCGATATTTCACTACTTCCAAATATCAAGTTGTGCATCTTATCGACTTCGTTGGAAGTTCTTTTGTACTGGGAACGCATGCTGGATATGCAACCAATTTCTAAGGATACCAGAAAATTACTCAACGTTCTAAGACGAATAAACTTATTACCATGAGGACTCTGCATGCACACATAAACAGTCAGAATAACTCGTTGAGTACAAGTTCTTATAATCAACGGCGAAGACAATAGTTTCCTAAAAAGTCAACTGAGACAAACTCCTTATCTCCACGAAAGGAAGACAATGATAAATATGTTAGCAAAACAAAATACTTCAAATATTTTTTTAAGAGAAAAGCTTTTTTCTACAATAGATTATTTTGCAAAATCCAGCGTATATTCATGTAATTTCTCTTGACCTGAATTACAAATTAAAGGATAATAATATTTTTGTATAAATGAACTTTTCAAACTTCTTTGTTGTAACTCCAGCTGTTCACATGTCAACATTTCGTTGATCTCTCAGTCAACTTATCAGTGAACTTTAAGCAGTTGGAAAACATTCAACCTCATATATTTATTACAATCCTCTATAGCATATCAATATTTCAATAAACAGGGTCATAGTGCAATACCGATAAATTTCAATATTAAATATTTTCGTATTCATTTAAACAAATAAATATTTTAATAAAACATGAACAGAATTAGAGAAAAAAAAGCTTATTTAAATTTGAAATCATTTCAAGTATTTTTATGAATAAAATAAAATTTGTTATTGGATCAGTTTTTCAAACAAGTCTGCTTTTGCATTACAATATTTTACTTTAATTTTAGTTTCTCTCATCAAAAATTTAAAAAAAAAGTTTAATTAAATGAAAATTTTAATTAATCCTTAATTTCCACTTAATTACTCTGCAGAGCCATTGTCGATTTAATTTTCCTTGTCATACACAAACACCATAAAAAAGTTTATCAATCTTCTAATAAAGTTCATTAATTACTTGAGCTCCATAAATACACAAAAAGGAAAAGCAAAAACTAAAAAAGTGTAAACAATAGGAAAAGACAAGCAAAATGGAAGGATACATTGGGAGGGATGTTGAGGGGATGAAAACCCACGGTAATTTCAGGCACGTAACCACAATTTTGATGTAATTACAGGCACTAATAAAAGCTGACTGAGTGTCTCGCTGACCACCAACATGCAGCAAAAGTGAAAAACTTTGCTCGTAAAGTTAAACAGGCCAACAGGAAATAGAACGACAGACACAAGCACACATATACAGACAGACCGTTTAATGGATATTAGAATCGTTAAGTAAATATTTCCAAACAAGCAATTATCCAATTTAATGCCAAAGAGTCTTTTTTGCTGCTGTTTTTGTGTTGTGAAGAGGATCCTCGTTGCTGTTACACTTGAAATGTAATAAAAATAAAAGCCTCTTTAAGCTCTCGCTCATAAATGAAGCAACGCAATGCAAAAGACGAACCGAAGTGTTACGAGAAGAAAAAAGCCATGTGTTCATAAAAAAGTTTGTTTTCCCAATTCGATTTCTTTTCCTTTTAATTTAGCGAACAGAGAATAAAACAAAAAAAAATTTCATCCCACCAAACACAAAACGAAGGCAAAGGCATGACGATGTGTCTAGTCATGTTCGAACATAAATCAATTAACTCAATTTCCGCCTGCTACCGGCTGAAATTTCCGGTTGCCACTACTCTATACCCATAACAGGGGAAGGCGATAAAAACAGGGCAATAAAGCGTACAGCAGAGATGAAAATGTTAAGCTTGATTTTTTTCCTTCTTGTAAATAAAATCAAGCAAAAAGAAAACAACCAAAGGGTGTCGGAAAGTTATGCAAAACTATGATTATAGTGTGCATGTGTGCATGTGTGTGTGTGTGTGAATGTGCCAAAGTATTTGGCAGTGTAAGTAGAAAATGTTGCTATAGATTGTGCAACAGCACAAGCAGCAAGAACAATAGTTATCATTTGCTTAGAATGTAGTAAAACGAATAATGGCAGTTGGATGAAAGGGTCAGCAAAAGTTCATAAAACTTGGCAATATTTCAATGTAAAAGTCATTTTTATTTCTGCTGTTGCTCAAAGTGGGAGGGTTAATCAATGTTGTGCGATTTATATCACTAGACAAGAGCAACTGAATTTTAATACAATCACAAACAAGCTCCATAACACACTGAAGGAAAATTCTAATAAAGGATACGGAAATTTATTTAATAATAAATTCAGGCAACTTTGAAGTTATACCAACATTTTTTTATGAATACTTCGATTATATGCGTGTCGATATTGAAATATGCGGTTATAGTTTGGGGGTTTTTTATGAAAATGAGAAAATTTTTAAATTTTATATAGAAGTTTTTATTAAAAAAAGTAGTAGAAATTTTTAAATTAAATTAATTAAAATTCCTAATGAAATAACTTTACTGAACTTATAAAACTAGATTCTTTCAGTGTAACTTTTTGCCTCTAGTCAAACATTTGCAAGGAAGAGAGAGGATGATAAGAAATAATTTCATATTCGAACGCTCATGCGAATATTCACTCGCACATCGCCAGTTATTATTATACATTTATCAGTGTAATATTATATTTTTCATTTTAGATTGGCTTACTGCGCGGTGGCAGGATGTTGGCAGAGGAGTCGCCACAATTTTTAAGGCAACAATACAATGCAGAATCATTGGAAGAGGTCTTCTTAAAATTGTCTGTCTTACAAAACATGGGCAAGCGTAGAAGATCGTCCATAGCTCAGGAAATTATTGAACAAGTAGCCGTGCCAGCCATATCCAATCCGGCATTGGATTTATCAGATGAACAAAATCTCAACGAAATATCGGGTGAATTTGGTGACAACATTTCAATGACTTCAGCTGTGAGAGATCCTATTACCTCGTCAGCTGCCCCAGCGCCCCCACTGCCGCCAGAGCAGAACACAGACACTTCACTTTGGTACAATTTGCATGTAATGAGTTTCAATCATTTGCATGCCTTAATTTGGAAGAACTTTTTGTGGATGATGCGCAACTCGGGGTAAGTTGGGAGGCTAAGAGACTTTGCTAAATACGTGTATTACCTTCTAACTTTCTGCCATTTTAGCATAATGTTGTTCATATTTGGTTTGCCTGTCGTTCAGATTGTGTTGTATTGTTATGCCATTGGCCATGATCCGACTGGTTTAAAAATTGCTGTTTCCAATCATGAAATGACGGAGGAAATGATCATGCAACAGTATTGTCCTGTACAATTGGGCTGTAATCAAACCATGTTGAGTTGTCGTTATCTGGACACGCTGGTGAAGAACAAGAGTATGGTTTTGGTGAGCGATTTTATATTTTCTTAGTTAAACTTTTCAGCAAAAATACCTAGAGTCGTTGACAGAATTCGAAATTTGCAAATCGAGTCTAATACATTAGATTATGCAATCAATTACAAAATCTAATATTAAAGTTAAAAAATTTTCATTAAAAAATTATATAAGATGTATAAGAGCTTTGTGTATCAAAATCTAAAGAATGTCCTGTCCAGGGAATATTTCATAGGACTTTCGGTTGGGATGACCATAATCTAAACACATCTTATTTTCAGAATTACGGCTGCAGTTGGAGTCGTATTTTTGTTAAATTTATCTACAATATTAGATCAGGGGACTCTACGGGTCCTTTCTTAATTATAACAATTCATCTGGCAAGCCCAGGATATATGGCAGCTAAGATTGTTAAGTTCATTTGGGTCTTAAGGCTGTAATCGCTTTGTGAAACACTTGGTGCAGATAGAAAGTAGCGAGAGTGAGTTGTTAGAGAAAGATGATAGTAAAGGAGTCGTTAAAGCCTTGCCATTGTGCTGTGACATTTTATGCCATAGAGAGATCGGTAACGGTACCATCCGCTGCTCCTAATAAAGGAGTTGATAATTCCTTGTCAATATCTCAGACAGACTACAGAAGCACAAAATCCCAAAAAGGGGAAGGCGATATTCTTCTAATGCAGGGCAGAGGCATCGGCGCTTTCTCCTCTTCAACATTATAATTATGGCGGAAGTCACTTTAGGAGAAATTCAGACCTGTACCACAAGGACTCGCCATTACACACATGGATGGACTAGGAAAGCAGAATATTTTTTCAGATGCATTCGTCCTCACTTCTCTCTATTCCTTTGCCCATTCGCGTGTCACATAGAGATATAGAATAAAAATATCTTGGCAAAATATGGAAATAGAATTTTTTTAAGCAACAATAAACTCAATCTTTTGATCCTTATTGTAACTTTTAAAAGTACTCCAAATATTACCAAATATTAAATAATCTTAGACATCTTTATTAAATTTACACAAATTAGTTTTCAAAAAGATTTTTTTTAGCAACATCTAATAAAAAATATTGCGAGGACTGAAGGAATCCTCCATGTGCGAGTTAGAAGCTCTTTCTTTCCTCTGCTACGTCATTTTAGTACAAAAATTGAATATTTTGTTCATGAATTCTTAAAAACAATCTTGTTCGTTTTAAAAGCTTAGCTCGCTTAAAGAATAATGTGCTCTTTCCTAATAAGCGTGCGCCTATTAAGGAACACTAAATTCGCTTTAAAGTTATATAAAATGTTAGACTTTTGTTAGAAAGCCAAAACAAAAACGCTATTAGATCTATTTGAAAAATATGAAAAGCAATTGTCTGTTAAAATTTTCTTCTATTCCTACTCATCAAATATGCCTCAAGTCACTTAATTTTCTTGTCATAAGAATTGACATTGAAATAAGTTAATTTATGAAATATAGAGAAACACACATACATACACACAAATAATAATTATATATTCGAAAAATTGTCGTAAATATTTTGCCAATTTTATGGTTTGACATTTTAGGTGATTGGTTTTTCAAAAAAAAAAAAAAAAATCCTTCACTTACCAACCCAGAGCAGAGACAGAAAATTTTTTCTTTTAATTTTCATGTTGTTCGTCTTGCATCATTTTCATTATTGGCATTGTCCTGTCACACGCTCCAATGTCTGAGATGTGTTTGTTATGCCAAAAAATATCACATCTTCCCTTTTAAGGGCGTTTGAAGATGATGTCAGAACATCAGGTGATTTGATTCAATTTGTCAAAATGTTAATATGTTGTTGTGGACCATAAAATGCTCTTAAGCATGAAAATACTCACACCCACGGTTACTCCAACAAATAGCCAATAATGGGAATAAAGTTCAAAAGGATATAGAGAGGCGAAATCTTACAGGAATAGAAAAATGTAAGGAAAGACATGGTAACGTAGAGGGGAAGCCGGTAAACACCTTAAGTGTCTCATTCATTGCCGTTTATGTACAAGAAGAACTCCATACAAATATTTTCCCTAAATCGGCTTAAATATACAAAAAATATTCATTCATTTATTGGTTGAATGATTGTTAAACTGACTGTTACACAGTTTGCCTTGTGATTGTTTTGTTGTTGTTATATGTAGCAACAACGTTACAATATTAAGCTTTAATCCCAAGTTCTTTTAACATGAAAACTTTTTCTTTTGTTGTTGGGTATTTTCTTATAAAGATATAAATGAAGAAAAAACGAACAATACAAAAAACTCAGACAAAATAAAATTTGTCATGGGACGTTTTAAGGGACAAATCAGGTAACAATTAATTTAAGTACATTAATTAAGAAACCAATTCTCTTTGATTCTCTACTGTTTTGCTTTATGAATTTGCTATAATTTCTTACACAAACTCCAGAGTCGGTTAGAGATTAAGTTTTAATGAAAAGAATAAATTTTTTAAAGGAATTAAACATCTTGGGAGGACATTTATACACTTTTTCATGCCTTCTATTGCCACTTGAACTGTAAGTAGTAAAATAAAGATAAATTTCGAGCCGTTTGACCACAATTTAACAAAGAGAACACCATCTGATCGAATTAAGGGTATTTGTATTTGCTGCCACATAAGGCATCCTTTTGCTTGAGACTGAAGCTTTAAGTATATCAACCAAACTACAAGTTTTTGTAAATGAAGCAGATTCTCAATCTTCGATTAGACTAATACAGAAATTTCTCCAAAGGAAGGTAATATTTATTAAAAAAATTTACTAGAAATATGGGAAAAACTCTTGCTTCGGGCCATAAAAACCAATCAATGGAATTGCAGCATTAAAATTGCCAAAAGAAATAAATCAAATACCTGAAAAGGACATTTCTCCCTCTGCACTCATTTACCCTTCGGCATAACTAAGTGCCATTCGCAAAACAAAATTCCTTTCTTTGCAGAACAAGTATAAAGAATAGAAACAGGGACTTGTGATTGTCCTTGATATTTTATAAGTTTAAGTTATAGAATTAATAAACTGTGGACCTTAGAAAAATAAATAAATTTGTTTAATGTGCATGTAGAAAAGGTCCTTTACATAAATGGACTCTGGCAGAGACATCCTTGAGTACTGCTAGAGTAATATCGGAATATCAATAAATAAAATAAAGAAAATGAGACCTTAAAAAATATATAAATTAAATTGATAAACTATAAATGGATGATTCCGGCTTTTAGACCCATCAGCAAGAGCATTAGTTTTGTAACGTCTTCGAATGTCTCTTTATATTAAAGTCTTTGGTAATTTCATAGAATTATTTAATCTGACATCGCTTGGCAACAACGCATTTAAACCCTATGAAATAAATATATCTTACAAATAAATCCGGGATGGCTTACGAGTTTCTGAATTATTCTCAAAATAGATATTCTATAGGCAAAATAAATATTCCGCGCAGTGACCTGAAAACTTCATCACACTGTGCTTTTCGTGGATTCCACTATTTCGAAAATGAGTTTTCATATTTGATTTTTTCCCACTGAGACAACCATTATATCAAAAGAAAGTTTCATCTCTAAGTCGGGTAGTTCTTTAAGCAGTTTCAGTTCTGGGTTTCGAAACAAATACACATTTTGGCAGAAATTAATTCCAAGACTTGTCTAGTCATATTCATATTCATACTTATCGTACACTGAGTTTTCATGTAACAAAACCAGTGATTCAATTGAACAGTCCCTTCTTGGCCGGCCGATCCTTAATCTCAATTAATTGCTTGCGTTTATTTATTTTCTAATTTTCCTTTCCTCTAGGCAGTTGAACAAATGTCTGCCTTAAAAAGACACTTTGATTTATATTAATGTAAACAAAGCAAAGGATATTCGACTAAATGAAAACTAAAACTTTTCCTTTTCAGACGTATACAACAAGCGATGAAGAGGCAGATGAAATGGTGCGTCGTGGCAAGGCCTGGGGTTCACTGGTATTTGCCAACAACTACACAGAATCACTGGTGGAGCGTACAGAAAGTGGCCAATATGCAGACGATGCCACTATCGATTTTTCCGATCTGAACGTCAGACTGGATATGTCCAGTGAGTAGGATGAAAATATAAGTTTCATATTTATTTCATGATATTTCCTTTTTTTTAGATCAACAAATCTCGACTTTGCTGTATCGTGACTTGCAATACTCCTTCTTTAGCTTTGTGGAAAATATTTTAAGCGATTGCGGCTTAAATCCCAAACTTGGTCGCATTCCGATAGATTGGAAGCCTCCCATTTATGGCTTCAATAATTACAATTTCACCGATTTTGCTGCCCCTGGTGTCATCCTGACCGTCATCTTCTTTTTGTCGGTGGCCATCACTTCCGGTGCCATGTTGATCGAACGTAATGAGGGCATGTTGGAACGTTGTCTGGTTGCCGGCATAACGGGCCCGGAAATTTTATTGGGTCAGGTTGTAACCCACTTCACCATCATGTTCGGCCAAACGGTGTTTGTGCTGCTGGTCAGCTTCTATTTCTTTGAATTGACAATTGTGGGCGATATTTGGCTGGTGCTGGGCTTGTGCATCCTAAATGGTCTGTGTGGCATGTGCTTTGGATTTGTTATTGCCTGCGCCGTCGACACTGAGCGCACAGCAACTTATGTAGCCATGGGAAGCTTTCTGCCCATAGTCATGTTGTGTGGCATTATATGGCCAGTCGAAGGCATGTATCCCTTTCTGCAATACTTCACCATATTCTTGCCCCTTACCAAACCAACTGAATCTTTGCGCTCTATACTACAACGTGGCTTTGATATCTCAAAGCCTACAGTTTACTATGGTTTCATATCAATTTCAGTTTGGGTCTTATTCTTCCTAATACTGACCATTTTGCTATTGAAATTCAAAAAGGGTTAAGCTGCTGTTAAAAACTAAGTGATTTCTTGGGTTCAAAGTTTGCTTCTGCTTAGTCAATGTATACTGTACTTTAAGTAGATTTAAGGGTTTTTGTTTCAAATTAATCATCTCATTAATAAATTAATTGCCATACCATTAATAAATTGCAATTTCTCCATCATAAATCTAAGTATTAAGGGTTACTGTGTGGCAAAAACGGACAGAATCACAAATTCGTGTCAAAGTGTCTGCAGGTTTTTCTAAGGGTTTAAGTTAAGAGCTAAAGATAAGATTACTATATAATTATTATAAAATATAATAGGGTACATACGTGTATAATGGCAAAAACACTGAGAGACATATTGTACTTAAATTTGTAATATAACTTCTTAAGAAACAATATATTTTTTTAAATTTTATATTATAATAAATTTCAAAAATAATCTCTGGGTTCTTAAAGTTTATTCTCCAGAGTTTTTGATAAATTACAATCGTATTTTTTTATTTTAAACTTTGTACTTCTTTTAAATAGAGGATTTAATTATAAAAATATTGTTTGAAAAAATAAGTGGGGAAAACCTTAACTTTTTTGTATGGGCTGTTGGCTTCGAAAGTGGCAGGGATCCGTGCATCGAAAAAATTAAGTTACTAATTTGAAATTTCAGTTTGAATAAAAAAAGTAATTTTTTAGTCATATAACGTATCATATAATTTTTCTAACCCGATTGCTTTTTCCACTTGAATTGCAGCATTCGATATCGATCCAAGTTTCGAAATTCTTATTTGTAGAATTTTAACTCTTCATCATAAACCTTTGCTTATTACCTGAAGCAAACGGGGCAGTAAATTTAATAGAGCATGAAGTTTCTGGATATTTATAAAATTTTTAATTGGCTTCGATTACTGCTGAATCGAAATGGCTCTGCTCCCGTTTTACAATGACTTAAGATCTTCTTTAAGCTTTTCATTTTATCGAGTTTGATTATGATTTGAAATCCTGTTGCAATAATTAATAAAACAAATTGGATTTTTATAAGCGTTTTTCATAACAATTGTTGCATGCAACTATATTTGTTTAAAATCGGTAGCATCTGCAAAATTTCTAACAACTTTCTTGCTTATCTATATTGCCACAAATAGAAAAAATCGAAATGTTAATCCAGCATCTATGGTTTTTAAAATTATTTGATGCAACTAAATGAATAGGCAGCACGCAATAAGATTTATTTTGAAAGTCGATTTAATTCTTCACATATTTTTTAATGCAAATTTTAAGAATATGTCAAAATAGGCAAATATTCGAAACACTAAATAGGCGTAACACATTAATAATGGAAAGTAAAATAATGTGGCATTAACTGCCTCCATTTTCTGATGTTTAAGTTTATTTTGTTAATTATTTGCATGCGTAGTGTCATAAGAATAATCGAACACTTAAAGGGCTAATCTAATAAAATACATCCTTATTTAAGAGTCGTACATGTAACAAATTAAATTTTTTCATTATCTTTGGCAAATAAAAAACCCACATTGAATCAATAAATTTCCTAAAATATTTTATTTAGCAGCTGCTCAACTCATAGAATATTAAAGAAGGTAAGTTTGCGACTAGATTTACACCATTAATTACCATAAATCTTACAATCGTAAGCTGATAAATCGGTCATTATAGCAAACGATTATGGCAACTTAAAAAAATTCTCACCATTCCTGCTATAAGATTTTCATAAAACTTCAAATTCTTATGCTAGACATTTGTCACTGTTCTTAAACGGAATAGTTCGTAATAAAAAGTAATGCATCATTTGCTAATGACTCATTTGTATTCAGACATAATTTCTTAATTAATTTTCATTTTTATTACAAATAATTGGCGCGCCCAAGCCCATTCATTTCGCCTTTCAATCTATTCAATTCCACAACTACCAGACAATAAAAATTTCATTTACCCCAATGTTAGAAGACTGAAATATTACTTGTAATTATTCGGAAATATATGAATTTTTTTATATTTACTGGCTTTGACTTGCTTTACAGCCGTGCCTTGGAACAAATTATCCATCCAGTAAATTCTCTTGTTTTGTGTTGAAAGAAAATAAATTCCAACTCATTAAGTTGGCCATAAAATGCTAAAATATTACAATTAATTTTGTTCAAGCTCTCTCTCACACGCACACACACACACACACACAAACGCAGAGAAAGCAACAGCAGTGGAAACATACACACACTCTTGCACGCACCATGAAATAAACAAAAGGCCACAACACGATCCTTTGGTTGTTGTTGCAAATATTTAGAAAAACGACTCTATCCTTTAAATAATCCTGTGGTACTTTGGAATTTCCATTTTATGATTTTATAAGAGAAATTTATTATTTATTCATTCATTTATTTATTTCTACTGTGAAAGGATAAATGTTCGACAATTGACTATTTGAACTCTTTTCGTTTGGCCAGTGAGTGCATGTTGAATCCAAAGGAAGAATTTATGAAAAGAAAAATGTTATAAAATTATTTTATTCCTTTGGCGACTTGATTTTGTGCTTTTTATTGTTGTTGATATTAGGGATTGTTGCAGGAATGATGTTGCAAAGTGCAATTAAGGAATTGTTCTGCCTCAACTAAACATTTTTCCTGTCATTGTTTGAGTTAATGTCAGATGGTTAACAGGGATCTTTTTCAACTTGATTAATAATGCTTTAACAACAACATTCGCGTTAAAGAAATACAACAACAATAAAAAAAGTTTAAGGGTAAAATGTAATTTTAATTTTCCCATTTTGTTGGTTGCGCTTTTAAACAAAATGGAACAGATGTTAAACATTAAGATAATTGAGCAATTAATTAACACACCGTTATATGCTTTAAGCTTAAAAGCAGTGTTGCCAGTTCGGTTGCCTTCCCCCTAGATTTAAGGGGATTTTTTTCTCACTTTAGGAGCGAATTCAGAGATTTTTCCCTTTAGCATAAAATTTGGAGAGTTCGAATGTTTTAAGGAAAACCTTATAATTAAGGAACTTCTAGGGGATTTTTGTATGGACAGAATTTAAAGGAAATTAAATGAATTTTTAGGAAAAATGCAAATAAAAATACATGGCATAATATATGTATAAACTATGTAGCAGACCTATATTTAAATATGGCTCTTACAATATTAACAAAACTAAAAAAAACAATAAAATGGATGAGGGTTTTGCTGCTTGCGCTTAGTATTTTTATAAATTAACCCCACTAAAACTCAAGTTGTTACATTTTCTTATAACAAACGAGCGTGTAATAATTCAATATGATGTCACGAGGCAGATTATCTTTTACGTGCACGAGGACGCGGCATCGAAAGAAAGTCTTCACTACTAGTCTGTTTTGTAAAAATTTTGCAAAACACAACGAAGAAATTAAAAAAGGATAATCATAAAACAATGCGGTCCCTACGGCCCACACTAAGTAAATGATCAACTCTTAAATCAAGAAATACAGATTCAATATTCAAGTGCGTCACTAGACCAACTTCAAGACATGAATGCCCCACTTAGTATCAGGCAGCCAACTTCAATCTGACGAAACTTAAGTTACTCCAAAACAAATATCAAAAATAAACATTGGAGAAACCCCCACTCAGCTTCTTCATTCAGGGACTGGTACCGATGAAACTAAATGATTGATAATTCTCCTTATGGCCTGATAATAGAATGCAAAGGATCGGCCAGATCATTGACTTTAGAAAAATTAACTTTTCAAAGTTGCATTTGCGGCTTTAGCTGTTAATAAACCGTCATCATCAGTGAACTTTAAGCACTTTGAAAATATTCAACAATCGCGATAAATTTCAACATCAAGGTAAACAAGTGTATCATCCTTGAATAATAACCCCAATTTTCAGATAAAATTTCGAAAAATTAAAATTGAAAACGATACATAAATGAAAATATAAAAATGATATGCTTTAAAAGAATAACGAAGCAAAAAAATATTTCATGCGATAAATTTGTTTCAAATTTATTGGTGTCTGACTTGGGGAAAACTTTTAATGTGCAGCTGTTTAACAACAACAAGGTCTAACAACTTTTTGCTTAGAAAAGAAAAAAAATCTTAAATGTTCATGCCACATTCAACGATTTTTCTTTAAAACTATTAACTATTCAAGAAGAAAAAAAAACAACTTTATTGACATCAATATCTAACTTTGATGTCACACTGTCATTAGGGTAAAACCACAGTCAATAACAAATATTTTCTTAAACCAAAATATTATATTCTTGGGAACTATTTATGTAAATTAATTGTTTCTTAATTGCTACTTTAACTTTCGAAACTTTCTGCCAGCTCATAACTTCTTTGATATTGTTCTTTATTAAAGTGTGTGGAGTTTTAAACTGAAAAGTTTTATCTGCTTCCTAATGGGCAAAATTAGTAACGACTGTCTCAACTTTAGTATTTGAATTGATTGATTTTCAGATCCCAAAAATATTAGAGGAAGTGAACAACTTTTTAGTACTTCCAAATGATGATGAGTGTTTAAAATAATTAAATAGCCCTTATGAGACACGCTTTTCTTCTACAAACTTTAGTTTTTATAAGAGTTTTTTTCCTAACTGAGAGCCTTCGTTTTTAACTATTTTATTAATATTGTTACACTTAAAAATTTTATTAAGAACTCTTATGTTATTCATAAATATTTTTTAAATATTAACAAAAGGATCTTGCATCAGTTTCCAAACAAAATTTGATAAAAAAACTTTTCAGAAGAATTATAATTTTTTTATTTTTTATTTTTATGATTTAATTACATAATACAATTAATGTAACTAAAAAAAGTATAAGGTACTAGTGCAATAAGGCCTTCGACCCAAGAATTATTAATATTTGGTAGATCTTTAAAAATTTAGCCCTTAAATATTAAAGAAACTTAAAAAAATGCATGAGCCTTGCAAGTCTTGAAGAAGAAGTCGCCAATTTGGAGCCTGATGTTATGGGAGCAACAATTCAAAATACCGTAAAGCGAGCGCAATTTTGCATCAATCCAGAAGACGGCCATTCGGGCGATATAATTTTTTCCAACTCATATCATTAATTTTATATTTTCAAACAAACTTTTTATGAAAACAGAGATTATTTCTCTTTTATTACAAAATGGCAGCCAGTTCAAAATATGATATTACTTTTGCGCCACCTTGTACATATATTTTACCTCATCTTGGGTGACGATATTTGCTCCTCAATTAAGACTTTTTATACAAATCGTGTAGATTCCAAGAATGTGAAGATTTGAAATTTTGTGGTTTTCAAATGAAAGTGGCTTAAAACAGGAGCTGACAAGTAGATATAGAAATATAGAAATAGTCTTAATCCCGACACTCAGTTTAGCAGCAATTTGATTTCAAGATTTACAAAAATATTTCCACTAAAAAAAACCAAGAATGGCTATAAAGTTGCTGTCGGTTATTTATTTTAAATATAAACGAGGTTACATTTTATAAAGTCCGTGATATATATGAGCACAGAAGAGGCGACTTCCCCCTTATTCTATTTCTAAATTTTAATCGTTATCTTACGTTAACACTTTGCCTTTAACAACTCAAGTAGAGAAGTGCACTTAAACATGGGAGCACTATATCATTATCATACACATACATACATACATAAGCACACATATACACACAATTAAGTATATTTTTATATCCTTGCAAAATAATAAAAATTGTAGGAAACAATAAAATGTAATTTTATGGTTGGTATGTCAAACGTCCAACATTAATTCTTTCCACACATTTTTGCAGGGCAGGACCAAAAACTGAAAATACTGCTGCTTGATTTTTTTATGCCTGAGCGTTTGTTTGAAGAAAAAAAAAACAAACGAAAAACACTAAAATTAAGCTATTTGTAGTTCACAAAAGATAATAAAAGGAGACCCTCCGGCAGTCACATAAATACTTGTTTACACTCCCACAGAAAATAAAAATTTAGCTAAATGGTTTCTTATTTTGGGAGGAAGGATTTTGGCTCATTTCAGCCTAAATCCTTTCATCCATAAATTTATAGCCATTGCTATCAATATGTTAATACAAAGATGACTTTAAGACCACCACAATAGCTCCCTTAACTTGGCAATTGGTCAAAGACTTAATTGGCTCCAAATGAACAAATTAAGAAATAGCAGAATTAAAAATACTTATTTTTCTATTTTAAATTACTACAGTAGGGCTAAAATTTTTAAAAGTAAACGCCCCACAACGAGATGCTAAAGAACAACTTTCATACTAAATAAAGTTACATTTTCAAACACGGAAGCTGAAAATTTCAGTCAACTTCCGGTTTCCGTTTAAGACTTACTTGCTGTCGTAAGCCAGCCAAACACGAAGGAAAATAAGAAATTTGCAAGAGACCAATACGCCAAAGGAAAATAACTTCACTCCTAAGGAACCATTTTCTTTTTGAAAACAAAAAAAGAAACATTAGACTTGTTAAAAGCCCTCCTTCATAGGAACAAGATAATGGGGGAAAGCAAATTTTATAATCAAACATGAGCACTCAGCTGGATTACTTCAATTCAACTAAGCAAACATCAAAGCCGACAGTGTCTTCGACTGGAATTCGAAAGCAACACGTTTGAACAAACGCATACGCTTAAGCTAAAATTGCACTGATTTCTCTTTTCCTTTAACCTCTTTCCTTTTCCTTTCATCAAATGATGGCACCGACAAGTTTCTTCCATTCGCTGCATATATTAAAAACTAAGTCTCGCCTTAGGATTTTTCATACATTTTAAAATTTGTTGCTTTATTGTATGCAGGATACATAATCCTTTTAACATAGTTTGTGCGTTACTTAAAATTTCCTGCAACACTTTGCTACCCCCCTCCCTCCCCCTTGTGTATAATAAACCCGCTTTTGTCTTTCATTTGATGCGCTGAAAAGAGATTTTCCTTAAGTGGCAGTTTTAAAGATGTGCTTTTGTCTTTTAGCACGAGTACATCAGCATTTCATATCATGCGGCTAATAAAAATTCCAACATTGTCTTCTCCTCCAAGTTCATTATGAAGTCGTGTTAGATTTGAACAATATAATTTTAACCAAAGTGGAGGGAAACATCTAATCGTTGCAAAAAATCAAGTAAAATACTAGTAAGAAATAAGAAGTTGCTTTAAAATTAAGACTTGTGATGAATTGTCTACTTAAATTTTTAAATATAGAGCGTGAACTTAATAAATTGTTTGCCAGGAAATGAAGCTTTTTGTTTCAGAATCAAAATATCATTTGTGATTTCCCTTATAAGACTGTTTTGCGAATAAAAAATTGATTCATTATTGTTAATGTGTCTCGTAGCAAATGAATTATTTCATGACGTTTGTGGCATTGCTGAGAACAAACCTATGCCACATTGATGTATTCCAAATTGGGCATATACAATCGTTATTTAACCTGCTCCTCGCTTCCTAATTATTGTTGTTAGTATTAATGTGTTTTTTATGTGTAGGTATTCTGACACTGGCTTTATCTGTAACAGTTCTTTTGAGAAATTCCTTCATTAATGAAGAAAATGGCAGATGAACCTTTTTTAACTGTCTGATCTAATTTATCTGATATATTTCATTATATCGCACGTTTCTCGATGAATGGTTCTAACGATTTGGGGGCATTGCGTAAAAGGGTTTCCTAAGGCGACAGCTCAAAATAAAAAAGACTCAATCTGAATTCAAAACGGCAGCCACCTCGAAGTTTATACAGCCTCAGTACTGGTATACGGGCATAGGAGTTTCTGCAGGTAGATACTAAGTTATTAAATAAAAATGGAGTCACTCTAAAAAAATATAGCGGATGCCCAAAAATGGTGGACTACTGAAATTTATTTACCCCCATGGCATGTCTAACAATTGAAAGGATGTTCTATAATTACAAATCTTGATAATCTTCATTTAAAAGTCGATCAAACTTTATATAATCGACCTTTGCTATTGTTCATAAATAATGTTTGTTATTCCAAAAAAAATCAAATCAAAATTTCAACATCTATTTGGATATTTTGTTCAGGATTGACTTAAAAATGTTGAATTTATTATATCATTAAGCCAATCCTGAAGAAAACATCCAAAAGACTAAGAGATTCACTCTTAATGAACAAGAAACAAACAAAAAATATATTTTATTCCTTCTATTTATTTCCTTAAATTTAATTACATCTGCTCAAAAGGATTTTTTGGCGAACACGGGCTCAAATCTTATCAATTATTTTGTAATGTTTTTAATGACTAGAAGAGATGAGGAGTGTAAATTTTACTTTTTTTTACATCTCATCAGCACTCGAGTCGAACAACTTGGGCAAATCGTGTTGAAAGTCAGTTATGAACAAAGTTTGTCCTCTACTTATTCGGTCCTTTTTTTATTTTTCATATACAAAGGAATTATATTTTAAGTATTATTATTTTTCTTTTAAGCCCCATATTGTTTGTCTAACTTAATCAAGTAATTGCCGGAGGAAAACCTGCAAGTTTATACATCCTTTCACACAACAAAAATCAAATCTGTTCAAAACGTAATTGCGGACAGGCAAAACCGAATATAGAAAAATGGAATCAGTTGAAAATAATGCTTTAAGTGAAAAAAGGTTTCTCAAAACGGCTTATAACAAAAACAAAGAGTAGACATTTTTTTAAATCGATATGGAATTTAAAATAATAATAAAAAAAACCTACCTAAATAGAATAAAATCCACAACGTTTTATAACGATGTGAATAAACAACAGGAAAAGAAAATAATCAAATTGAAGATAATCCTGCCTTTTTTCAAAAGCATAATATAAAAGGCGATTTGAAAAACATCCTTTCCGCAAACAAAATTTTTTGTGAAATCTATTTCATATGAAAATCAAAATAGTTTCCCCTAAGCAGAGGTAAGTTTCATCCAGGGACTATTATTTGTTGTAACCACTCAGCTTAAGTAATTCTTAAGAAGGTCCTTAAAATATCCTTCTGGTGCTTGCGGTGTTGCCTTTGCTACAAAAGTTATAAAAAAGATAAAAATTTAAAATTATAGTGATAAATGATATGGTTTCTCAACAAATTAATAAAAGAAATCGTTAATGCACTCTTATCTCGCAAATGTTGCAACCAAACTTGAACGAAAAATAGAAAAGTCTTTTTTTAAGAAAAATTCAGTGCATAAAATTTTGGGAATATTTGCTTTACCAAATATGAAGTTCCAATTCGTATTAAAATTAAATTTTAAATTAATTTATATTAAAAAAGTTGCTCCAGGTGATTCAAGGTCACGACTTAGTACTATACTTTTTATACGATCTAGAACTTCCAAAAAAGTCCTTTTGTATTAAAAAGTTTCAAGGGTCTCCTTCCTCGACTTACTTCACAAATTTTATAATTTCATTAACAAGAGTATCAAGGTAAATGAGTCTGAAAGAAAAGACCTAAATTTATTTATCCATTCAAAATGTTAACAAAAGCTGTAACATAAAAGTGAATGCGTGACACAACTTAAAACTCCAAAATAAAACGCTTAATATCAGCACTTTGTTTTCAATGCTTAAAATGTCTGTCAAGTTTCTGTCTTTTGAGGTGGGAATAAAACAAATTACAAAGATATTTAATTAGTTTTATTTCGACATTGTGTAAGAAAATTCAGGAAAATAACGCTCAAACAAACTGTTTTAAAAAAAACGCAAACTTTTTCTCAAATAATAAGACTTTTTTGCCAGTGAGAAAACAAAATCTTTCACAAGGAAACAAAAACGAAATCGTATTAAAATTAAAGTCGTGCAGTTGCACATGATTTACGTATTCAAGTCACTCTTTTGTGCACTTACAACCTGCCATCTGAAAGAGAACCCCAGGAACTGTTTTTGAAGGATTTCCTATTTGAAGCCACTTTAACTTCCTTTAGCGTTTTTTTTTCTTCATTCATATGAAAATTATTTTTTAAATATATTTCTCTTGTAGGAGCTTAATCACACTAGAGGCTGTTTACGTAATTTTAATAAAGTTTATTTTATTTTCTCCTACATAATGCATACAAGCACACACACACACGTACACAGAAGTGAATGTGTATTTGTACATGTGAAGACATCCTTCCGTTTCGAAAGTCAGTGTGTGAGAGAGCTTAAGTATACCTGGCAAACGCAAACATTTGATATCAAATCGGTAATGATATCTGCAATTAAATGCCAATTATTTAAATTTTAATAGAAAACTTTTGTTCTGTCAAGAGAAGCGAGAAATTTATTTTACTAACTCGAGGAGGCTACGTCTTGTCATTTGCAAATTGGGATCATGAAGGGGTCTTTTCTTGTTCGGTATTATTCTTAGAGTAAATTGGATATGAGAAACAGATATCACAGACAAAACGCTATTTATCAAACACTTTTCTAATGGCCAACGACTTACGTTAAAATTTCATTTTTATAGCTCGTTCGGGCTATAGAACCAATCACGCATGTTAACGAAGAGAAAGAATTTCAAGAATTTACGCTAATTCATTTCATATTCAGTGCTCTGATTAAAACAATAGAAATATATTTATCTGCGAACAATTTCTCAAATTTTAATATGATATAAAGCTCCGACCTGTACTTTACAGAAGCTGAAATATACTCATCAGTTTTCCTCCATAGCAGGTTTGAAATACGTTTAGCATCATATCATTATGTAAAAGAAACTATATAAAAATTTACTGCTTCCCCTAGGACATAAAAGAGATGGAAGGACGATGCCAGGGAATTTGAATAATTAATATGATGCGCGATGACTGTTAGTCACTCCATAGAGATGATCAAATTATATCCCTTTAGAGGGAAAGGAGGGAGAGAAAATACGAATGAAATTGCATCGAAGTTTCATATTACAGTGAATCCTCGCTTCAAGCAACTACCGGATATTTGGGCTGCTGGCAAAATTGATTTTGTTGCGGAATATTTTTTTCTTCCTCTAGAGTTAAATAATATTCAACTAAAGCTTCGTGTAACAAAGCAGTGTGGTCATTTAGTTTTATCTGCTTATTTTTAAATTAAATTAATTATTCTATTATATATGCACACATAAATGATAAAAAACAAATGGAAACTAGTACACAGTTCACATCAAATCTTACAAAATATTCAAACTAATGTCCATTAGTATATAAAGATTATTTTTAAACTTGTATAAAATTAATAGAAATGTGAATTTCCTTTTCAAATATTGCAGGAACCATTTTATGTGTTTCCAATATTTTTACTGGAAAATTGTGGAAAATCTTACTAATCTGCCATCTAAGAACTCAATATTCAATATCCCTGCAATACAAAAAAAATCCTGAAAACGAAGGTGATTTTTGTTGAAATTCATTGTCAGCAGAGCATCATACGGCTGGGAGTTTTGTTTATGATATATTAAGGCAAAATTACAAAACATGATTAAATTATGCTTTTAAGAAATGTCACTTTATCTCTAGAACTAAAAGTAATAGTGATGTTTTTGTAATCAGTTGCTGAAAATAAATAAGGATCAGCTATTTCTATACCAAAACTATTTAAAAAAAAAGTTGCACTTCCTTGGCCTGTATTATCAAAAGCATCATATTTCTAAAGTTTGTTATCCTGTTTGCTGGGATTACATGCATGTGTGTGTGCATGTATACAAATACTTCGTTAGTGATGGTGTGGCATATCTAATTCATCTAGTGAATTGTGGATTTGTTTTTCTGTTGCTTTTTTATGCAACGCATTCACTGCACTCACGTATTTGTCGTTTATGCGTAAAATGAAACAATAATATTTTTCTATTTTCATTAAAAAAAGAAAAACTTGTAAAATAAAAATGATGGGAGAATAAATGAACACAATAGAATGTGAGCCAAAACAAAATGCAATCTGAGGGGGATTGACAGCAAGAGAGACACACTGAACTAAATGTGTTTAGTATCCCTAGATGTGTTTAGTGTTAGAGAATCTATGTACATTAATCAGTTTAACAAAGCAGATTGTTCGTGCATTTGTATTTTTTTTTTTCTATTTTTCCCAAGTGCAGTCATTGCACAATGGGCTTAAAATGCAATAAAGTCAGGTTTTTTCCTTACACTAAGCTGTGCAACATTAGGTCTTTTAATGATCTAGACCGATATAAATTAATTAAAATATCAATTTAATGAACGTCTATTAAATTTCATAAGAAGCTGGTAATATCATGATCGGCAAAATCGCCAATAGTTGTAATTCAGACCGGGTTTATATACTCTAACCTCTAGTGGCATTTTTTAGTGAATCTGTGTGTTTCTATAATACTAAATTATTAGTTTGCTTTCACCGAGACCTCGAAAATCTCGTTAACACTTTCATTTTACTCTCATCAATATTTATGACGGGCTATTTAAGCAAACATTTTAGTTCTTTTCGATAAATTTTTTTATTAATTATGATTTGCTTTCTGTTCTACAGCAAATTTGAAAAGCAATAGAAATCATGTCTTAAGCCCATTGTTTCTGGGTATCTTAGCAGCTCCACTTCAGCATCATAAAATTCACTTAAGGGGAGACTTTATTTTATTTTCATTCCATACATTTTTAAACTAACACGTATCCTTTAGTCATAACTAGCAGCAAGGAAGATTAGTGGCAACATAATAAAAGTATGAGGCATGTGCAATCCAATATATTTGTATGTCGGGGTATAACTGAGTCTTTATGTATCAAGAGAGAAAATGGCATGTATAGTTTATATAGAAAATACCATCAAGTCTTTTAAGGAATTTCAATAAGTTATGAATGGCATGTATTTGGAAGACTGAGTGAAAAATCCAAAAGAAATCAACTTGCACTGGCAGGGAGAGACAACAGAAAGATCGACTTGCTGCGATGCTTTGCTATAAATAAAATGTTAAATAAATTGAATACTTGTGGATGGCAGTAATTTCTTCTTTTTTTCACTGTCTTATACAGTATTTTATTATTACTGCAAAATTGCTTTATTTATTACACAAGGACTATAATTTGATGAACAAGAAGGAGTTTTATAAAAATATAAAATTATGGGCATGATACGATGGGAGGATTCATTGACAAATATTGTGTACTTTATTAGAAAAAAACTAAACGTTTGCCGTCTTGCGACGCCAATTGCAATTTTAGAATAAGCGAAGGTAATTGATTACTTGACACATATAGACGTACAATCGTGCATATGTACTATATGTGCATTAATATGCTTATAAAAAAGAGTACAAAATTAATAAGTGAATTCTCATCAAAATATATGGAATTGATTGTCACCAGTATTCGTTTGGCATGACAAAAACAGCAACAAATTATTTTTCCTTTATTTAGAACATTTTCACGATTGTGTATTGCATGTGTGTAATAGTCGTGTGTGTGTGTGTATTTTATATTTTTGTGAATATTAATCATACGCTTCAGATGACCAGCATTAATTCGTTAACGAATCGTAACGATCATACACACTGTACTGTACGCATTAATTTATCAAATTGTTTCCTTTTCTTTGTACGAGTATCCAATAGAAGGAAAAATATTTATTAGACGTTTATTTATTTCTATTAAATTTTCCAAACTTTTTCTGGCACAATTTCACATTTTCCTAAAGATGTATACGAGTAGTTTCATTAAAAGTACATTTATAGACGCGTAATATATTTTTCAAACGTTTGATTCAATAGAGGCTATTTATTCCTTACAAAAACGATTTTTTCCTTGCTAGTTTTTACGAAATTAAATTAAAGTTCCTTTGGAATGTAATAGAAAATGTATGTTATTGATTGCCAATAATGAAAACAGTATGTGAAGGGAACAATATCAGTTTCCATACTTTCGTTTCCTTTAGATTTTCATCTCATTTCATTAGGCTCCTAAATTGCTTAACTGATTATGACCCATTAGTCTAATTTTTAGCCTTCTTGCATTTATTTATAACAATTGATTCAGCTGTCTGGCAGTTACAAAACCATAATCATAGATTTTGGGTTTTTTTTAGTTAATAAATTAATACTTATTTTCTTACAGCATTTCGGTATACGAGTAGATTAGAACTCATATTTCTTCCCTGATATTAATTGAGCTGATTTTGTGGACTTTCAAAACATACTGGAGACTAGACATCACGAAGTTATAGTGACAACCATCCCCACCTTTAATTGATTACAACAGTGGCCAAAAATATTTTAATAAAATAAAAAAACAAAGTCTTAAATAAAACTAATAATTGAAAAAAAATAATTAAGAATTTGAAAAAAAAAAACATATACGAGGGTAGCTGAATAACTAAGTGACTTTTTGAGTAAAATACTGGTCTCCTTGGAACTTCAAATACTTTGCCCAAAGTTTCTAATTTTTTTATTTAATATTTGGAATATTTGCCGAAGTCGTTAAAACAGATATTTGTTTGTGAGATGAGCTTAATTGTTATTTATTATAAATTTTTCATAAATGATATGTAACAGACGCCTTCCTACCACTGTGATTTCAAACAAAATTATTGTACACAGGTTATAGATTGTCTTTAAAATTTTGGTAAATTTTTTACTAATTTTTTACCATTTTGAGAACAACGATGTGTGGGAGGTACACATTTCCAATGGACGAATCTTTGGATATTTTTGATGGCCTGGTGATGCCAAATGCTTTTTATAAACGGAGATTTTTCCACAGATTTTTTGTTTTACTTTACTTTTTGCTTTACTTTTTTACCTTTCAATTTGTGATTTTTTTATTATATTTTTTTATTTTGAAACATTATGGATCAACTATTGAAACACAATTAAAACCAGGACATTCAACATTCAAACAAAAATATTACGGACATTCAGTTATTCCATCAAAAGTGTAATAAGAAACATATAATTTCCAAATAAGACGAGATTTAAGCGATAAAACTTTTTACAAAATATGTTGCATGCAACTTCTTTAATGAAAAATATAAAAAAGAACTTACAGCCACTTTATATGGAAACACCAGTTTCAAACTCGTATAGATGACAAATTTGTTTACTTCCTTAAAAGAGTTACAAGGTTGGTAAAACTTTTGAAACCAGCGTTTGCTTTAATAAAGATTTTGCATCTAATTCTTAAAATTAATATATTTTTGCAGACTTACAGTCAAATATTCTTTGAAAAATATTGCAATTTAAATATAAAATGATGACATGGAGGTTATTCAAAATCGAATTGCATATCACTAACATCTAAGTTCATGTGCGAGTAATCTTTTTGATAAGCCTTGAGTGAAAATTGAAGCACAAGCCACATACTTGAATCTTCGACCCAGCCCTTATACTTCCTAATGCACACGTTGTGAAAAATTAACAACTATAAGAAACCATTAGCGCTGGGAAATCGCTGTGTTGAGTTGAGGTCATCCCATAACTTTTGGCATGCACATGTGTGTCGCTGACCTCGCCGGAAATGGTTATGAAATGTTTACTCACAACAGAAGGGAAATGCAAAAAAGAAGCAATTTTAAAAATATGGGGCAGCATCACAACACAAATGGAGTTCTTTCGCCGAGAGAGTGAAAAACTAAATTGAAATGAAAACTAAATAAATAAAAGAGGAACGTAACTCTTAGAATGGGAAATTGTAATATTGAAAGTGTCACTTAGTATACTTGTCTCTTTCTTATTTTGCCATTAGCACGTAGTTATTTTACAATAATTTTTGTTGTTCCAGAAAAGGATGCGGATGTGCACTTTGCTACACACAAACACACTGATTTTAACTTGGACACAAGACACGAGTGTGTTTTAAAATAATGGTGATGTTTTTTTTATCATTGTTGTAGTAGATGTTCTAAAGGGATATTTGTAAGGAATCATGGGCTCTAGAATGTGTGTGTAATGTTACGCAGTGATAGAGAGGGAGACCCGAAAATTGCTGTTAAGGATCTTTGGAAAAAATATTCAGCTGCGGTTGCTATCAAACCGATTGTCCGCAAAAATGAAATGTGTTCTTATTGTTTGTGCTTTTATGATGATTTCTCTCTTCTTCCTTTCCTTTCAGATAAAACTTCCTTTGATTTTTTTTTAACATAAAAAACATTAAAGGAAAAAAATTACGGCAAATTGCAAAGAATGTCAGAAGAAATAAATCGCCAAATAAAGAAAAATTATTGTTATTTTTTTTATTCTTATTTTATATTGTTATTATTTTTAGAAAAATAAAATTAACAATAAAAAATATATAACAATATATGTATTTATGTATTTTAAGTGAGATATTTACAATGAAGAGTTTCAAAAGCATTTCATGCGGGGAAGATAAATGTGCTCTGGTGTTCAAGGCTTAAAATTGGAGAATAATTTTATAAATGTCAAAGATTGTTTGTATATTTGGACATTGGCCGAATGGATTTTTAAGGATAATTGCTGCTGTGATAAATTATAGTCTGGACTAATAAATAGAGCAACATGAATATCATGTTTAAAGACTTGGCTCGAACACTTAGGGATTAATACCATAATCCGAATATTTGGAAATCAGGTATAAACGGCTCAATGAATTTGAATGAAATTTAGCACCCAGATACCCAGATACCCATCTCCATAAAAGATATGATTTAATAAATTTTGCTACATTAAGATGATTAAAAGAATTTTAAGACTTTTTATTTAGGGAATATTTTTCGCACTCTAATCAAAAGGATTTTTAAGAAAAATTTTATTTCACTTAGAGACCCTTCACGAATTGCATGCCTTATTGAAACTATTGCTACTGAAGTCGAAAGTGGAGAGGCGCCAACTTGCGATGTGCAGCATACGTGTTTCACTTTTTACGTAAATAGTAAAATTGAATTAACCCATAATTTATGTCCACCAGTGACAATGAGCTTTTTCCCAGCTTTGCGGGGTTACTTTTTGGCGAAAAATTGTATACCGATAGACACGGTGATAAGCAACGATACCCTATAAAAAAATTATTCCTTTCCATATTCTAGATACGTGATCTCGATGTAATTAGATGGTACAATGGGTTAAGTCTACACATCAAAGAGATGTCAAGAAGTATGACACGGACAAATATTGTTAAGTTACCAGGACGGTGAAGAATTTTCTGTATCAATAACATCATTTAAATGCACTGTGATATAATATTCAAGTCTTATATCTGTACCTTAACTGGCCTTTTAGAAACACTGAGAAAGTGTGAAAGCGAGGACCGACAGAAGTTCAAGGCGCCTGCAGTGAAGGGTAAAAAAATGTTTTTTTATACTTTTTTGAATTTTCATAAATTTTTTTAAAAATTCTTTAGGTTAGGTTAGATTATGTTGATTGGAGGGGTGTGATAGCCCATGTCATACGACATACACTTAAGTGAAGGCTTGTTGTGCGCTCCCTTTAATTATCAAACACAAACTGCCAGAGTTCTGCGGCAGGATTCGAACCTGCGACCTTCGCACTACGAGTCTAGTACACTACCTACTAGTCTACGAAAACATATTAGATTTGAATAACATCGAAAAATGTACATTAGGATTTTAGGAGGTGATTTGAACTTTTTTTGAATATAATTTTTTTCAAAAATTTAATTTTAAAGTCGTTTCCAAGTTGTGATAAAATCATTGGAAAAGCCTTTTAGAAAACCAAATTGAAAAAAAGTAATTAAATTTAGCGACAAATTTTGGAAAATGAATGTTTTCAACCACTTGAAATCTAAATAAAAATTTGGAATTTTTCCACACAAATTTCTATGGTTGAGATTTGTTTTGTTTTACAAAATGTGTAAAAATAAAATTAATTACGACTTTGAATGTCTCTAATGGAAAAAAATTATTGATGATTGATTGTGTAATAAGAACATCATTGCAAGTGAGTCAAAGGAGATATTAAAATTCTGAAACAGTAGAACGAGCTGAGACAGTGAAACATTTTATTTATTGCACGGATTTTGTGCAGGTGATATCTCGACCTCCAACGAATGACATCTTGCCAGTTCATACGGTGGAGCCTTTTGTATTTAATTTCAGTGCGCACCAGATCAGCCTTGTCTCTCGCATAAAAGCAAAAATGAATACTGAGCTGCTGTTGATTTAATCTAAGGCACTGAAAGTCATATTAGTGAAAGAAACTATAAATTTGTTGTGATCGTAATTAGGAAGTGGCGGATTTTGCTTTGCAAGTGAAAGAACTAGAATTTTTTAATATTAAAAATTATATTAGAAACAACTCTCCTGATTGTTGATTTAAACAAAATATGTTCCTAATGGCAAACGTAAATTTCTTCTCTACTTGCACCCAGTCATAGAAATAATAGCGAAAGTGTGGCTTAAGACAAAAACACATAAATTCGCTTTTGAAGCTTCGGACTGTGAAATTTTTTAAAAAGAAACAGATAGTCAGCACGATTTATTGTTAACAAACAAATAGTACTAGGACATATTTCTCCTTCCAGTGTAAATCAAAGGACCAAAAAAATAAAACATTTCATTCCATTTGATTTTACTGGCAATGATTTCACTGCGTGGCACTAACGTCATATATTTTAATATATTGTTTTCACAACTCAACGGACATATAATGACAAATACAAAACAACTAAATGAACTAAAATCTTAAAATAAAAATATCCAAATAAAAAACAAATAAAACAAAATAAGACGTAAATAAAAATACAAATGTTTCATCCCATTGTTATGGCCCACTGGCCATTACTACAACAAAACATTGCAGGAAAATTCTACTGGTAAGCAAAAATGAAAAAATCAAATAGTTTTCTTAAAAATGGAAAATAGTATATACAAAAAGACAGTAATAAAAGACAACAACAAAAAACTAGTAGCAAATATGAAGCACAAGTTAAATAAATAATAAAAAACAAACAACAACATATACACATATGGATATGTACACATGTATTACAACAAAAAATTTATTGTTATTTATTGTCATCGTTTAAAGCGCTTTTCAATTGTTGGAAAATATAAGAGACAAACAAACAACAACACAATGATGGAAAAGTCTGCAGGAAACCCATAAGAACAAAATATTACAAGTTGTGAACAGACAGACAAAAAAGTGAAGAAACAATTTCAAAATTTGTTTGATACAATGGCATTACCCTTTTCTTTTTTGAAGACACACTTATAACAATGGACAATGGACAATTAAGTGATGATGCCACAAAAGATGTTCTCACATAACAACGAGTAATCGGCTTAAAGAAACATTGTGGTGTGTTTGTGAATCGGGGAAAGTTAAATGATTTATTTTAAGTGCTGTAAACTGTTTAAACGAAAGCTTTTCAACTCGTGTAAGTAACAGTTTTGTGTAGCGAAAGCCTTGAGATATTTGGGGGATGGTAGGACAAATTTTGTATTGATTTAGATTCACTTAAAAATTAATTTCTTGTAATATATTTCTTTTGAAATATCCTTAAATTTTGGTGGTCAGGGGGTATAATGATGAGGCAAAACTTCACCTTGTTCCACTTGG
This sequence comes from Germaria angustata, assembly GCA_963681545.1. Taxonomy (NCBI): domain Eukaryota; kingdom Metazoa; phylum Arthropoda; class Insecta; order Diptera; family Tachinidae; genus Germaria; species Germaria angustata. The sequence continues at coordinate 138,990,430 of OY812998.1, read as the reverse complement.
TGAATCCAGGGTGCTCCTTATTAAGTCGAGTCACAAACCTCCATGGGCGATGTTCTTGACATCCGTCAAACATTGGCAAATTATGAAAGGCGTCTGCAGCGTCTGTTCTCTCAGTTGGTGCGAATGCAAGCGATTCGTTATATAAATGAGTTTTATACTCACCCGGTCTTTTAGCTAAGATGAAAAATTTTCTAATATTCATATCCCCAGTTGCTCCTTAGAGATGCACTGTAACACCATTTCTATACCACAGGGTAAACGTAGATAATACCATTTTTCCATTATTCCCGAGAAGATAGACGTCTGTTTTTATTACCGCTTTTATTTTGCGCTTATTATTTACAATTTGTAGAAGTTTTGCCATGTGTTGTTCATTCCTAGGCTTTCCATATTTAATTCAATTTACCATGATTGATAACAGTGCTCTGTTAACCACAGAATTCCCAATGTTAAAGAAATTGCTTGTGTCTCTGCTACGTAAATTAAGGGTAAAATGTTGTATTTAAACTAGGCGAGGCATCGTGTTATTTCAATGAAAGTTACTAGTCTTTGCAACAAATATCAAGAACGTTGATACTAAAATAACACAACGTTTCATCTTGACGAAATACGAATTACGAAGCCCTGAATTTACAGAAATAGATGAACGTTTACTTGATTGTAGAATATGAGACGCCGCTTATTTTTGAAGTGGAAGCAAAATACGGATTAATTAACGATATTATGTTTAGCCAATTTACTATACCGAGAAATTTGTTATATCACAAAATCTTCTATTTATTATATTTGTGAGGAATTCGGAGTCCAAAAATAAAATTACTTAGTTCTTTTCCTTCAGAGGCAGTTATTAACCCAAAAAAACTTTTTATCTGGTAGCAGGGATAAGTTTCAGCCAGACCACGTTACTTATTTTCATTACTTTTGGTTTTCAAAAATTTATCCTGTAAGTTAAAGCCCATTATCCTTATTAAAAATCACACATCAACCCTTACGTTCAGAGTCCGAGGCAATTTCCTCGCTTCCCATAATTAATGCAGATATTTGACTAATGTTGTCTTATCAATAACTCTCTATAGAGTGTAGTACGTGTGCTAATCCATATTTGTTCAAAATCCTCAACGATCTTCTTAGAGAAAGTTTTAACTTAAATCTAACGCTTTTCTAAGATCAATTTACTCGGCTCCAAAAATGAGTGCAGATATTTGATTTATAGCATAGATAGTTTGAAACCTTTTGGACTACCCTTTATATATGGTGCAGTCCGTGCTCTATTCCATTTATGTCCAAATGTTCACCAAATCTTTAAAGAGGTTTATTGCTTCTTAACTCGCATATTGTTGTTCTTACGAACGTACTCGTGTTTCCCTTATAATATAATTATAATATTATCAATTATCCTTTGGGGGCACTTTACCCACATTTTTCTATGTTCTGTGTAGAAATTCCAAAAATGTTGTCCTTGTAGTCTGCTGTACGACTGCTGTTAACTATTTAACAGGGCCCTGTTAACTGCAAAATTGGTTGTGCGAAGACATTTGATTTGTAATTCTTCTAGTTACATTCGAATTTAACTTCCCGCACACCAGTTTTTCAACACCGAAATTCTTTCTTATCCTCTTGTTTTACTTTCACTCATACGCAGTTTAAGTTGTAGAATAAAGGGGCGCAAATCACCTATAAGGCGAAAATAATAATGCTACATGGTCGTATATGGAAAAAAACAGAAGGCTTATTAAATGGGCAATATATAATGAAGACATGATCCATAGTAATTTCTAACCAAATATTTAAAATTACGCGACAATTATAATCACTGTTTTGTAGACCAGCTGTAGGATGTCGTCGTGTGACATGAACTATATTTTTATCACAAATGTGCCCTACTACTACTGCCTGGTGGAGTATCCTTTTAAAGAGTATTTTGTTTTCATTATATTCTTTTATCGTTCGTTAAACCTAGTACATATTTCTTAAATAGACACTGTTGAATATTCACTTCTTTGTCATTCCTTACTTTTGCAATATAAAAGAGTTGTTGTCAAAAATTCAACCGTTCGCCATACTTTGTATTCATTAAATTGAGATTCGTTACACCCAGCTTTGGCTGTATTGCCTGATTTTCGAAATTGTTCGCCAGAATTTATATTCTATTTTAAAATCTATTATGCAAAAAAAGTTTTCAAAATAATTACATTTAAGTACCTTATAACCAACACAATTCATTAGATTCCGAGCTTTTAAAACTAAAAAAGAAAAGAAACAAAGAAAGAATTTAAAAACATTATAATCATAAAAGGTCCTTAAAATTAAACGAAGAAAGCCTCCAGTGAGCTACTGCGGCTTAAATTTCTTAAAAGTATTATACAGGTTGTATTTTTGAGTTTATGTAAATTTTTCAATTAAATTTTTTTCGCACTGGTATTATAAATAAAAAGTTTTTAACCAAAACTCCTCTTATTGATCATGTAATTTAATACCAGGAATACATTTCATATTGAATCAAAAAAATGGAAACAAGAGATGAATATGTAACAATTTTTGTTAAAACTTACAATCACTGTTTGTCAACTGACATTCCTACAATTGTCTTCAATAAAAGAAGAGGGAAAACAAGATGAGGCCTAAAAAACCAACTGAAGATGCTGCTGCTTGAAAGATGTGCCTTGAAGCATTAAAGAAAAACATAAAACCAAAGAAAATCTAAACAAAAAACTAAATAAACTTGACAATTTACGAGTGGCAGATTGTTAGGCGCACTAGAGTATTTTTTAGCCATTCATTTATTCATTCATTCATGCCATCAGTCAGTTATTTTTCAAACGTTCTTTATTCGAATGTCTGATCCATTTTCCTCATTGTTTAGTGTATGAAAGTATGTGTGTATGTGTATGTATTTATGTGTGTGAATGTCCTCATCTGTCATTTGGATTTTTATGTTAAAGACGACAATGTCAAATCGGAAAATATATATTTTTTTCTCAAATTAAAGTGATATTTTTTCGCACAGTAACTGACTCACTACGTGGTTTTCTCTTTGTATTCCTGCAAATGTCCTTGTTTCAGGCTTTATATTTTACGCAAGTTAGTGCAAATGTTTAGGGATGTTCTTTTTTTTAATGTCTTCTGTTTCTTTTTTCATGTGAAAAATATATTTAAAAAAAATAATAAAAAATAATTTATATTTTATGCTTTTCTTCACAATATTTATGTTTATGCCGCCGTAAAATCGCATGAATGTCTATGAGTGTGTAAGCAGAGTCGCGTAAGAGTATGTGCACATCATATCCTGATTGAAGATTCAATGACAGCGTTCACACACGGGATTGTAAATATGGCAAGGCACAGTGGGCTTTTATGTGCAATAATTGGCAAAAATTTTAGCGCTAGAGACATTTAATTGAAATTGGAAAGAGAAATAAAAATAAGGAGAGAGATAGAGCGTTTTAATTGCAAAGTTACAGAGAAAAAAAATTATTTTTTGGAGCAAGAAGTCTTATTTAGAAAGGCATTAACCTAGTGAGTCTAAGGTATCAATATTTCACAACTATTTCAGCTTTACCTCCATTCTCCTTAAGTTTTGCCCCTTTTTGGAAAAATTGTTCATACTATTGGAGTATGTTCTTACAACAATGCTATAACAGCGCTTGTAAGTCGTACAATCATTTGTGCCACAATGGGCTCATACTCGTCCATATATTCGCATCCTCTATGTTTGGGTTTCTAATTAGAATTTTGAAAAATAGATGAATGAATAATGAAAATGGACGTTCAAATTTATTTACATATGCAGCATATACTATATATGTATAGTGGACTTCAGATATAATAATTTAAGGCATATAACGACCAACTCCTCCGGTCCCAAAAGTTTGGAGAGACTATACCGATTGCAACAAACTATGGCTAAAGCAAACTTTCACCACTAACGAATTATATCCGCCCCTTTTTCGTTCTTTGTGCCTCACGACCACCTGCGATATTATTAAAATATGTTCAGTTAACGAATTCTTTCGGTATTCCAATTGCAAGTTTTGTTTCCAAGACAGCGATATGCAAGCCATGGCGAAAACGGCAGAAAACGTTACCAGTAAAGGGAGTGGAAATAGTTCCTAGTTCAAAATCCTAGGAAGATAAGTTACCAATATTTTTATAACATGAATTACTTCTACAAATCTGTGAGACTCTGTTCGTGTTTTGAAAAATATTTTGTTAAAGTAAAAATAAACGATTTATAAATATGCGAGAAGAAATTATTTTTCTGCAATCAATAAATGAAGCAAACACTCCCACATAAAAAACACAAATCGTGACTATTGGAAAGTTTTGACCTTTTCTAGATCTAAAGTCCATTTCATGGCAATACGAGTAATTAACCAATCCTTGGCAAAAAACGAACATAAAATATTTACTTTTAACAACATTTTGAAGATCTATGAAGATCTATGAAGAAGAATAACATGAGACAACATCCTGTAGTCACAAGTCAATTTTCAAATCATTAGAAATGATCTGGAGGAGCACTACTTCCAGAACTTAATAAAAGCATTTTCCCTTTTTATTTGGGTTGCTTGCAGTGTTGCCAGTAGATTTCTCGAAAAAATACCTACACATGCAAAAAAATCCGATTTTTCCCTACACGTTGAAAAAATTTCCCCTACAAAAATCCCTACGCATTTTTGTCATTACAATAGAAGAAAACCATTAGTTATAAAAAATATGTATGTTTATTAAAGCTTTGGTAACAAAATAAGTAAAAAACTAAAAAAATAAGAATTCATTAGCATATGTATGTACTTTTAATTAAATTCAATTAAAACACCAAAGTTTAAAAATTAATATGAATAGTTCTTTTCAAATAAAATTTTAAAGGATAAATTCAATTCAGGTACAAAAACACGTTATTTTAAAATTTATATACACATGTAATTCCATTCAACTAATTTAAACATGAGAACTTTCATTTAATTAAAATATAAAAACAATGTACTTTTAAAATTATTATTTATAGTTCTTTTCAACTAAATATTTAAATAATAAATTTAATACAGGTACACAAACAACAGGATATTTTAAAATTAATAAAGTTCTTTCGAATTTAATTTTTTAAAATGACTATCATTACATTCGAAATTTATGCAGTCTTTTCCACTGTCTTGCAGAAATGATCTTAGTATACAAATTGAACTTAAATTTGTGTGGCTCAATTTGTTTCGCTTTTTGGTACGAACATCTGTTATTATTGAAAAAATCCTTTCTGCATCGGCATTCGGCATTCTATAAATTTGGAAATACAATTTCGTTACAAAACGTTATGTTTGCATTTATTTCATAAATAATGCGACATGACGAAAAAAATCCCTACATTTTGGAGAATATAAAAAATCTGTCCGATTTTCCTTACGCTTCTATTTTAATATCAAAAATACCTACATGTATGGATTTTCCCCTACTTCTGGCAACACTGGTTGCTTGAAATGAAAGATTTCAATCCCCCAAAGTAAATATTTGTTAAACCCAAAAAAAGTCACAAGTCTTGTTTTATTCGGACGTGCAGGTATTCAGTTAAGTTCAGAGAGGAAGTATTCAGTTTCTGGGGTAACAGTAAGAACGCAAAAATTGTTTCGCTACATAAAACAAGAGATCTTCTTGCGCCAAAGTACTAATGAATGAAAAATTCTTGCACGAGCAGAGCACCTTCATGCTGTAGATCATGCTGCTTCTCGGGTTACCTAGAGCTTTCGATCGTTTATTAAAAAAGTAAAAGATAATTATATCTCTCCAATTCTAGTTTTTTGGGAGGATGACCACATATTCTCTCAGCCGGCTGATGAAAGTAACCAACCGGCTGAATTATTTGCAAGCAATTCCCAATTGCCGGCTGCCGTACATGAAAGAGTATCCGTAATTAATTCAAAAATATTCCTTCGAGCAAGTGCAGTTAAAATATTTTTAGAGGATATCAATATAAATAAGTCTCCTTGAACGGTCGTGGATCAGTACTCTTCAATACATCATTACTTGTGTTAAATAATTATTTTGACAGTTCAAAAATTTTGCAGAAAAATTTATTTGTTATGAACTGCAAAAATGGTATTATGTTTTTGTAGTTTGTAGTTCAGAAGTTGTTGTAACCGCAATAATTTCACTAACCGAAGACGTAGTTCGTTATACGCAATAATTTGCATTGATCAACGTATATTATTTTAGTTCAACTTAAAGAAGGCATCTCCGCAATCGGCTCCACTGTGCATTAAGAAATATTATATGAGTTTATAAAATTTCATTGAGATGAACAAAAAAGCGGCAACTTGAAAATAATACTTTAAATTTCCATACGAACACTCTGAATAATTGTGTGTAGACGGGCAGTTTGAAAAGTGCATTGTTAATAGAATTGATTTCATTTTCGTGCGATATAAATTTATAAAAAAACTAATATTGTAAATAAAACCTGGTGGTATTTGGGATTTTTTTAATTTGAATATTTCCAAAATTTTATTATTTTTTACGAATTTAAATTAAGTTTTTGGTTCTTTCAAAAAATTTTTAGTGTGAAATTTGCTGAATGAATTATTATTCGCCTGTATCAAAGACGAAATAAATATGTCTAAATGCGGAGGCAGTGGAATTCCATGTAATAAAAAGTAAAATTACTCATGATTATTGCAACAATAAATACAAGTTGAGATCAGTGTTGCCATTTTTCCAGCCGTGTTGCCAGATCTATTTTTAGAAAATTATTTTTTTTAATTTAAATATACAACAAATGTAAAAAGAGCGCTCCACGATCATCCGCAATATTCACAGAAAATTTGCAAAACACAATTCTGTCGGGAGAAGAAAATATATAAATTCATTTATACTCCTTTAACGCAATATATCGGATATTAAAAAGGGGTTTCAATTAATTCCCTTCCTTTAAGTCTTTTGATTTATATTTCCAAAGTAATTTGAATTTGTTAGCTAAACTTTTCAAATCATCGTCGTAAACTATCAAGCATTAGTAAGTAAATGTCCTTATTTGTACATGTACAACTATAAATACGGATAATAACAATTTGTAGTTATTATTTACATACACACGGACAAAGAGCAATAATGATGGTAATGAAGATGAAATATTACACGCACACAACATCAGTTCTGACACATACACTCACTCACGCACACATGCCAAACTAAATAATATAATCTATTCCAAAGAATTGCAAATATTTGAACAGTGAGTGTTAAAGTTATGACAAGTAAACAAATTTAAAAATTGTTTTGTCATATTTTCTTCTTCCGTTAAGCTCTCTTACACATTTTATGCCATGAATAAATTATATTCTAGGAATTGTGAAAATGCTGCATTTTAAATGAATTTATTTGCAAATTGATTTAAATGGTATTTGTTTGGTTAAAAGACTGCTCATATTAGCCTTTTGTTCTGTTGACATAAAAAGGTTTTGTTTTAGAAAAATTAAAGATTTTTCAAATCAATTAATTTTTCTCGTTTTCGAGGCAAAAATATTTACTTGAACACATCCCTTAAATTGTATATACGAGTAGTTTAAACTCATATTTATGCAACATAAAAAAATTGAAATTGGCAGAGTGGACCAGCAGATCCTATTGAGACGCACTAGAGCAGTAGCGTATCAGCTGATTATAACAATCCTGCATAAGTTTATGGAGTTATTTTGTAGACGAACTGTAGCAAAATTATACGTAAAACATTTTTCTTATACAAATTTATCCCTTAAAAACCAATTTTGTGGGCCATTTGTGCACCCAATGTGAATAAGTATGACATTAACCCTTAAGCACATTTTAAGTTTCGATGTATTTCTGGCATTCAAGTTGAATTTTCAACATTGTTATATTGGAGGACACTTTTATGGAATTTGAGGAAAAATATTTTTCTACGATATTTTCCCCTCCTTATCACTGCTTGCGGGGAGTTTTTTTTGTCCCTTTTCAAGGATGCAGACAAAATGTACGCATATACGAGCATCGAAGATTCATAAGGTTGAAATGTTTTATTTAAACTGTTAAATGCGCCTTGTAAGGATTGCATGATCTATACCCAGGATAAGTCGTTAGAACCTTGTTTCTTTCTGTTGCATGGTCTAATTAATTATTTCAGTGTAAGGATTAGAATTTTTGTTGCTCTTTGAATTGGAATTTCTGTTGCAACGTTTTTTACCATGTTTAACTTCGCTTGGCATCGCACTTTATCATAAATAGGTTTAAGCTAAAACAACATATAATTTTATTTCGAAAAACTTTAAACAATTCGAAATAGATCACGTGTGGCGAAAAAGAAGTACCAACAATTTCAGTGTTAAGAGCCCACGATACGTGTGCATTAAAAGGTACGCACATTGATGAGGAGATGATGAGAGACGACTAAACTAGAAGTCGTTGGTGGGTCATATTTGCCACTTCAACCAAGTACCATTACCTGTCACACGCTGAGGTGACCTTAAGAAATGCACTTGTTAAAAGGGGTCATTATTTTAAGAAATTTTTAAATCCGCCTGAGTGTGACAATTGGATTTCAAGACTACGGCACACTCAAAAGCGAATGAATTGAAATATGTGAAAATTCACCCAATTTGAGTTTAAAGCGATTGTCGTATGGCTTCAAGGGCATTGTAACTAGAATTTACTAAAAGCTTTCACGCTTCTGGCAAAAATATTACATCCAATATTATTAAAAAAATTCCTCACTTCTCGAGAAGTTTTATTGAATTTTCGGAAATACTTTTAATGATCTAAATTTGTTAATTTTTTAAATCTAATAACATCATGCTTATAAATTTTCTTGGAGGAAGAATGAATGGGCAAGCATGGCATGTATGTTCTCATTAGTCTCTTAAATCCTCATTATGTTTTAGGGTTGTATCAGAATTTTTTAAATTACAATTCATGCTCAAAATCATTAATCTTTTTAAGTTCCATAGTTTATGAATTTCGTTAATTTTTCCAACTGAAATATTTTTTCATCACGCATCACGTTTTTTACAACCTTCGCTGTAATGGCCTCAAACCTGCAAACTTCTCTTTAATTGATCATCTCGATACCGAGTTGACCATCGAGGCATTCAGGAAATTTCGTTAACTAGTTTTTAAGATTTTTTTTCCAGTTTTTTTTTCGATTGCACCAGTACCCGGGGGATAACACCTGTTTATTCAACGTATTATGCTGGAACTAGGCATGTAACTTCCTGTAACCCGGAGGAGGTATAGAGGATGTAGTGCTTGCGGATGTTCGACTTGAACCTCTCCATGGGGTTGACAGGAAAGACATTTGTAGAGAAATTGTTTTAAACATAAGCCGTTGCACTAATGAACGAGTCGTCTCCATGATTCATAGCGTGATATATCCACCACAAATTAATGTGTTCTTAATGAAGGACGTGTTGTTCACAAATAAAGTAGGGTCTCCGGAACATATTCCCTGATTTCATTTAAACAAATTATATTGTAGTAACCATAATACAGCGGAACACATCCCATGTGGCTTCGATGCTCCAGTGAGTCAATAGAGTTGGCTACTTTACTGTCACCGATGAGTCTCTTAAATTTATTATATGTTTTTTCAGTGCACAGTTCAAAAATCGCAGTCTTTTATTTTAATGCATCCAATTGGTTTTTTTATTCTGAAAAAAGTGCAACATTTTGTGCATTAATTTAAAAAATATATGTTTTCGCTCTAAGTTAAAAAAATCAACTCCCTTATAGGATCTCGTGATCTTTCCTACTGAATTTGTAATTAATAAGGAATAAAAGAAATTCCCATTTTTTGAATTTAGAAGGGCAAAAAGTTTTACACTTTTTTAGAAAAGAAAACGCAAATTTATCTGTTTACAATTTTGCTTCCACAAGAAAAAACTGACAAATATTTCATATATTTGCAAGATAAATTTTTAACTTTTGATATAAATTAAATGAATTAATATTTGATAAGCACGAGCACGTACATACGACCACATACATATTTATTATCGAATATTGTCAAGTAATAAATATTCAATTGCACATTTGCTTCAATGTCAATTTATTTACACATTCAGTAAATTCATGTGTGTGTGTTAGTGTTCATGGACACACATTTAAATATGTAACTGTATGTACGTACAAGTGTATGTGTACGTGTGTATTTAATATTTAATATTAAAGTCGAAGACATGTTTTCGTAGTGCATTTTGCCTAATAATTTCCATAATATCATTATTTGCTAAAGTAATTACATTTGAGAACTTCCATAAATATTGAAAATCATTTAAGGATATAAAAAATTCATATCAATTTCTCATGCACGTTTGAATCACAAGCAGCTTCTTGGTATATGTAAAGGATATGAAATTGGAAAAAAAGACAAAGCACACACGAACGTAACCAATACAAATGAAAGACTAGAAGGATGTTTGATATATGAGGATGTCAAACAATGTTGAAGACGTTCTCTAATGTACTTGAACCTAATCGAGTCTATATTGAAGATGCTAGAATTGTAAGACCGCCTGTTGCTTGACGCCTTAAATGTTTTTATGCACGAGACGGTACATAATCAGCTTTAGGGAGCCCTCATCACAAAAACGATATTTTGAGAAATAACGACAAGTGAAGCATTATCCTTGTCAGCATAAAAATGAATTGAAATACAGTTTTTTTTGATAAGTTTATATTATCAAGCAAATATTTGATATTAAAAATAAATGAAGGAATAATATTTGCTTGACAGGCACTTTGAGGTGAATGTTTCAAACGTAATCCTTGATATTTGATAAAATGTATTGAAAGAAAACCGAATAAAAAGCTAAAGCTTAACCATTTGAAGGCAAAAGTTGTAGCCTTAATTAAATAATGATTTGGGTGTGACTTTTACCATTTTAGAATTCCATTGATAAAATCGTTTATCTACTTTGTGAGCTGTTAAATTAATAAGTTCAGTGACAAGCCCATTCTGGCTGCTAATTGAGAATAATCGGATATAAAAATTAAAGTTCCTCTTGTTAAAATACCCAATAAAGTTTATTTTTATGAACTTTAAGAAAAAACTCAGTTTAACAAAAAAAAAAAAAAAAAAAAAAAAAATAGCAGGTAGAGGCATTTTATTTAAATCAAATGAACTTTGACGACATGACGAATGGGCTGTGTGACATCATGCACCATTCGGCTAAAATAAGAGACTATCCAAATCCATATTTTCAATTTCAGCTCCTAAAAAGTGTATAATAATGCCTCTGTAGCACCATGACGTTTCCAGTATTTATGAAAAAAAATAAACAATGATGTGACCACTCCACAATCTATACCAAAGTAAATTCATTAGCATCTCGACATTTACGTGATAGTTCTTCGATCCCAAGATACGGCAAATTTGTTTGCTGATATAGAGGCCGAGAAATTTTTTTTTCAGATGATTCCAACATCTCTTAACATTAGTCAAGCTTAAAGCGACTCATTTCTGTCCACGGAGGCATGATACCGACTAATAGTCAATATTTCAGACAAACTGTCAAAATAATACATGATTTAAAAAGATGTTCGTATGTGGACCAACTTTTGTGAAAACATTGACGTCTAGATGAAGAAAACTCCATAAAGACATGTTATTCGAAATATACTGACCATTTTTAAATTCTCTAAGTGATGCTGGTGAAAGAAACGATATGAGACTCTAGCGATGGAAAGGTTTTCTGTAATAATAGTATAAGCAATTGCCTTTTCGGATGAGCCGCGCTCACCTAAATTAGCGCAAATTTTGGGGGTTTGCAACAACTTTCAAAAACTTGTATGAAATCTACTAAATGTTTTTCAGTGACTCCTATAAAAAAATTTCTAAGGAAGCTGCATGACTGGAAAGATTTTTTATATTCTCTTTTATGCGAAACTGAGATTTGAAATATCAAGGCATTTAATACAACATCTAAAACTCTTTGTTTTGATACAATTCTCGGTTCACAGAGATTGGCGGTCCCAATCTCACCAGAGAAAAAGATGTTCACATTTATGAAACATTCTGCTAAAACACAAAAATAAAACTGATTTCATAAAACTAATAGAAGCCACGCTTAAAGCTTAAGTAGAGTTGTGCCAACTAAACTCAATAGTCTTTTAACAGATTTGAATAAAATCTTGCCAAATTAGTATAAACTGTAAAAAATTTTATTAAGTTCAATGAAAAACAAACGAAAATCGTTTAACAGAGGTAAATTTTTCATTATCCTTTAATATTAAAAACTGATTTTCTTTAATAATTCAATACTATTTGAATAATATTTCGAGCAAATTAGTTCTCCTCACTTACGGGGAAAAATTGTATCACATGTAAAGTGTAAAAGGATAATCAAACATAAAAGCAGTAAAGAATCGTTAAAAAAATTTTATTTCAAAAACACAAGAGCCTCTACAATCCACAAAGAATAAAAATAAATAAATAAAAATTATATTCCAATCATTAACGTAAAACATATTCACGAAATGAAGATCCACTCAAACGGAAATATGTGAGCAAACAATTTTTATTTCTTTCCAATTTGTATATACAATACACACATGTGTATATATTTATTTACAACAACAAAAGTATTAAAAACAAATTTATTTTCTGCACTTCATAATCGAATTTAATAAAAGAAAAGTATAAAAGGCAACACACCCGCACGCACACACAATTTTTGCGTAGAATTTTAACTTTTGCTTAATAAAAGTGAAACCTAAAAAAAAATACCTGACACAGCTGCAGCCAACGCCAATATACTTTTATCTACAGAAATGATAGTATATATTTTCCACAAAAAAAAAATAGATAAAAAATTGGAGGGAATACATGTGGAGAAGATATAAGAGTCGACTGATGATAAATAAAATATGTCTGTCATGTCAATATTTGCGAGCAACAACCAGCCATCCAAACTGGCAGCCAACGAAGCCAAACCCGGCACAACAGCTCTGGAAATGACGGAGTCAAAAGTAGAAAAAAGAAATAAAATTTAAAACTTTCCAAAAAACTAAGTGCAAAGGTTTTTGGCAGTCAATACCAAATTTCAGATGAAGCAAATTTGCAGGGAGGAAAAAAACTCAAATGAGAAGAACGTAAAGCAAAAAAAAAAAATATTAAGAATTAAGTTCAAGAAATAAAAAATTCCAGGAACTCAGCGTTAAATTTACGTTGAAACACTTTTACTGAAGGTAATCGTGAAAAATTGATTGGCATTTCCATTGAGAACATTTCCACACATACGCACACTTACACATGCACATCAAACACGGCTGGATTCCTTCCGAAAATCCCCTACAGGGGTAGTCATTCTAATTGTGAGCAAGTGTTTAAGAGTTTTTGTGGAATTTATAAAATCTATTTGAAGGTGAAAAATGAAACTGAAAGGATGTTGCAAAGAACAATTTAAAATTAGGAAAAGAATATTTTTTTGTGAAACGGAAACTAAATTCTTAATAAAACACATACACATACAGTGGATCCTTGGTTAATGGAAACAATTCGCTTCAGAATATTTGTAGTGTTTTGACACTACGAAAAGAATAAAACTAAGCTAAACAGCAGTATTGTGTCTTTTTCAATTCAAGTCTGATTTTATTTACAAATTTTGCTTTCTTATATACTATTTGTGGAAATCATTCTAGTCATGTAGAATGATTGACACATGTTTGTTTACAACACATGTTACAAATAAATATTAGGTTACAAGAAATAATGCATATAAATATTGGGTTATAAGTGTCGTACATTATAAAAGCGGACAATGGTCTTTGGCACACTTCAAAGTGTAAACCGATCGTATATCGATTGGTAGTCACTCTACACAGTTGAAGTTGGCAACTATACACAGTCATGTTGTATGGCGTTGTGGGTACACTATATATTGTTCGCCATACGAAACGTTCTTTAAACAAAAACATTATTTCTTATAAGTCAGTGTAAATAAGAATTTCAAATCCAAGTTGAAAAAACGCACTGTGAAAATATATTGATTTAATTTTAATAATTTCCGATAAAATACATATAAAAATATTTTTGATAAATTGAGCAACGAGAATAATCAGATAAAATTAGAAGAAAATCATTATACATCAAAAAAAATCACAGGTCCTTTCGGACATAGTCTATACACTCCCTTTGAAGCATTTAGAGCCTCAAGCTTTTCCTAATTCTTAAGTATAGTGGATACCATCGATTTGATTTTGGTTTCCAAACCCGGCTCGACGAAAAGAGATTTGACCCCAACGATGAATTTATGTCACAAACAAATTACTATTTTGATGACCTCGACAGATCTTTTTTTTGGATTATTATTATTAATTTATTTACTTTTTATTTTGTGAACGGATAAAAACTTTAGAAACGTTAGACAAAATTTATAGAGCTCAAAGGAGACTATTTTAGAAGAAAATGACTGTTTATACAAAAAGCTATATTTCAAGCAAAAAGTCACGACTTTATTGACCTGCCCTCGTACGTTTCAACACTTCCTATTAACTCGACGAAACAAAAAAGTGCTTTGAAAGCCAAATATGTACAGAAATAAGTTTTAAGTACAGTTCGGAATTTCCCGCTTTCCAACAATATGGCAATCGAGAGATAGATTTTATACAAATCTTCTCCATTAAGCGAAGCCTTCTTTAAAAAAAAAATCGTTCATTATACGAAATGTTCGCTCTGTAGCGCTTTAGTTGTTCGAGAGTCCACTGTATTTAAATTCTTCTCTGAAATGTTTTCAGTTTTTCATTTAAATTTTCCGCTACTCCGGCACCTAAATCAGTCTAAATTTGACCGATGGCATGGGTTATGTCAGAAAAACTCCCATTCTAACAGGGTCAAATCGTACGATCTAGGTGGCCATTTGACATCACATTCACGTGAGATGACCAGGACATCAAATCGGTCGTACAGAATGTCTAATGTAGAATGAGCTGTGTGGAATGTAGCGGCTTCCGGCTTAAACCACTTATCATTGTGCTCACAGTTGACCGTGATGGCTTGGCCAATGTGGTTTTCAAAGAAATGTTGATCTATGATGCTGCCAGCCCAAAATTTACACCAAACAGTGACTTTTTCGATATGCATTGGATAATATTGCTTCTAATTTGAATTGGTTTTTTCCCAAATATAAAAATTTTGTTTGTTGACATACCCATTCATCCAGGAATGGAGGACGATTACTGCAACCGCAAAATAGGCGAAGCGCGAGGAAAGTTGCCGGGACAGAACACCCATTTTGTTCAAGCAATTTTATCACTTGCATGTTGAATGTTACTCGTTTATCCGTTAACGGAAATTTAGCAAAACAGTCTAAGTAAATGACAGCCAATTGGACAGATGTAGCACCAATGGTATGAACGCTATCAACTGTCAAAGTATTAAAGGCACGATAACAGAAATTCGATGTTGTAGAAATCGTGGGTTACAGCTCTTTATTAAAAAATACATAATAAGACATAATAAGATGAAACAGAAGATAATAAACGGCTTTTCTTCGCGCAACCTGTATAAGTTCTATTGTTGCATTCGTAATTGAAGCCACACTTTCTTGCAACATTTTCATGGTACCCTTATTATTAAAATTCCTGAGCAGCAAAACAATATTTTAGACACAAGCAATTTATTGCACTGTCTAAAGAGAAATTTAATTTTCATGCCACTCGACAATACCAATTATTATTTGTTGCATGCCTTTTTTCTGCATCTATTTTATTATTATTTTTTTTTTAATAAAAACTAATCTTTTTCTCTTTATATACCATATACGTACTCGTAATATGTATTTGCTTTCTATTTGTTTGCTAGATTTTTTTTATTTTTTTATTTAATTTTTCCATCTGACACGATTTTTTTTTTTCAAAGTTATTCAACACGTACCCAAATTTATATGTCGCATGTATTTTTATACGTCATTTTCCAAACTCTGAAGGAACCTGTCTGTCTGCTTTGTAGGAAAATTTTTGAGTGTATTAACGGGGTCAAGTGTCTGAAAGAATATGTTTTAATTGGTTCTAGAAGTGTGCCTTTATATATAATTTAAGGAAGTTGCTCCAAGAGACCCCAGAGTAATAGATGGTCTGTCCGGTCCTCATCTTGAATGGGAAACAGCAACCAAAAAGCAGGGAATAATAAACAACTGAAATCTGTGATTCCCAGATATTATCCGTAATATAATTTTTAACATTTGGCAACTCAACTGATGTTCGAGCCCATAAGATCACAGGTTTGTCAGTGGAAAATTGTCTCTTATTCGGAACACAATCATTGAATCTAAAGTCATTTTCAAAAAGGTCATGAAGAGACGATTATTTGGAAACATCTTAAATGCCAGTCGTCCTAGAAAAGAGTAGTGTAGTACTCTTTCAGCCGGGAGGTTGTGGTTCTGATTACTGTCCTCTATTCGCATGATAGACGTCTATTTAAGTATGTCCTTTAAACTCGTAAAAATGGATATAAAATGGTGAATAAAATGTTGAAAAAATGATATTGTTCCCATTTTACTTTTACAGTGTCAAAACAAGCACGTAGTTAAACTTAGAGTATTAAGGAAAATTAGTTACCTTAACTCTCCAAAGCGGATGTCTGCCAAAAAAAAAAAACAAGCAAAAAAAAATCACCTGCGTGATTTAGTTGGTGTGAACATAAAATTTAGTTTCATTCTTTTACTTCAAAAACGAAGAAGGAAAAAAAATTATATGCAAAAACTGAAACAAAATAATACTGAAATGGTAAATTAATTTAAATACGAATACATTTGTGGCACGTTAATGAATAGTAAAGGATACACGAACATCAGACATGTAGACAAATGTTTGCTTTTCCTAAGCGATTTTCACTGCGCTGCCTGGCTGTTGAATATTCCACAGGGAGTTACGGTTACGGTTGCAAACAGCTTGCACCCTTTTATTTATTTAGCGTTTTGAATATTTGGTGCAGAATGTTTGCAGTTGATTTGCGAGAGTTTTTTTCCAACCAACTGAGTTTGTTTTCGTGGCATATAAATGTGGTTTTCACGCCTTGCAATCGCAAAATAATTGTAATTTTAACACCAACAAACGAAAAGTGTAAAGCAAACGAAAAATTAATAGGAGTTTAACCGTTGAGAGAAGGGTTGCACAAGATAAATGATATTAAAGAAATTTTATAGATATTTTTCAGGCATATCGGCCGTGCATCAAAGGCCATTCCATAAGATAAGTGAAATAGATTTTCTTAGGAAAAATTTTTTAAAGGATTTTCATTCATAAAAGGTTGTTTGTTCATACTTTAAAGGGATCTAACATTAACATATTTTTCTTTTCTAGAGTCAAGTGCCCATATGACACAATTGCAAATATTCGTAGAGTTTTTCAAAAGTTGGTGCCTTCAACGACCATGACGAAAATATTGCAGATAAAATTTATACATAAAACGCACATTTGAACTCCAGTGATTCGAATGAATGATGATGTTCTCATGACGCCATGCAAAAAGCAAAACGAAATAAAGTAAATTTGCGAAAAACTCATGCGAATAGTTTTTATCGATTTTGGCTTTGAGCGGGTTAATACGGATCACAGTGTCGGAGAGTGTTCATTTTATGCAAACATTTCCGTTTAATGCAAAGTCTTGATGTTGTCAATACAGTAGTGGTTGCTGTTGTTGTGCTTGCACACACGCACACACACACACCACTTTCAGCACTACAAAGTGTTGGCAATATTTTTCGCTCTTCACACTGCACTTGACACAAACACTTGTATGCGTTTGTATAAATTTTACTTTTTATTTGTGCACTTTAAATTTATTTACATCTTTATGTTTGTCCGCATGTGTGCGTGTGTAATACCATACTTATTTACATAAGCACATAGACACTTGCGCTGGGGCCAGAGCAAAAAATAAAACCAGCTTACATGTAAATAATCGCACTTTGCATTTGTTCTTACACATGCAATTTTTTCATATGTTTTACCACAAGCAAATGCTTCATTATAACAACTACCAACCTTTTAACTTTTTTTTGCTCTTTTTTTTTTTTTTTTTTTTTGTATCCATGATAGGAAAGTTCAAAATACAATATGATGCTGCACGGCCTGGCTCTTCTATCGTCTGAGGCATTATTGGAGCAGAGAACTCATTCAATATTCTATATGGTTTCTGTGCAGTTTTCAACAGATTTCACACATTTTGTGGGAAAATCAATTAAACCGGAAATGCATGTGTGCCACACGTGCAGCCCAACATCCGTTAAGGCAAAATTGTAATGTAAGAACAAAAACATCAATTTAATACGCAAATACACAGTCACACATATTTAAAAAAATAAAGAACACAGATATGAAAGTCAAACACTCTGTCAAAATGAGCGTTAAAAAGAACTAGTACAAAAAAAAAGGATATCAAGCCAACTGATGCACATCTGGCTTTAAAGTATCCAGAAAAAAATCACAACAAGCTGCAAATTGAAAAGAAAGTTTTCAAAAATCACTACAAACCTAAGTCAACAAACACAACTACAAATCTCTATCGAAAATAAAACAAACAAGATTTTTCCAAAGGACACCCACCACACAGAGCCTAAAAATTTATCGATCAGAAAACAAAAAAAAAGGAAAATCTGTTCGCAAAATAAAATCATCAGTTTTGGAGGGAATAGATCATAAAAAAACATTTCTGTTTGTTTTTTGGTCTTTCGGATTGCTGTGTATGCATGTGTGTGAGCCGTACGTACAACTTACATAAATGGTAAATGGACACATGTATCGACAAACTTTTCATTTCCTGTTAAATAACTCTCAGCAAAATAAGAACAGAATGAAAGAAAAAATCTTTCCTCTATATCAACTAAAACTACTTGCAAACTCGTACTTTAGCGCTTATACTAACACAGGCACCATGCATGAATTTTGGAAGGTATATGAACTCATACAAGCACATACGAGTAAATATAAAAATAGAAATAAATAAATGAAAAATGCACGGTGGAACTGAAGAGCATAATAAATGATATTGAAGATAAAAGTAGTAAATTTGACTAAACAAATTTACCAGAGTTAAATTCTTAGCGTATGGTCAGCAATATACTATATAATCACATTTGATACCGCAGTGGGCTAAAATCAATTATTTCGGATAGGAAAAAATTCACGCCTGAACAAAATGACTTTTTCAAATTGCGATTCATTATAATTTTAATATTATTTAAGCTTCTATTTTTGAAATGCTTGTATTCTTTGAGATACCATTTACATTTGATTTAACAAAATAATTTTGTACCAAAAAACCAAAAAATTAATTCACTAAATGGATTATATATCGCTGCAGATGATACTTAAAAAGAATTTAAATATCGAAAAACTAACAGTTTTATTATATGATACAGATATTCTTATCCTCTTCCCGACTAAAATGTTATTAATTGAGGACATTTATTCTCTTTTTTGGAAATAAATTCATACTCCAGTATTTTAAAGTATTTCTCTATGACAGTATGATGGCTCCTCTATGTTTGTTGGACACTGAGCTTAACGTTCCTTCATATGAGTGAAGTGGTTTTAGGATCAATAAATCAGAGATGGTCTTTTATATTATTAGAAAATACGACAGAGATTCGCTATGATTTTTGCCTTACGAAAATTGTCCAGAACGTATTAAATTATATCCTTGAAGAAATCCACCTGCTTAAGTTTTCAAACCATTTTTGTTGAATGTTTTTATGCCTAGAAGAACTATATGTAGAGCTCTAGTCCATGAATTAGTATTATGGTGTAAAAGAAAAGCAATTTAATGCAGCATGCAACTTGACAAAAACATCATTGCTTTGAGATTAATACGAAATTGTTGTTTGTTGTTGACCACCTACATATTTAGCCAACTGTCTAAAAACGTTCAAACGTAAACGTTTAACTATCGTCCATGGAATTGTTTAAAGTTTCAAATGTACCTGTCTGAATAAATCTTGCCTTAACTTGCCGCCAGACGTCCCACACAGGGGTATTTGATCATCAAAGCGGAGATTAATTGAAAAATAAAAATTGGGATATCCGATTAATGTTTTATACCCGATTATTGTAGACAAAATTCTCCATCACTAGGCAAAAGAATCGATAACATATGTTGCTTAATTCAATTTTTGCTTTGTCTCAAAGTTCGTAATTTTTTTCGATTTTTTCGCGTGTTTACAAAAAGTGAATTTTTTGTATTTTCAAGTGCCAGTTTTTCTATTTTTGCCATAAAAAAGCCTAATATTATTATGGATCCTTCAAGTTCAGGTAATTTCGAACAAAAAAGCAATTGCCGGTCGACATTTACCTGTTAGAACTAATTTTAATCATTTATGGAAAAAAGGTCTAAATTTTAGCCATTCTTGAGAAGTATGTAAAGTTTTAAAGTGGTACCGGTCAACTTTGTGTTCTGAAATTGATATATTTTTAAAGCTTAGAAACTGTTCTAATATAACAAACAAAAACATTTTGCGCGTTTTTGCGCCAATTCGATTTTTAACAAATTTTGTAAAAAAAAACCCATGTCGTCCAAAGTGAGAGAAGAACCGTGGCTGTAGTTTCTGTTTTGTTTTCGCTTTCGTTATCATCAACATATATTGTTGTTATTGTTATTTAAATTTGTTTATTGCAATATTAGTATGCACTCTACCCAAAAATAATATGTGTGTTCTGTTCATTGTGTTGTTTGGTTTATTTAAAGTGTAGGGTAAGTTTATTTTGTCTTCGCGCTCGTGTTCTTAGACAATTTTGTATAACTTAATTTAAATAACAGATATGTATAAAATAAGTGTGTAGTGTTACTTTACATTATCTATTTTATATGAATACAATTCGATGCGAGTGGTCGTGGTGGTATATTTCGGGTTACAACAATAACAACGTCAATGACGTGCTGCTATTTTTTTGTTAAGTGTTAATATATATAATGTGTTGTTCCTCTTCGTTATTTTGGTAATTGATACAAGAAATATCACGCGAAGATTCTGAATACAGTTTTTATATTTTAGGAATAAACTCAAAAAAATTGATTTCTCGGCGAATACTTTACAGTATTATTAAAAATGCTGAGGCTTCGCAATTAATGGAGAAGTTGAATATATTGAAGCAAGAATTGATAAGACAAACGAATCCAGAGGATATGGAAGACTTTAATTTGAATTTTTTCTCGTTTTGTCTGCGATTTTAAGGATCGATGGGCAAAATCAAATAGACATGAGGAGCGATTTTTGAGAAAAAATCAAAATTGGTTAGATTCTTCAATAGCCTTTGTGACTACAACAACTAAAAGAGGTCGCAAAGAAATTGATTTCGAGGAGTAAATTTGTTTGTAACAAAGGCGGCGTGGCACCCCCCTAATCCACCTTGACTGTAATTCATACAGTCAATCAACATATATACCAAATCTCATCTTCCTACCTCTGATAGTTCATGAGATATAACCGTTCTAATTTTTAGGTTATATGGGCGGTGCCACGCCCCTTTATCCAGTCACAACCAAGTATAGCCAAGTACTATTACACGGTCAACAGTACCACATTGGGAATGTTTCATGACAATCGGTCTATTATTATGGCCTGCAGAGCGATTTTTAATAAGGGGGAGTGGCACCGCCCACTTTTCCAAAAAATTTGTATCATATGTCACTCAGGGATAACCTATCATTCTTATAGTGAAAGAATTTTTCAAATCGGATAAGTAGTTTAATTGATCTCCGTTTTGGGGGTCCAATACCCCACTGTGCGTCCTGCTATAACAAAAATCACTGAACTTACAGTGAAATAATAACAATTGTTAACCTTCAATTAGAATTTTAAATATAGTAGCAACATTAATTTTTAAATTTAAATGTTAACCGTCTGTTTGAAAATTCTCCTCAATTTGCTTTCGAAATTTCATATAAATTTCATTAATATTTTTTTCTTATTTATCTTAACATCGACTCCACTGTGACGAATTTAGGTAGAATAGTTTGCGATGCATCTTAGCCACCTTAAACATCGAAATGACAGCTACAATGGCCAAATGGTTGTCACTCACGTAACACTCTAAAGGAAGGAAAGAATACAAGTAATGACTGTCAAAATAGAAATGTAACGTTTTAACAAAAATCCGGCAATAAAATAAAGACGCCCTTCACCACTTACAGTTCGATTGAAAAGAAATTTAATTTTGATTCAAAATTAATTAAATTTTTTTTTATAGATTGATGGCTTTAAGTCAATGGAAAGAATTTTTACCAGCGATACGACTCCGCAAGTATTTGACTTCCAAAGTTTTGCCTGAGGCTCTGTCTCCTAGTTGGAATCACGGGAACTTGTAAGAACTTCTTTCTACGATAGAAAAATTTTTTTGGAGAAAATCAAGAACATGCAAGAACTACAACTTAAGATAAGTTACAAAGTTCGAGTATGAGCCATAATTTAAAAAATCTGGTATAACTTCCCCTTGTAATGCGGACTTTAGACTTTTAAAAATAGTATTTCCGCGTTCCTCTGAAAAGAATTCAGTTCTTTTCTGTTTGTTAAAAATCGGTATTTTCATTCGCGATATTGACATTTATCGGTTAATATCAACATAATTTTTATATTCTGAAAAAAAAACAATTTGGATTCGGTGTGGCTTTGGCTTGACTTTAATTTTGTTGTGTACTTTTTTCATTAATAAAATAAAATGTATGAAATTAGACAAAACTAAGCAGATTCTAAGAACTAGTAGAACATTTTTGAACAGTCACGCTTGTGCAAGAGAATTTAGCAGGACTCTGTACCGAATAATTTGAAAGAACTATGGGGAAGTAATTCAAACATAAATTGATTTCAGTTGTATCAGCATCCGTCATTGAAACTTGGTCCAAAAACTGTATGATTTTTGCTTCCAACTTTATGGTGTTTAGAATATTTCTCGATCGGACTTAGGTTTCCAAATCAGAAACTATACTCTTAATCATATATTTTTATTGACAGTACAAATCCAATTCGATGCAAGTCTTCAAATGACCAGTTCGAAACTGCAAAAGTTTCCCAACTATTGAGGCACTTTCTTTTACAACTGACTGTAGGTTCCTTCATTAAGATACATCTGCTTTCCACGTTTAAGCAAGTGTGGCTTGTTGCAAAATAAAAAATTGTTTGACAGCGAATTTTATTGGAAAAGACCGTGTAAGTTGTCGTTTAAGTATTGCGGCTGTCATTGCAGTTGTTGGCCTGGTTTTTTTGATTTGATGATGAGCTTGTTTAGTTTGACTCTAACCACTCGAACATTCCTTTGCAATTGAGCACTTTATTCCATTTTGAAAATGTGTGTCCACAAGGAAACTTGTGTGGACGTTGCAGAATATCTGCCGGTTTATTAAGTGGATATACATACCGACTGTCTCTCTTATGGCGTAGTTCTTTGCGGTATTTTTTCCTTTCATTTAAGATTTGTTTTCTTGTATTTTAATGAAGTGTCACTGCAGAAAACTGTCACAATTTTTTGTGTACTTTTTACATGTTTGTGTTTGTTCTTTTTTTAGTTTTTCCTTGTATTTTTGTAAGTATGAATTTTTTTCGCATATTAAGTTGCCTGTATCCTATACAGCAAGTAGAATTTTTATCATTTCCTTTGCTTGTGTCCATGTGAAATAACTATTTTGCAATTCAGTTGGCTACGTGGTCTTTAAGTGTAGATATTAGAAAATGGTAAGACATGTTCAAAATAATACGAAAGAGAAAATAAAATGGAGATTTCAGTTGTTTGTTTGTTTTTTTTTTTTTTGGCAATATTTTTTCGTCATTGGGTTCTTTGTGAACTCGATTTTGATTTCATCGACAAATGATTGACAGTATTTACTTTGTGCATACAAAGACCTAGATACATATCCTTAATACAAACACATTTTTAAATACACTTCTAAGGACACCTTATTTGACATTGTGCGTTTTTGTTTTCAACTCTGCATTTGTGTTTATTTTTGAAAATTTATGTTGAAATTTTTATTTCAGTCTTTAGTTGCGTTGCTTTCAGCAAATTATGGAATGGCTGCTACATGAGTTTAAAATTTATTGTGCACAACTTCTGTGGAATGTGCAAAACAAGAGAGTCTTTGTGCAGGAAAAAAATCTTGTTGCTTTCACACAGATTAGAAGATGATAAATTTTATTTTATTGTTTTCTATTGTCTGCTCATGAGTTAAATATTAAAGGAGATTTTATTTTTATTGGTCTTTGCCAAACAAATAATTTTGGTTAGTTAAGTGACACAGAGAGGCAATAAAATTTATTAAGAAAAACGTGCACGTTTAAATACAACTAGAGCAAAATGAATGAATAAATTGTGTGGCGTATGAGTTTTATTTCTTCAAATAATATTAATCATACGTTCCGTGTTCACAGGAAATATGGTGTGGAAAAAGACAGGAGTTGGATTTTCGAATTTATTTGGTGTCATCATAAAAAACAGAATATACTTATAGGATTTAAGAGGAACCCCAATTGTACTTGGTAGGGGGATGGAAGATTTATTTCTACAGAAATCTAACTGACTGCTTTGAATTTTCCTATTATTCATGCAAAATTTTTTATTTTCTTTCACGCTTTTTTTTATTAAAAATAATATTTTGTAAATATGTGGGTATTGCCCAGTCATGGATATGGCTCTACTTAAATACTCCTTAAACGCAATCCTTGTTTTTTTTTTGAAAGGTGCATCGAAGTATCATTTAGCGTCAAGGACAGCTGACTGAAATAAAGTTTAAATTAAATTAACACAAAATACACTGTTTATCTATGCCGACATTTCATTGGTCGCTAAACAAAATCGTCAGTGGAGTTTAAGCAGTTTGAAAACATTCAACCTCGGATGTTTATACCATATAAATCAAATACAATATGAGAATTCAATATTATATATGAGAATATCCCGAATAATAAATTTCAGTATTAAGTATTTAAATTCACACAAATATTTACACACATACATGAAATCCTAAATCTGTTTTCAAAAATCCGATACATAAAACAGAGAAGACGTGAAGTACATATATGGAGTTCATAATCATAATGGGGGCAGGGTTGGTTATGTTCCATAATTAGATAATGAAGAACGCTGACATGATCTTTATAGAAACATGCCATGGCCAATATGCCATAACCAATAGGACATATAATTGCTAAGAGTCCACAAATTTGCTGTCTGGTGCGCAGGAAGCGCTACATTCGTTGCTCCTAAAAGTTATCGACAACAAACTTTTTATTGATTATCAATGCACTCGAGGGATTGAATAAATTTGAAGTTCCGAATTTTCACATTGTTTAACCCTTGTTTAAGGTTTCTCACACATACCTGTACATACGTTACGTCTACGTACTCGTATTTTGCCGTAGCAGCATAATTTTTTTTCAAGCCAAAATCATAATTTGCAACAAACATATTCTAAGATATGACTTTGAGCATTTGTATGGTCTAAATATCGTACTGTATCAATTCTTTAACGTTAAAGATTTTCTTTTTAAAAAAATGAAGTGTGACTTTTTCAAAGAGATAAAAGGGAGCGAGATGTTTGTGTGTAAGCGAAAACCAAATAAGAAGGTGCACGCAAGCCTAAGACTGTATTATTGTTTCTTTTTTTAATAAGAGCGATAAATAGATTTTTTATAAATTTTAGAAAAAACACTAAACAATTTTAAATAGTAATTTCAATAAAATAAATAAAAAATATTTTAGCAACTATAACGATAATATGTAATGAAAAATGTAAGCCACATAAATAAAGTGGCAAAAGATGGGTAGCAAAAGGAAAAACTAATATTTAATAAGATGCCCACTAGAATGTCACAGAAATTTCTCTACTGCCATAATTTCAAAGGCACAAGGCATTTTACAAATCAAAAACTAAGGCTTGTTATACATTTTCGTACAAAAAAGCGAGGAGATCCTTCCAACAAAATACGTACCCAAACACCTACACAAGTATGGTTAGTATCATGTAATAATGATTTTATTTTACAAAAGCTCCTACTGGGGAGAGTGTGTGAAAGTATGATTTCAAAAAGAAATTTGATGTATTTTACCAAGTTTTGCATAAAATAATATTTAACTTCTCTAAAATATTTGATTCAAGCACGCAAACATTAAAATAAATTTTATGTGATTAATCATGTTTAAAATAATTTTGGCAAAAACATTTAGAAGAGAAAAAATTTTAAATGCTAAATAAATTTATTTATTTAGAAAGCACAAATGGGGGCAAATGAATATGAAATTTTAATGGGAAAAAACCAAGTTCTTGTAACTTTTGAAATTATAAACAGCCAACCCACACGGCCCCCAGAAAAAAAATGAAAAGCAGAACCACAAAATTCGTCATTTTTCACTTGACTTTCGACTCTAAACAAACGCTTATGGTTTGCGTGAATATTTATTTAGCAACAACAACAAATTCATATTTAAATTTATGCTTTTCTATATCATAAAACTGCCTGTGTGTGGGTGCGAGTGATGTCAGGGCTACATTGGGTGGAGGTTAAAGCGTGTTATGGGAAATTTTAATATTTGCCCTTGTGAATATATAAATGGCTTTTCTTTCCCAACTTTATGATAGCTTTTGCTATTCATATTTATTTTATTATAAACAAATAGTTGTGATCTACTGTCCTCTAAATGGTTATAAATACATTTTAATATCGAGACTATTTTTTTACTCGTGTTCAGTAACTTGAGGTTTGCCTTTGCAGGAGGAACTACTTCGATTTATTTTCGTTAAAATAAATTTCTTTCATTTTTATAAAAATATTTCACATTCGTTTTTGGGCCCAACATCAATGTGTTAATATTTGCTTCTTATCAACTTGTTTAAAAAAAGAAAAAAAAAAAGATTTATAAGCCTAAACAAAACAAAACTATTTAATAAATTTCAATTTTAATATTTTACAAATGTTAGGACTTTGCATACTAAATTAACACAGAAAAAACCAAAAAATAACTTTAAAGCCACCCAGCAAACACAAAGTCCAAGTTCTTAAATATTTTATTCCAAATAAAATATACTTAAGGATGCAACTTTAATTTATTAGACAATTACTCGTATTTGATGATAAATAAATTGATTTAAATTTCAAAAAAGAAAAACTCATTTGCATATAAGAAGCGATTTGTTTATCGCTGCTTCGATTTGAATTTCATTACCATTTGAGTGCAAGCTGCAGTGTTTGCTGGGTATGCGAAACTTTTCGTTCAAATTAAAGTTTCCATTGTATTTGCTTTACTCTATCATAATTTCCATTCCCATTTTAACATAAACAAATACATTTATAACAGTATTTAGCATTAAATCAAAAACTTTTGCACTTCAAAAATTTATGAACAACCGGCTATTGTTGTTGTGGGGATTTTTTTTTTGTTGCAAAACACCCTACAATAATAAAGAGGAAAACAAAACTTTGCATTATTGAGCAACGAACAACAACAATGCAAAACAAAAAAATATTTATGTAAAACAACATCAACTGGCAATACAACAACTTAAAAGATATTTGAATTATTTAGTTGTTGGGGCTCGCCAAGCCAACAACAACAGAGGCAGCAAAAACAAACTACTAAATATCAATTGTCATAAGGAATGCAACCCAATGTTGGAAACCAACATTATTTAGCACAAGTTCCAACAATCTTACGCACCTAAAAGAAAACAGGCCAGAGACAAACAACAACACTCCGTCGTCATTTTGTTCCCAATTTCAAAAAGTACACTTGTTGCAACAACAACAAAAAAACATTTAACAGAAAACGGCACCAAGTCAACCATTTAACAAACCAAAACCCTGATTCGGTATCTACCAAAACATTTGCCAGGCATTGCTTGCTGGTTGTCACTTCTGCAAGGAAAATTGGTTTGTTTGTTGCTAGATGCAAAGAGAACAACAACAAAAACATGCAATGCAAATAACAAATTCAGAAATAATTTAAAATTTATCTAAAACACAACAGTTGCATGAAGTTTTGTGCTGTTTTCTGATTTTTTTTAATTCATTTCGAATGAATTTAATGCGTATCAAACAACTGAGGGAATTGCCTTGCAAATACGAATGAGTGGATGTGTGAGTGTGAGTTTGTTTATTATTTAGCAAATTTATAGTGTGTCAAATAGCATTTGGTGTAGTATCCTGTGAGTGCATATGTGTGCCCCTTCGAGTGCATGTGGGCGGGTAGACACTTCGAGTAGAGTGAATTATAGAACATTATGGGAAAATATAGAGAATTGAAGGACATTTAGCAATTTGTGCGATGAAAATGACTGGTTGATTTATTGTTTGTTTATAGAGAAGTTAAAAATATGTTCAAGCTGACTTTGATTCACAACTATTGAGCCACTAAAGTCAATAGTATAGAAAAAATAATTAAATTCAAATTGCCAATTATACAGGGTGAACGGATATTGATTTAAATAGAAAGAAACGATAAATTGTTTTTTATAGCCTGCCGCAGATGTTTGCAATTTATTGCATTATTTTTCACTGATTTAATGCTGAGACAACTGGTATTTCAATATGAAATTTTTGAAAAATGTCAATTGGGATTAAACAGCCTACTTTTCTAACAACGCTTCACCAATTGAAATGCATGAGGAGAGCAAAGAGCAAAATTACAAATATTTTTTTAAATTTCTTTTAAGTTTATCATAAAAATTTTTTACCCGAACAGAAAAAAATTACTTACAAATTTAGGCGTTGAAACTCAAGCAAATTTTTAAAAATTATACAATTAATATATATAATTTTTATAATCAAGCGTTAGGTCTTTTTTTTAAATAATAATTTTATTCAATATTTCGACGCCTCTTTGGGCGTCTTCTTCAGGAAATTTTTTTTTATAAAAAAATAAAAAAATAAATAAAAAAAATAAAAAAAATTTTCTTGAAGAAGACGCCCAAAGAGGCGTCGAAATATTGAATAAAATTATTATTTAAAAAAAAGACCTAACGCTTGACTATAAAAATTATATATTAAAACAAAAAAGGTCGAAAAAATAGTGTTAATTAATTAAATTATACAATTTTTGTTTTTCATAAAAATTTCACTTTGATGATGCGAGTAAAATTTAATTTATAAAAAAATCGCTCATTTCCAGAAAAACGTGGATCCCAGAAGACCGACCTTTAGGTCAAAATATGGAATTAACAAAATATGACATTATTTATACTTTTTAATATTCTGTAAAAATTGCATTCAAATATCTTGTGCACCCAGCATTTCAAAGATAATTGTCACAACGTCCACGTACAGGCACTTTCGCAAGTGTTGTAATATCCAAGACCTTATGACACTGCACTTCGTAAGGTCTATGGAAATTAGAACATAAATATGTATATTACATATATGGCCCAATTTGAAAAGTGTCCACGAAATGAAGCTGGTTGTATAAAGCGAAGATCAGGCATTTTGATGTTTCGAACACCAGCTTCTCTTCATCAAGATTCTTTATTTTGCGGGACTTCAGCCGGACAGAGGAATTTTCTGCTCTTTGGGATTTTGTGGGGATATTAAGACAGATTTAAAAGTCGCATAATGTCCATAATAATAATAAATAATGTCGTAGTGTCCACTGGCATTACGACACTTTAATTATTGTCTTTATGAACGTTTTGACACTTTCTTGGGGTATCGTAAGGTCCACGAACGTCACGACTTTAGTAATTATGACATTGCACCATTTGAGAGAATAACAAAATGCCAGAAAATATTCTGGCGTTATGATATCCTTGCAGGGAATTAGTTATATCTATACACAAATTCGATCCCTATTGAAAGAAAAAATTAAATCTCACGTGTCTAGGAATACAATGCAAGAAAAAAGCATGCCTTCTTTGACGGCGAAAAATGTCCATCATTTCCAAAAACTAATGGAAGTAATCCCCATTGTTATCGACCAAATTTCTTTCTCCCTCCGGGAAAAATTTGGCTTCCATCTCATCTTGCGAAGCAGTAATATGTGCATTAAAAGTGGATAACATGCTTAACTAATCAGGCCTGAAAATGGTTAACTATCATGCTTTAGATATCCGCTATTCCAACTCGCGTATACCACCTAGTAACACAAGAAAAAAATTTGCCAATTATCGTTTCAGTGGAAGATCGCTCGGGAAGCAAAAAATGTCTTAAGAAAGTAATTTCATTAAATAAATGATTCTTAAGGGGGCTTTCTGGTGGCTCTTAAAATATTGCACATTAGAGAAGAAAAGATCCCAGATCACCAACTCGATATAAGCGATATAAGCTAAACTGTGATTAATAGATTTGATTGATAGATTCATTAAAATTCCGAAAGTCACCATTAAGTGACTTTAGAATCAATCAAAGGAAAAATTAAACTTTCTTTGATCAATCGGTTTTCTATAAAACTTATGGAAAACTTTCTCCGCATAATGGGGCCTCTCAAATCTATGATTATTTCAAACATCTATTAAGAAGAAATATTAGATATTTGATATGGAATTAATTAAAATATTTAATAGAAATAGATCTTAAGCTTAATTATAGTATTTAACATTCCAATTAATCTTAAAAACGAAATGCCATTTTAGTGCATGTTTTGTTTTTCTTTTTGTAAAAAGAAAATATCTCATGCATATTTAATGAACTTTTATAACCGCAATGCGACTCGTTTTCTATTTTGATGGAGCATCGAACTAAATATGAACAGCGAAAGCAACAAAACATATTTCTAACATCCGTACATTAATTAACTTCAAGCATTTCATTAGAGAAGAATGCTTTTATTTTAAACCATTTATTTTTCCCTTTTAACTTTTGTTTCGCCAAAACTTTAAATAGCAAAAGCAACAAGAATACAAGCACAAAAAACGTTTCACACACACACTCAAACGTCATACCGTTCGCAGAGTTCTTTTCAAGCACCGCTACTTCTACAAACACACACAACGAAACTTGGAATGTATAATTTTCCTTTAATAAATTTGCAACTATTTTAAAAAATGGCGCGCACATATACATTACCATAAATATATTAACTCGTAAATGCGTGTGTGTGTGTGTTTATGGGCACCTGTATGTTGCTGTTCGTTTGCAATAAAAAGCGAAAAGAAAAATTGAAATAGCACAGCAGTTTTTTTCCCTTTGCTTTTCTTTAGCAAGCGGCTGCTTCGACACCACCACAACCGCCTCCTTTTTCTTTACGTCTAAATTGCAAATTTTTTTCGCTGTATTGTACTGTGACGATCATTATGATAACGAAAGGATAACATTCACTGCACTACACACATCCAAACATGTATAGAAATTCACCCAAATGTTGAAATATCCATGCGAATTGCACATACGGTGCCAACAGGCCAAAGCCATATAGTAGTCATACCAAGTTGAAAGCCAAATAACAACGTCATCGTCCTTGGATGGAAAATTATTGGGGAAAAGAACTGTTGAAACTATGAGAGAATCGGTATCTATAAATGAAACTTCTAACTATGAGTATCATAATACTCCTTTGCAAAAAAATAAACTTTTCAAAATGAACATTTCTACAGGTACGAGGGTATGACAATTTTAAGGGAAGCAATCAGTTGCTATGGTGCAGGAAAACAAAAGCTGTAGTCATCAGTAGCCCTGAGAAAGACGTTTAATTCTGTATGAATCAGATAAATTTTCAAAGGATTATTGGAACGTAACATGTCTTACTTTTAATTAAAAAAATTATAATAATAAAATAGAAATAAAAGAAAACTTTTGTGCCTGAACGTGAAACACTGAACGTTCTCGTTCGTTGCCATTCTAAGCGGCAAACAGGTGATACGTGGCTCTCTAACAATTTTCAATTTTGCCGTTCGAGGGAGCACATCCGTCAATAGTAGTCACTTATCGACTGCCACACAACATCGTTTAAATTTATATTTTGTTAAAAAGAATTCACAATATACAATAGAAATCCATTGATTTGAAAATAACATTGTAGAAGGTGCAACCGGCAGTCGAGAGTGTTCAACTTGAAACCATTTAGTGGCATTTGAAAATAAATATTTATTTTATTTCTATACATTAAAGCTGTTCATTTACCATCTCCCTGAACACTTGTAACAACGGAGTAACGCAAAAATTTACAAAATTACTCTTGCAAATTCCAAAAAAAAGAAGTAAGTGAACGATTTACTAGTAACAGTTTGTAACTTATGTACTGCACTGCACTATTTAATTCAGCTGTTTAAAACGTAATTTTGGGTGTTGTTGTTGTGCGTAAATTTAAGAAAAAATATTGGTTTCTATTACAAACTTTTCTGTGTTTTTTGTAATTGTAGCAGAAACATTTACTTTTTGAAATTTATGCGTTCAAGGAAGCATCTCCTACCAACAAAGTAGCTTTTGTTCTATTTTATTGTTCAAAAATGCTTTTATTGGAAGACCCAATCCCACATTTTTTGTTATAGTTCTGGCTAAAGCCTATTAGAGCTTTATTGTTTCCATAAGGACTTTGATTTAAAAAAAATACGGTTGATAAATTTAACAAAAAAAAAAAAAATTCTATTGGCTGGTACACACATGGAAAATTTTAATTTATTATCTATTACTGGTATGTCATAAGTACAGCGGAAAATGTTTCCAAGCAATTATATAAAGGGTTTTCCAATAGGCACTTTAGACAAGTTTTGCAGTTAATAGCGGCCATATTTTTGAATCTACATCTTTCATTTAAGTAGTCTGTTTTTCCAAATCACCATGGGTGGATATGGATTTCATCACCACGTGCTAATGATAAAGTTGTTTTACCAAAATTGGCATTCTTTTCCACTCCAACTTTCATAAAAAAGTCATCTTAAGCAATAAAGCTTATTTCTGGATGTCCGCCCAAAAAATTTTTCCAATTTTTGACGATGCTAATCCATATGAATTCCAAGAGCGTCCAACACAACCGAGAATGTCAGTGTTTGGTGCGAACTTTGAACGGGCGGCATCGTCGGACTATATTTTTTTAACAACGATATTGGATAGGCCACCACCGTTAACAGTGAGCACAATAAGCCAATTATTACCAACTTCTTTTCATCTGAATTGAATGATATGGACACCAACAACTGGTCATCGGTACCTGCTATACAGTTCATGCCACATTGGACATTTTGCACCAGAGATTTAAGGAAGAGGTAATGTGTAGTGGCCACCGAGATCGTGCGATTTTGCCCGTTAGACTTCGTCCTGTTGGTTTTTTTTAAATTGCATAACCCACAAAACCAACACAAGCCATGCCAAATTCAGCCTGATTTATGAGCCTGTGCTATTGGATATTTCGGGTGCGCTCCACCGATCGAAACTGCAGCGGGAATTTGTACGATGTTATATTCCATAATTAACGGCATTAATAAGCCTGTCAAACCAATAAAAATTATATCTCAGGCATATTTTTTCTTTTATTGAAATTTAAAAGACAGAGAGCGCCTAATGGAATGATCCGTTAATAACATCAAGGAAAGTTTTAGTAATAGCGTTAGCGTTAGCAGACCTATCAGATCGGATTAAAGGATTAAATTCTTTTACTTGAGTCAGATTGGTTCAACACTGCTCTATGAGAGGACATATCGGACCTAGCAGAGCTAAATATATCCACAATCAGGTATCATATATGGACTAAACTGGACACAATGGCGTCGGTTGTATTCAAAGCCAAAAGGAATAATAGCAGTTGTTGTATTAGTAATAGTATTTGTGAAGGTATTAGTAGTAGTAGTATTAGTAGTAGTAGTAGCAGTAGTAGTAGTAGTAGTACCAGTAGTAGTAGTAGTAGTAATAGTGGTAGTAGTACTAGTAGCAGTAGTAGTAATAGTAGTAGTAGTATTAGTAGTAGTAGTAGATTAGTAGTAGTAGTAGCAGTAGTAGTAGCAGTAGCAGCAGTAGTAGTAATAGTGGTAGTAGCAGTAGTAATAGTATTAACAATATTATTAGTAATAGCGTTTATAGCTATAGCATTAATAATAGCAAGATTAGTAGTATTTTCATTAGTCGCTTTGGATATATTTATCACAAACATATAAAAAGTTTCTATATTATCTATACTCTTTACATGTGTACATATGTATTTCGATCAATAGTTCCAGTTGATATTCACATGTTATAATTTCTCAAGTCTGTCCTTATAATAAAAATAGTTCAATGAAAGCGATCAATTTGTGAATGAAAACTAATTTTCGTACACCAGTTTGTTTCAAATTCATCCTTTAAGGCAACCGTTAGCGAATACACACTTGCTCGTACGTACAACCATGTGAAAGCCAACAAGATTTGCTTACAATTATTTTTCTACAGTAAACGACATCTTGATATACATACTCATAGTCAGCTTTTAGTTGAGACAGCATTTACTATTTATAAAGGACACGTTAAATAGTTGGCCCGTTATCACGGTTATGTGAATCATAAGCACAAAAAGGGTCCTGTTAAGTTAACAAATGCAACATCTCATAGAATGGGGATTACAACGTGTATTTTAAGTGCATTTGATGGAAACATACACCAGTGCACTGCTACTCGGGAATATTGGCTAAGAAGTGGACAACTCTACCTTCAACGCACACAGTGGCAGTGGTAACCACGACAACAACGATGATAACCAATAAAGAAGTACCATAACAATAGCAATGATAACTACAACAACAATCAAGTATTGCTGGTTATCGTCGATGTCGCTATCGTTGCAATTTTAAAGAGTAAGTAATAGTTTCTGTTGCACACCACAACACCTCCCCTTATTGTCACTGTAATATTGTTGTTGATGTTATTTTTTATTATTCTTCTTTTTCCTGCCGCTGCTGCCAACATCATTTAGTGTGACTGGTATGAAAGAATGAAAGTGGGGAGAGAATTCAACAGTACATATTCAGAAAAATTTATAAATATGCATGTATATTTGTAAATAAGTTGTTGCTGGTGTTCAATTTAATCCAAGGTAAATATGAAAGAGTTTAAAGCGGGTTTTTATGAAGGTCTGGATGAATGGTTGGGGTCAAATAACTATGGCTCTATTTACGGTCAGTATTTGGCTTTATTTGCAGCAAATTTACACATTTCCAAATATTGATTAAATTTATTTTTGTGAAAAAGAATTCAAATTTACAAGTCGTTGCAATTTTAAAAAGTAAATAGAATTTCACGACAAACAAAACAATTCTATTATAATTATATGTCTGTTATGTCGCTGATGCCTATGCCACTTTCTGAAAAAAAAATTCACAACAAATTAGAAAATATATTTGGAAAGTTCACAAAATATGGGTAATGGTTAGGTTAGGTTAGGTTGATTGGAGGGGTGTGATAGCCCATGTCATACGACATACACTGAAGCCAGTGAAGGCTTGTTGTGCGCTCCCTTTAATTATCAAACACAAACTGCCAGAGTTCTGTGGCAGGATTCGAACCTGCGATCTTCGCATTACGAGTCTAGTACACTACCTACTAGTTTACGAAGGCCAGTTTAAATAAGGTTAATAATATTTTTTTTTTTATTTTATTACATAAAAAGTATCAAGCAAGTTGTCTCCACAAATACAGGGACCTATGGGAATTTATAACAATTCACTTCGTTTTAATGAAGCGGATCATCCAGCGCAGTTCCATTGATATATTTCAATATTTCTCCTTATAAGCCTGGTAGGCTTTCAACTTTAATTTTAGATCAAATTTATTTACCTGAATAATTAATTCATAAATTAATTGGCAGGATCTGAGCTATTACATTAATTAGTTTATTAATTTGCACATTTAAATCCAAATATTAGTTCTAATTTTCACATACATGTGTTTAATACAGGCTTAAATACATCAAAATACAAACAAATACCCGGACGCAACTGAAGGTATTTAATTTAATTAATTTACAAATTAACAGACACACATTCTCGCACATGCATTAATTTACTGTGTTTAATCCTTTTTAAGAGTATATAATGTTATTTGTACACGCACAAAGACAAACTTCACATATTCGCCTGAACATGTACGAACATTATCCGGCGACGCATCGAGTCAGCCAGGCAAGCAGGATTTTTATTTTCGCTTTAATTATTTTTTGTGTGTAAATAGAAATTTGCGTAAATATTTAATGTGAATTTTAATTTAAATTAATTTTAATTACCATGATGTAAACGCAGCACAAACACACGCAAACACACATACACACACGCAAACACAGGAACCAAAACCATTTACTCCGTAATGGCTGGTTTTGTTGGTTTCATTTGCCCTCAAGTTTTTTTTATTTAATTTTGTTTTTCCTTTTTTGGGTCCCAGTGACATTTTTGGTTTATTTTCACACGACTGTTTGTCTAGTGGCACACAATAAAATTAATTGAATGAAAACGCTGCTTCCTAAGCGCACGCTTTTAAAAACACATGCACGTGCATGCTTTGCAATAATATGTTTGTAGGACAAAAGCTCTTTTTTATTTGATCCTTGAGATCTTTTATTTCTTTGTTTAATAATTACTTCTTATGTATTACGAATTCTGTGCAAAGTTAAGGAAAGTACAAATTTTATTACTAATTCCTTAAAGGGATTTAAAGCCCTTTGAAATATTCTTGTGGCAAGTATCTGTTTACAATTTAAATGCTTCAACTTAAATCAAATTTCCAGTTCTAGAATAAAAAAATAAAACAAAAATGCAAAAGTATTCACTCTGAATTGCCTGAAGTTGTTAAGCTGTGGTGAGAAAATTAGAAAAAAATATGTATTGGTTTCTAAATTCATATTTGCATTAAGCAAATGTTTAGTTTAAAAATATTTTTAGAAACAATTACTTCAAAACTTTTTAATAAAATATTATTTAAGCACAGGATCTTATTTAATGGATAAATATTTTTTTTTGTAAATATCAACATTTCGATACTCATTGAGCATCACCATCAGCATATCGTGTTTATTAAAGAACAACAATATTCTGAATATGATACTCAATATTTTAATTAAAATTTTTGTAAAAAATGTCAAAAATATAGACATATTATTTCAAAAAGTAGTTTTTATATATTTCTTTTTTTAAAATTAAAAATAAATACACAACAACTAGTTGGGATAATTTTCCACTATTTTTGTAATAGAACTTAAAGAAAAATATTAAAAAAAAAACTAAATAAAATTGCACTGTACAACAATAAATGTAATAATAATAATGACACAGGCTGCTACGATTATGTATTTTGTATTAATCTAACACGATAGAGAATTATTATATTGTATCTTAACTTTTTGGCACAAATATATGAGATTGAATGACAACAATAAAATGGAAGTTCACTGATGATTTGGTTCGAACCAATCAAATAATGATATATGAACAGCCAAGTCAATAACAAACAATAACAAATTTCTATTGACTGAATCTGGTAGAAGAGATTAGAAAACAAACACAAGCATCGGCGTTTTTAAAATTTAAATCTGACCTCTATTTCAGCAGGATCTTAAGTTACACCCCTTAGAAAATCGGTAACACTTCAACACTGATTAGAGCGATGTTGCCCTGTTTTCATCGAAAATTCAGAGGGTTAAAATATAGAGTTTTAGACCCTAAATGGTCCACAGCAACGCTCCTTGTAATGTTCCGTATAGACCTGCTGAACGCATCTGAAGATTTTTTCGCTTATTAATGAAGTTTATTAATAGAGGAATCATGCAAGACCAAGATTCCATTTATCAGCACTTTAAATTTGTAATAATTGTTTGCTTCAGAGTTTGAAAAGCAAATTTCACACACCTGCTTCGTTACAGGCTCTTATAGACTTTTTTTAAATAAAGGCTTTTTTTTCTCAATGACCATTTCGGTTATTGGACCAGAGTTCACGGGATCACCCTCATTTCTGCAAAGCAGAGAGTTTAGTTCATACACGAATTGTTCGTCCAAAGAACGAATTTCCTCTGTTCGATACACTACTATTATCGATGTGCTTCTTCGCCCTCTCCCGTATGCGGTCAAGTAACATCCAAAAGCATTTGCTTCTATTCTATTAGCATTTATGAATAATCATAGAATACCAGTAGTGATGTCGAGCCGATTTGCATGACTCCATTCGGAAATTGTTACAAGATCATATTCTGTTTCATTGAACAAAACGGAAATTACGAACAATATGAATTACAATAAGAGCAACAGCACATAATTATATTACTCATATCCTTGAATTTATCCTTAAATCGTTTGATGGGATCCTGTCTATAACAAGTCGTATAGTGAGGTCCCTACGGAATATCGATACAAATCGAGGCAAGTCAGCACTGTTTTTATTGAAGTGCACATGCCACATTCCATTAAGTAGCAATACTTTTCTCTTACTAAGGTTAGTTTAGGTTAGGTTGATTGGAGGGGTGTGATAGCCCATGTCATACGACGTACACTTAAGCCAGTGAAGGCTTGTTGTGCGCTCCCTTTAATTATCAAACACAAACTGCCAGAGTTCTGCGGCAGGATTCGAACCTGCGACCTTCGCACTACGAATCTAGTACACTACCTACTAGTCTACGAAGATCAGTCTTCTCTCACTAAAATGGTGAACAAAATTACACTATTACTGCGAGAGGAGAGCAATAAGGTCAACCATATAGAGTCGTTAAGTAAACTGTTGAACTCTAGATAAAACTGAGAGTAACCAAAACTTTTAATCACTTTGAAAAGTGTAGAGCAAATGGCAAATGAGCGGTCATTTTTGGGATTGTTTGCAATCTTCCTGTGTAGCAGAATTTTACAAGCACGGTACCGTGTACTAATCGACGAGTCGGTCCAGGAGACCTCTTTACGTAGAGGTCCCATAAAACCCTTTTAACTGCATGCGCTCGAAAGTGTAGTTTCATCGCTACAGAAGGTTTTTAGAGTTCTGGCAGCGGTAATATATGGCTAGAATTCAATAATTAATTGCAGTTCGTTGACTGCGAAAAATAATTAAAAAATAAATTTTATTACTCGTATTCATTTTTCAAAATTGTGTATTGAGGCTTTAGCTGTTGAAATGAACACCTTTCATATGTCACTAAGCCAATTCATCAATGAATTTTGAACAATTTCAAAAGGAGAATTTTTTTATCATATATGAATATTACAAAATCCATAATAATTG
This sequence comes from Germaria angustata, assembly GCA_963681545.1. NCBI lineage: Eukaryota > Metazoa > Arthropoda > Insecta > Diptera > Tachinidae > Germaria > Germaria angustata. The sequence continues at coordinate 138,951,374 of OY812998.1, read as the reverse complement.
TACGCTTATCGACAAACAAAATATACAAAAATTAGAAATTTTCCACCGCCATCCCGTAAAATGTTGCACTGCACGCGGTCGTATGATAAAGTCAATAAATGTTCACTTAACAAACAAATAATTGAAAATTCAAAAGCAGTTATAAAGAAAAATTAACAACTGTGTCATTCCACAAAGAAAATATTTGTAATTAATTCTGTCCAAATTTCTAGACGATGGATAATGATGACGTGACTGTTGGCAATTAAACACTTACATACACGCCTGATATAATTACACTTTTTTCATTTTCTTAGTGAAAATTAAAACATTACACTTGCTAACAATTGAAAATGGAGCTGAAATATTAATTCAACTATGAATTAAAGCAATCGTCTATAATCAAAATGAAGAGAGTAGATATTATTTCATAAAAAGAAATAATCTGAATTAAATTATCGAAGCGGAAATATCGCTTTAATATTAAGCTTTCAAATACAATATTTTAAATAAAGAACATGAAATTAAATAAAGAGCATTAAATTGACTAAATCACTTTATTTCGACCCTCCTCCATCCATTTGACAAGTTAAATTTGTAAATTTAATACTTTAATTTGTAAATTATAATTAATTGTTAGCAAAACTGAAAGCTGATTGATTGTAATATTTAGTTAAAGTAAATAAACATAATAGTAACCCAGGAGTAAATATAAGAACAAATCAATCGAATTTTGAAACTTTTGCTTTTAGCCATATCCGCTTCCTTCAACTTTCAGGCTCCCCCATTTGTTTTCACAAAAGAGTCATCATTATTTTCAAAACATTTAGCTTTCACAACAGCAGCTTTTCACTAACAGCACAAAAGTTTATCCCTCATTTGTTTTCCAATACAATGAAAATTTAAAAAAATTAAATTTAAATTTTAAAGGATACGAAAAGCATTTAGTAATAAATCTTTTCTTTTCCCTGAATGGAACATTACAATACGAATTTCGTTGCTTATTATCTGTCAAACCAACCCTTCATACACACACACACACACACCCGCGTGTATATAACATATTAACAGTGCCTATGTTTGTGTGTCAGTGTATTATTAAGGATTCTCAGTCTATATCTTTGTTGCTGTACAATATCCTATTGGCACACACCTGCGTGTGTAAATAATTCAAAGGATCTCTATAAAACATATTTCTTCATTTGAATGTTTAATATTTTACAATTGCATTAGTATGTATTCACACATACTCGTACGTAAGCATTTATGTGCCGATATGAAATGATTTTTGTAGGTGTGTGCGTGTATTTGCATAAATTCCTACAACATTTCGTGGTATTTTTATTGCCATTTATTAACAGCAATTTTCATCGACGGCAATCAAGCAGGTACATTGAAATATGAAACCAATACTTTTGAATTGAATTATTTATTCGCTCCCCCAAATTGTCTGATACGTATGGATTCGCAACGCTTCGTGCAACATTCGTGCAAGTTTTAAATAAACACAAGATGAAATGAAAATATAACACACGGCTCGAACTCATCGATTCATACTATTAAATCTGCATAAAATTTTAAACTGAATCAATTAAACGCACAAGCAGATGAAACGTACAAACACGCACAATTCATCTTGCACTGCACATTAGGCCTGACCAGAAAATGCTAGAAATTCACTTAGTTTTGAATTGCAAGCACCAATGGAACAGAAATCAGTAAAACTAGAAACTATTTTTAAGTCCCAAACACACGAGTAAAAAAGAAGTCATAAAAATGCTGGGACTATCATCCGGAAGTTGTACTAAATCGGATGCTCATTAAAGGAAAATCTTCTTTTTAACCTTAATCACCGATTTGGAAAATATATTAAGAAAAATTAATTTGTTTTCCTAAAAAATTAATGTTAATGTCTTTCCTAGCGAATAGCCATTTCTTGCAAAGGATTCTCTTAACTTTGCAGGTTCCTCCTTGCAGTATGTTCCCTCATTTGATGCTTCCCGATTTGGAAATTATCTTTAATATGTTGAGACAATTGTACATATTTTTTCTGAAAGAAACTTAGTACGCTTCTGGGAGCAATTATAATGCCATTCCTTGAGAATAACCACCCCACCAAAAAAGTGCTTCCGAAAAAGTCACGAAAGTGCTGAGATTAGGATCCAGAAGTACAGAGAACTCCAACAATTTCCAATGGTTTTAAGACAGATTTTTTATTGCAGGATGTTTTTGTTTATTACAATTTACTTTTTGTTTTTATTTAATTTTTTTTTCCAAGTAAATAATTTTTATATTAAACAAGGATTTGTTGTTTGCGGCTGAAAATAAAATTCGTATCTGGAAGGTGCTCAAATTTGCTTGTAGTCATGATGTCTTTTTTTCTTATGCAAAAATAATTTTGCCAATTATTTTTAGAAGAAATGAAATGTCGGCATATGAACAGCTTTTTTGAAACCTAAAGAAGATTTTTTGTCCAAAAAAGACGTATTTCAAAATCGAGCTTAATAGTTTTGTAGAAATAAGTCATATTTTTAATAAAAATTTGTGTACTTGACTTGCGAGAAGGTTAAAAAAAATCTCACAAATAGATTTCAGGAAGTAACGAAAATGTCGCTCCTTGAAGAAGACCACAATTTATTTCACTGGGATTTTTTTATACAGAAATTTTTTAACTTCGCACAGTATTTGAAGAAAAAGAATTATATATTATACCGAAATATCGAGAAAATAAATTAAATTTTTAAATTAAAACAAAAATTATATCTAGTCTCACTGTTAACTCAAATGAATATTTAAATGATTGAATATAAACTTAAATGACTGGAAAGGTTGCAGCTGAAATGCAAATATTTGCATAAAAAAACGAAAATGTTATTTAAAGTCAATTAAGAATGAGTCTATGAATAAAAATTTTTAAAGCACTTGTGCATGTAATTAATTAACTTTTTAGCAGATGCTTGAATATTAGAAAACAATTTCGAATATTGTACGTGATGAACTATTACACTCTGAAGCTGCAATTATGTGATTGAATAACTTCAACATATCGGCATTTAACTGACACAAAAAAAATCACAAGCGACAAACTCAAAATTTTACAGCAGACGTATTTTAAGTCGCAGCGGTATTGAGAAATTGGTGTGGATCTAAATTTCTGATAAAACTTTTTTCATGGTTTTAAAATTTTCAAATTTAATTTCAGTGGTCACAAATTCGACTAATCCCGCAGTCGAAAAAGTAAAAATCTCGAATTTACCATTTGTATTTTTTTTCTTTCGCAGCAATGGCATGATATGTTTCGTTTCATGGGTCTAAAGTCATGCCGCTTACTTTACGATCTACCCAGTTTATGGGTTCTATCGGAGATGTGTCTGCAGTTGATCAAGCTGAGCTCCATATATATTTTAATTAAGAAGTCATTAAAATTGCAAAATTTATACATCATTAATAAACTTCAACCCATTAGGAATAAAAAATAAGCTCTGTTTTCATAAAAAGTTTATTTGATTTAATAAAAGAAAATATTAAATTGATTTGATTTGTTATTAAATAATAGTAATAATAATAATAGAAGCAAAAATATGAGGTTAAAAACTAAAAATTTTTAAATCATTCAGTTCAAATATATTAATAATCAAAAACCTATAGCAACTAAATATGTTTGTTAACTATATGTGGCATAATTTTAATGTTGCACATGCATGTATATGCCATTGCCTGCAAGTGAAATCATCACTAATATTCGCCGTATTAAAAAAATTTTAGAATAAATTTAATTGATACCATCGTAATATAAGAAATAAGATTTACGAAGGCATAGAAAATATTTTACTTATATGAATTGCGGCAGACCAACAGCCTACATAAGAGACCCATAAAAGAACTCTAATGCTTTTGGCCATAATAATTACAAAATATCTTGTTAAAAGACCTAAAGTCGGATTTTAATGAAATTTTAAGGTTTTTTTATTTGTGGGAAGTTTTTGGGGCAGTTGTGTGTTTTTTATTTTTCATATTATTATAGTAGATGGTTAGTTGGTGTTATCCTTTTTTCATATCAGAATATGTAATCGTTTTTCAAGCATTTAATATTATTGCAAAATTGTTTCTTTTTAATGTTATCAATTATACGCTGTTTAAATTCTAAACACGAGTTTCTACGCTTCTTTGCCCTTTTATTTTTATTTTGTTTTCTTAAAAACTAGAGGAGATTTCAGAATTTTCCATTTCCATTTCCATCCCCTGCTCTGTTGGCCTGTTTTTACAGTTCAATTTGGGTCATAATTGTGTTTGCTTGCAAAAAAAACGATGGAAATAAACTTTTCTCTAACTGCCGCTTTTCTTACAACAACGTTAGAATTTATTTGCAACTACTGCTGTATTAACTTTTTTGCAGCTTCCGTTGGCAGTGACTTAAAAACAAGATTCACATTAGATTTTCACTTTTTCACTCCATTATCAACTCCCTTGTGAAAATGAAATTTTATGCCTGTTTACAACCTACTGAAATAAACGATCAAATTTAAAAACATGCTGGAAGAGTTTAAAACTTTAACGATAAAAGTACGAAACGTATTTGATTTTTTCACAGGCGCTTTACAACATCTGCTGCAGTATAGTGTTGAATTTTGTGAAAATAGGAACCCTGAATAATAAGGGGTTTCTTTCCTAAATATGTCTAGAGTATCCCCACGGCCCAACAAGCACACAAACCTTAACAACAGCAGCGATTGAACAAATATAATAACAGCGATTTAATTAGGTTAAAAACAGTCTATAAAGCAGGCCAAACAGTTGGGGAATTTTTCCTTTTCTGCCAGTTGAATATTTCTTGCTTCCTTTATTTTTAGTAACTGTGTGTCCATGTGTGTGTCTGTGTGTTTGTGTACGAGTAACACAAGCACGAATATAAGGGCTTTTAGGTAAATGTTCTTGGTATTGCATGAGTGTGAGACATGTCTTTGATGTAGACGCGGACATTTGGAAACAAACAAAATTGAAGAATTTGGTTGCTAACGAGGCCACAAACATTTCTTACACACATAAAAACACACGCTTACTCGCCCCTAAATACATTCACGGAACCATTCGGAAGTCCATAAGCGATTGTGTGTATGGATGTGTGATTTTGCACCACAAACGTTTTGTGGAATGTGTGCGATACTGTCAGCCTCTTATGGAAGCTAAAAACTTAAGGATTTTATGTACGTATGAGTAGTCAATTTGTATGCATATGGGTGTGTGTACGAGTGTTTGCGTGTGTGTGCGTGTGGACTTGTGTACATGTGTTCATTAACGGACAATTGCTCTACAGCTGTACTCATTTGATGTTCTACTCGCATTTGCTTGTTTTATTCAACAATCGGTTGGAAACTCATTCGGTCTTGCAAGTGGGATAATTGATAAAGTTTAAGGTCCTTTAATTTAAAATTATTTTGGAAATACTATATTTATTATTAATCTAGTTAGTGGTTAATGTTGCAAGAAAAATAAAATAGACTCATGTTGAGTATTTGCTAGGCTGTTTGTATAAAAGCATTCTAAGCCTACTATGATTATGTGTTTTGTTATGATTTATATACAATAAGAATTCTCATATTGTATTTGATTCGTATGGTATATATATCCAATGTTGAATGTTTTCAATCTGCTTAAAGTTCACTGACGATTTGGTTTAGCGACGTATGAACAGTTCAAGCCAGAACAAACAATAAATTTTGTACAAATATTTTTTTAAATCTATTCGTTTTCTATTTCCATGCAAAAAATTGGGGATGGGGATGGAAATGGAAAACGATGATAAGGAGAGAGGTATGGAGGGACGCAGGTAGCAGGAGAGACACATGAAATATGATCAAAGAGTGACACGAGCAGAGGAACTATATAAGGAGTTTGACAATTGTATCCCCAGCTTTGTTGTAATCAAATCGTCTTGCATAGACCTTAAAATGGTCCTTGGGGGAAAGCAAATAAAACAAGAATTTTCGTAGATCAAAAATTCACAACTATAAATATAATGCAATAATTTTTTCTCTAGTTTTCGCTTCTGCGTGTGTAGATCAAATGCCTATAATTCTGAATTACCTCTAACATAATGAATTCTTGAATTATTCTTGACTACAGAAATAACTTCAATTCCGATAAGGTGTTTAACGCCATCGAAAACGTGTGCCAGCTGATAGTCAAATATACTCTTCCTGTTATTTCTAATTATTATTGTCTAGTGGAGTCGGAAAAATATTTATTTTTGAAAATGAGGCATGAACTAAGATATAAATCGAACAATGGAACTATGAATAACGAGAAAAGCAACAAATTTGCGAGTCTATTTGTTATTAATCCATTTAAGTAATTTAAGATGTCGCCTCGTATATGTCTGTTCTGCATTTGTCTGTTTTTGAAATTGAATTGAAAACGTCCCAAATAGATCTCAACGTGTATTTTTAAAACATTTATGCAGCAAAACCAATTGGCAAGTTTTGTTAAATGTGTGCACCAGGTGGCCAATAGTGAAAAAACATACATAAGGAATATAAGGAAATATTCTGACAAGGGACCGATCACTCACAGTTGCAACAAAAATAAGTATAAGCAACCAAAGCCGCATAAAAGGAAGAAATCTTGTGTACACTCACACAAGAACAAAAACGAGCACATGCTGCACCAATAACAGTGTGTCATGCGTGTGTATGCTTAAATGTTACGAGTATATTTACTGAATTTCCAACTTTTTCCTTAATGCTGTTGTGACTGATGTTGCTTCTGTTATTCGAATGTTTGTTTTTGGGTTGTTGTTTATTTGTTTACAAAAGAACACCACTTAAGTGTTGCTTAAACAGCAAAGGTTGAATAACTTTTTCGCTTTGATGTTACAAAATGAAATTAAGCCAAACGAGAGAGTTTATTATGCCTCTAAAAAGCGTAAACTAAAGCAACGCCACACACAAACACCATAAAGAAAGAAAACGAAAACAGGACAACGCTTTGGCATTCCTTTATGCAGGCTGGGTATATAATATAACGTTTATGTTACGGCTTATCAAAGTATTCGCTTTCAATCTTTTGAGTGTGAAATGCCTTGAAAAGAATGTTAAAACAAAAGTCTCTTCCCACCAAGTCAAGCATTTTTTTAAATTAATTTCCTTTTTTCTGTTTAGATAATACAAGCGCAGAAACCAGAGGCTTGAATTTTACTTTGTACTAACCTTTAGGGATTTCCTTTTGAAATAAAAATATGGTTGCTTAAATAGCAACACAAGTTACTATGAAGAGAACTAACGAACAAATTAAAGCGGAGATTTTTTTAGCCACGTTAACTTTATTGATAGTGAAAGGTGTGGGAGCAAATAGTTGCAAGTTCATTTTAATGCTTTAATCATTTATTTTCTGCTTCTGAATAGAGCTAAACAAGGCGTAAGCGCTTAATGAGCGGATTTAGCATCGAAAAATAGTTTATTTGGAAATGCAAACAAAGGCCATTCAAAATTTGATTATAGAAACTCTAGATGCATCAAATGACAGGGAAATTGTTTATGAATTAGAGAGGCAAAGCTTTTAATAATATTTTTGGCATTTATTTTTATGCTTTTCAAGCATTACATGGACATATTATATTTCTTAACAGTTTTTTGTAATTTGATTTCTTTGTAAAATATTAGAAAGTATTTCAAGGAGAATAGCTCCGGCATAGTTTTTAAAGCATTTAAGGAAAGCTTTACAACAAAAAATATTTTAAGAACATCGACTTTACAACCATTTCTTTGTAAGTCGTTTTTTTTTAATATTTTTTTTTAATTGGTATACTTTTAAAGTACACAAATGGCTTCAACTCACATGTCTATTTTCAACTACAAAAAAAAAAAATTTTTAAGCTCTAGAGCATCTTATTTTTCAATAAATTTTCTTACAAGACTGAGCTTTATTATTTTCCTTTTTTCGAAATTTTCAAACAACAATTCTCTTTTTCGCATAGAGTCTTTTCAATGAAAATTTATATTAGATTCTAATTATACAGCAATACCACGATATAGAAGCGTTGCCTTTTTCATAAGCAAAAATATTACATATATTTTGCTCCCCTTGCAGGTTGGTGTTCTTTTCTAAGCAGACATATGAATTTTGCAAAACAGAATACGTTGTTTCCCAAATATATTGCGAAAAGTTCAAATGTGTTATTATTTTTTTTTTTTGCATTGAACTTTATATTAAAAAACTTTCCTTCCCTTATTTTCAACCGTGTTGATTACAGTAAAATTTTCTTTTATTTAATTTTCTTTTGTGTGAGAAATTTGCATATTTCAATTTTCTCCGACCTTTTTTATTTCTATTAAAAAAAGGGTTTATTCTAGTTGTTTAAATAATTATTTATTTTTGTTCGATTTCTTTGTCAGAATTTTGTTAGGAAAATATTTTTATTTATAAATAACAAATTATATCTCTCAAATGTTGTTTTTCATTGGTTGGTTGTAAATGAAAAAAAATCCTGGACATGCGAAATAACGACAAGAAAATAATAAAACTAAATAATCATTTAAATAGAGCCTTTTCGTAAAAATTTTATAAAAAAGTAATAAATTTCATATATGGAAGTTTTAAATTTCATAATCAAAAAATTCTTGCTGATATAGTCGTCATCTGATTAAGAACAGCAGAGGTGTGTTTCATTTTTTATACTAAAATTTCATATATAATTATATATTATAAAATATTAAATGTAAGAATTTTATTCATATTAGACGCGCAAAATCGATTCCAAATGTAGCATCCCAAAAATTTATTTTTGTTCTATTGTGCGGAAAAACGTACTTTTGCCAGAACGAGGGTAACAAATAAAACGAATAATCTTGAAGCAAATATTATATTATGTCTAGTACAAGACATTTCAAAAAGCTGTATTGTTTGCTATAAGCTTATCTATCCATATATCCATATGTCATTGATCCTCTTGAATTGATCAGTGAATTTCCGCCGATATGAAAGTATTCAACTTTATATGTTTATACAAAAACTAACATAAAAACCATGAGAATTCAGCAAGCATATATGAAAATTACAAAATATATAATCATAATTACACTCAGAATCCATAACAAACAATTCACATTCGATAAGAATTTGCTTCAGTTTTCTTCCAGCCTCTTGAGAAAAATATTTCAAATAATAAATTTCACTATTAATCATGCAAAACGTTCCATTTATCCCTTTAATAGGTGTATCAAATCCAAATAGTTTTATTAACATTATTCAAATATTTGTTGTAAATGTTCCACAACTAGTTTCCGATTTATCACTGCATGCTTTAGGGCGTAAGTTTTTGTTTATACAATTTAGTCTAACTTAAGGCTTACAATTATGAAAATTATGGTATTATAAGTATAAGTTTTTCTAAAAGGAAAATTTAAAAAAAAACATTAACCCGTCTAGACTCACATGTTCTCATAAACCAAAATGCTTTCTAGTCTGTTTTTTTACTCATTTCGATTTAGCAGCCTAAAGGGAAACTGAAAACGTAGTTGTGCTGTTTAAATTACAATAATTTGAATTATTCATACACCCACATACACGCTTTTACACCCGCTCGTGAGCATGTGCTCATAAGTTTGTTAAAAATAAGGAGATTCATTTATAACACAAACAAAAACAAACACACAAAATTACTTAAAAAATATAACGAGAAAATCTTATGAATTCTAAATACAAACGACTATGAAAGAAAATAATTTAAATACTGAATTTCCTCTAATGGTTTTTTTTGGCACGACACTGACAACTGGTGGCAAAACGGAGCAAGGCAGAAATACTTTCACACTCGCATATGAACACAAACATTTCATTTCACATGAGGAAAAAACACGAAAAACACATGGGAAAAACGGAATAAAACAAACCATAATTCATAACTAAATTTATAAAGATAGACTTGCCTCGTTCGTATTAAATAAACAAAAAAAAAAACAACAGCAGCAGCAGCAACAAAAGGTAAACACTAGACCTGTTTTGTGAATGAAAACAATTTCTTTATATTTCATTTTTATAGACCCACTCGACAACAACAAAAGTGAATGATTCTAAACTGACTGTTGCATGCCTCAAAGGTTCATTCTTAAATCAGCAAAGCAGCCATACAGTCGCATTGTATTCTGTATTAAGTCGGAACCTGTTTTCATGACGTCCTTTGTTCGTAAGTACAGTATAGTTTCCCGAGTTGGCGGTCTAAAGATGACCTGCCCTAAACGTATTGCTTTTGGTATACGTAACGATTTCTATGGATTTATTTCGATCTTAAGGAGGGATTCCAATATACGAGTTGTTGCAGATGAGATCTCATAAGACTAGTTCAAGATAAATTCGGTGCTGCAAGATTCCGTTCCTTATGCTGTCCTATTTCTTATTTTTTCTCTATGTTTTGTAGCCATTCCAATTCATTCGGCCAGAGGCCAAGCCTGTTGGAAATTGGGGTAATGAGGCGGAATAATCTCAGACTAAGCACATTTCTCATGTCGCTACAGAAGCATTCAAAAGCTTCGGTTTTTTGAGACATTGTAAGACATACTTCAATCCTTTTGATCTACTTACTGTACGAGCATATGCCAACTACATTCCTCCATAGATGGAACACAACTCTCATGCATTGGCCGGTAACTGAGAGAGTACACTAAAAATACTCGACAGCATACAGGAGAGCGCGAAGAGGCTCATCAGTGATAGTACTGTAGCCAACTCTATTGACTCATTGGAGCATCGGTACTACAATGAATTGTTCCCTAATTATGTCAGGGAACTTGTTCCCGAAACCCGTACTTGTCTACGAACTACTTATTATTCATCCATTTGTGGTCTATGCGACAGTGAACCAAACAACGATACCAACAGAAAATTGGTTCTTTGGCCAAACAGTTTGTATATGGAACAAGCTTCCTGAGGAGGGGGAGAAGAAAATTTCCTTTTTTTAATTATAAAAAATTTCACTTTTTTGTAAAACAAAACTTCATTAAAATTAATTGAGCTTTCAGTAGATCTGATATTGTACAGGGTGTTTTTTTTAGAGGTATAGAACTTCGAATTGAAATAAAACACAAGAAAATCTTTTTAATGTCCATCAATTTGGCTTTATTGGAAGGATAATTTTATGCCATTAACGCTTAAATATGATTTCGGGCATGTGGCCGCCGCGGCTGGCTCGAATAAAGCCAATTCTACAGGTGCAATTTTCAACCACTTTTTCGAGCATATGGGGCCGTATGTTGGCAATAACGCCACGAATGTTGGCTTCCAAGTCCCCTAACGTTTCTGGTTTGTTGTCGTAGACGAGCGACTTCACATATCCCCAAAGAAAATAATCCAATGGTGTCAAATCACACGATCTTGGTGGCCAATTGACAGGTCCATTCCGCGAAATTATGCGCTCATCGAATGTTTCCTTCAATAAATCGATTGTGACGTGCGCTGTGTGGCATGTAGCGTCGTCTTGTTGGAACCACAACTCATCCACATTCATGCCATCCAATTCGGGAACAAAATAGTCGGTTATCATGGCTCTATACCGGTCTCCATTAACGGTAACTGACTCTCCAGCATTATTTCGGAAGAAGTATGGCCCAATGACTCCACCAGCCCATAGAGCACACCAAACAGTCAGTTTTTGTGGATGTAATGGCGTCTCAAGGGTCTCATGTGGATTCTCTTCACTCCAAATGCGGCAATTTTGCTTGTTGACGTAGCCATTCAACCAAAAATGAGCCTCATCACTGAACAAAATTTTGCAATGAAAATCAGCATCGAGATCAATCTCATTTTCGGCCCATACACCAAAATCACGACGCATTGCATGGTCTCGCGGCTTTAATTCTTGCACAAGCTGGATCTTGTAAGGTCGCAAGCCAAGATCTTTGCGCAAAATCTTCCATAAAGTTGATGGACAAAGCTCCAATTGCTGTGTACGGTGGCGAATCGATTCATTCGGGTCCTCTTCAACACTTTGCTCTACAGCGGCAATTGTTTCTTCGGTGCGCACTGTTCGACGTCTCTGCGGATGCGTATTATCACATAGAGTAAAAGTAGTGCGAAAACGATCCATGGTTAACCGAATTAATTGCTCTGATGGACGATTATATCGACCATAAAATGGACGGAGCTTGCGGTAAACTTCGCGAACTGAATTATTTTCGAAATAAATTTGCACGATTTGCAAGCGTTGTTCTTTTGTCAACCTGTTCATGATGAAATGGCAAACCCAACTAAATATTAATCACTTGACAGCTGACAAAATGGCCGCCAGTTAAAAAAGTGATGCCAACTTAAAGGTCTATACCTCAATAAAAAACACCCAATATTAAAAGTTTAATATAAAGCTTGACGCTAATGCGCAAATGGAAGAATAAGTACGGGTAGGGCTATATTTCGAATTCATACAATAGACCCATTGAAAATATAATTTACGTATAATTTTATATTAACGTGTCCTAGTGGCAGCCCAGGGTTTGAATCTCGCACGTAAGAATGCACAAAGTTTTTTAAAATTGTTTTTTTATAACATTCAAGCTCGCAGAATATTTTATTTTGGCGTTAGACTCGCTTCAAAAGTCCCAAGAAACTTACACCACTAAAGCTCATGAAGAGCTAATAAACATGGAAACAAAGAGGAAAATCAAAGAACCAACGGATATGAAAAGGGTTGCGAACAGCCTTAACCTATTTACGTATATACACGTACATATTGATTATCGATTTTGATTTGTTTTCTAAACCGAAAATAAAAAATGTTGTGAAATTTCAAAGAAAAAAAGGAGAGTGCATGTAATTTTTAAGGGACTAAACTTGTTAACCGAGTAGATTCATTCAATTGATTGATTTATGACGGCAGTGCGGGAAAACATAAGTAAGCGTAGACAGTTTTGAACACACCTGAGGGGAGAAAATCGTTACTCCCAGGCGTGAACTGGCAATGAAATTTGGAACATACTTTGGGGAGAATGGTCTTGTGTCAGTCCTTTAGACGGATATGCAGGAAAAAATAAGTAAGGCAAGCAAATTTTGGGCATACCGAAGAGAAGAAAATGGTTACGCCCAGACGGGGGCCCGTAAATCCAAATGTTTTCTGGTTAGGGCTTATCTAATTTTTGATGGAAGTTATTTCCTTGGGACTTATTTAATCTTTTAGTTTAATTTATGGTAATGTTCATATAAAAATTTGTTTAATTTTTAAATTAAAGATCAAACAATAAAACTCACTTCTGCCATTTGCCACTCTCAAAGATGTCACGTTTGGTTGGTTGATTAGTTTCCGTGGTAATTTAATGCGCGCAAACAGCCAGGTAGAGTCTATATGATCCCACAATGGGTCAGATGTGTTGCGCATAAAACCTGTGCTGATCCTATAATTTGGAGTAGTAGATCCACCCTGTTGCTCTGAGGTATCTTAAGATGCGGACATTGATCTTCCCTTGTTGTTTTTTTATTTATTATTATGAGTTTAAAAGTACAGGAAGGTTTATTATTTTGTTTCTAATTGATTTTTTTTTTTGCTTTAATTTTTTTTTTCAGTTTTTCAACATACAACCGAAGCAATTTATAACTTTAAATTCACCTTTAGACGTATTATTCAGAGGAAATTTCTTGATAGAGTACAACTAATGGATGTAAGGTTTGACCTGGGTTTATAATATATACAAGCTAGTGTCTAACCACCCATTTTTTCTGTGTTTGCCTGGCCCCATAGAAATACAGCCACTTCACTGAAATAAAAAAAATGCTTTTGAAAAGCCTTAACATATCAGGGAGAGCAAGAGAATAGACAGGATCTTGAATTAAGCATTTAAGGAATAATAGATCTATTATTGCAATGGAATTAGTTTTCAAACCATAATTCCCCCACGAACTATTTATTCAAAGAGTTATAGTTTTCGAACAGACTTCCTGAACAGGCTTGTACATATTTGCTAATATAATAAAAGGGTCTGCAAGAAAATGCATTTTATTTTACTAAATTGGTGTCATCCTAAATGGGCATTGTTTGCTTTCGCTAACAATTTTCATGTTGTTAAAAGGTTTTGTTTTTCCTACTGTTTTCTCTAGCTGGAAAAAATATCTAAAGCTTTGCTAGAATTTATGAATTCTTTTTTTTTTTTTTTTTTTTTTCTCTGTACAATTTCATATTTTTATAGTTGCTTTTGTGCTGGAAATTCTTTAAATTATTTTTTTCCCAACTCTTGCTTCATATGATCATTTTCTAAAGCGGAAAGTTTTATGTATTGAGTGACGATATATGTAGATGAGTGTATGTGTGTGTATGTATGTATAAGTGTATAATTTTAGTAGGATTGTTTTGTAACTCCTGCATGTTTGAGCTGATGTATGAAATATTTTTATAGGTGGCATTTTTTAGTACTGAATGCCTGGTTTATTTTATTTTTATTGAAGTTGCTTTCAAACAGATGCTGTATTTTTAATTTTATCTAAAAGTTACTACATACAAATGCATATAAACACACCAACACCTACAGAGAAATGAACCAGATTTTGAAAAAGAAGATTTTAGGGGAAAAATGAATAGAAACGAAAAACAAAACAAATAAACACTAAACAACCGAAGAGCAACAATGTAATGGAATGAATATGATAACAAAACTAACTTCAAACAAGTGGAAAGGGAAAAAAACTAAATTAGTGTTTTGGCACTCTTAACAAGTCATGTAGATGGTTAAGGTGAAGGCTTGGGAAGAGCATTTTTGCTAAGGTGCGGTTCTGTTGTTATTGTATTTATGTGTATAATTCAAGTACGTTTACAGAGGCAAATACTCTTGGCACATAGACACAAACTATTAACCCTTAGATGCAGTGGCGATATATTATAATAAGAAGGATTCAATCAAATAGTTGGCTCATGCATTCATATTGAAGATATAGAGGAGATCCATCTCTCTCTAAAAATAAATTATATTTCAGTTTTTATTATATCCCTAGAAATAGAAGAAAGATGCCTGAAAATAGACATACAATTTCATTATCAGTGTCAATAGTCAAGCCAACAGTCGATGCAATCTCAAAGCAATTTTTCTATTTCGTTATTTTATATACGAGCAAAAATAGTCACTTTTCATTTAATCATTGACTTATGGCGTATTTGAATCTTCATACTGTTTCAATATTTAAACACCAGTAACATTTTTGATATTCTAACACCGCACGTTGGGGCAAAAGCTACTAAAAGTGGGCACTAACTACAATTTCAATATCAACTTGTTCAGGTAAAATGTGGTAACAAATAATAATATTAATAATAAAAATAACACATCACTAAAGGTGGCTTTACATTTACCACAAGTATTTAAATCAGTTAAAAATCCATGTAGAAAGAAGAAAATCGCACAGTGTAAACACTAAGTGTGACAGTAGAAGAGAAATACGGCAAATGATAAGCCAAAAGGTATGGGAACGCTTTGTCGGATAAGAATAAGTGACTACTTTTCGTCCGCTCAAGTTTTCATTCGACATCGAGGAGCGGACTATAAAAATTATATACTTTAATATTCAGAAAAAAATGTCCCACAATACTGATCCAAGAATGTTATACCCATTTTCGACCACTTTTGCCCCAAAGTGCACCAAATGAAAGGCATAAGAACTTGTATTTTCAAAAGCTTCAAAATAAGAAGAAATAATTTGAAAAGAATTTTTTTTTAATATATCATTACAATTTCGCCTTTTATGTGTTTAAAACGGGTTAATACAATTATAAAATTCTTTTCAACTAAATGTGTAAAATGAAAATTAAGTTTGAACCAAAGACACGTTTTGGTAGTAGACCAAAAGAAATAATAGCGTATTTAGAGGCAAGCAGAAAAAGGTTTTTAAAAGCTCTTACACATTTACACACACACAAGGGCACATTCCCATGTACATGTAGACACTATTTCAATAAATGGAAAAAATAAAATTAATGGTATGTATATGCCAATGACTTGGCAAAATCGGTAACTCAAAGTTGAGGAAGGAAAGGATTTTTTTTCGGTTCTCTCTTTCATTATTTGGTTGTTTCATTCCTGCTGAAAACTGAAAATGTAAAGGAGTCTGAAAGCAGGCGGTGCAGTTTGGAACGGTGTTGTAAAATAGGCCACCATGAAAATCTTTCAAAAGATTTTGTTTCTATAGTTTTGTTTTGGTTTCTGTTACATTTCTGTTTTCGTTTCTAGTTGCTATTTGTGTTTGAAATTTGTATACATATAATTTTGTTAAACAATTTGTGGCTGTATGAGTGTTTTAATACACTTTGTTTAATGTAAATGTTGCAGTAGACGGTTTCAGTTTCGGGCGGTTCCCCCCGTTAGTCAAAGTTATAAGCCACACAATATGTTGAGGCTGGCAAAACCAAAAACTTGTGTTTGTTAAAGGATTGTAAAGCTTTAAATTTCATTGTTTTCATTTTATTTAAGCTGCTGCATTCTGTTTTTCTCTAATGCTGCATGCTATTGTTTTTTCCTTTATTTTTTAGAAAATTAGTTTGTTTTAGATAGAAATTTTGTTTCAGTAGTGCCTCCAAATAATTCAGACTTCAGCTGCCAGCCTGTACTAGAAGAACAAGCAAGGAAAAGTAATACTTTAGCTAGTTTTAGTGAAAATTAAGGAAAATAATTAATAAGCCTGTATGGAAACTTAATAGAGGATTTAATAATGCGTCGTTTTAAGAGTTTTCTTATTGAAATATTCAGTACAATTTTACTTTAATTTCGTAAAACAATTTTTTTATTGCAAGATTCAATAAAATTATTATTTTATGAAAAATTTTGAATGGAAATTATTTTCTTATGCAAACATGTTTAGTAGACTTTAAATAAATCAATAGCATTTGTTATGAAAGAGACCTCAAGACAACAAACTTTAGGGACAAGCAGCCTTCAGACGTTATTTGAATTAGTGGTATTTCTTATCACAACAAACTTTTTAACTTTAAAATATTCGATAATATAAAATGTTTTGATTGTAATCAAGTAATTCATTTAAAACATGGCCGTATTAGACATGTCATTATCCTACGAAAGGTACGGGATAAGTCCTTGTCTACAAACAGACTACATGACACATGTTACGTGCAAATTCCTGCCGTGGTAGCACTACCAAAACTTATTTGTGGCAAGCAAATGTGAAATAACCTTTCAGAGCTATTAGAATTTATTATAGATGGACTTATCAGGTATCTCACTGATACAAATTGGGTCTGGTGGTAAGTCCGGATGCGAATATATCGACTAAGACAAGTGGCTGTTTCTTGTCAAAACAAAATCACATGATTGTACAATATTTGATTGTCCTTCCGTTGTTGGAAGGCAGCCATACACTCGTAGACCAATACCCCCAAATTTAGCAAGTCTGTCTTTGTAGTCCGGAGTAGAAGAGTTTTGGAAGCTGGTGTTGCGTCGTTGTTATTCCCTGAAGACTTTCTCATCTTACTTTAGCCACCTGATACCTCTGTGTTATTCTAGCTGGAGATATATGCCACAACAAGAGTTGCGAAGAGAACTTAAGGGCTGATTTTAGAAGCCAATTTAAATATATTTGTGGCTCGGTACTTTTGCATTCGCTTTCAGACTTTCGTCCCTGCACTCACGTCCCAACGTAAAAATGTTTCCCAACCGAAATCCAGGTTACAGTTTTGAAAGCAATTTAATAAAATTCATTATTAACGCATCTTCGTCGAGGGTTCTAAAAGGATATCTCTCGAACTTGATAGCAATAATTATAAAAGATTTCCCTGTAGAATTAATACAATTTGGCCATTTCCATACACATTTCTATTCCAACACGTATAAATATTTTACATTCCCATGGATATTATCCCACTACTCAGGCACAATGCAGACAGATTGTGTGTCCGTCATAATTTATTAATAACTAAGTCCCACAATATTAAATTACATTTTATCTAATAAGCAAAAAGGAGCCGCAAGCACTTCCAAAGAAAATGTTACTTAAAATTTAATAAGCAGCCGTCTCGTGCGGAAAAAAACAGCAAATTCCATTAAAAGCCCATGGGCCAGAAAACAGACGAAGAACATGTAAGAAAATAAGCTAAAGAAAGGTTTTTCAATTCTAAAAAAGCAATCACTAATAAAATATACTAAAAGATTTTTATCAAAAATTATCAAAAAATATTTTTACTCGAGCAATTTTAATATTGAATACGAAACTTTAGTAATAAAATTATGGGATTTCTTTTGCTAATTTGCATATGGTTGAAAATAAAGTTATGAATTTCTTAAAATTAAATGTTCATGTGAAAAACTTTTCAATTTCCAATGTAAAAGCTGTTCCTTATTAAGTTCATTAGGATGGTGCAAGTTGCTAAATGGAATTTATGTTTTGACTTCCACCGTTGTCTTCAGCAGAATGTCGAAATTTTCTTTTAAAGAACCTAAAGCTACTTTAAAGAATTTCCTTATGAAAAATAATTATTTATTTTATAGCGTCGTAATTTGTTGAAACTTTTCGTCTTCATAAAATAAATAATTGTTAAATTATTTTTCTACATTTCAATACTCATCGAGTACCATCTATAAGAAATTGTATTCAATTATCAAATTTTTTTACAAATGAATTTTATAAAATATGTTTTTTCACAAGTTGCAATAATAAATAAAGTGAACTAATTAAAAGGGGTCAAAAATAAACTGATTTATTTTTAATATTTCGAAGAAAAAAAACTGAATTAAAAATGTTTCTATGTCCTGAAGATGATGGCGAAATAGTAGCAAAATCTCAAAGATTAACTAATGTTTTCATTATATTTGACCTTAAGCCCAGTATGAAATAAAATTTAATTAAACAAATAAATATTTATTTATGTTTAAGTATTTGGAAACGTCCAAGCAATTGGTATTAAGGAAATTCCTCTTTTTAAGGATTATTTTACATTTTCTGGCGATATTGGTGATGACTTGTCAAGAAGAGTTCATTCGTATCAACATTCTCTCTACAGGGGGATTAGTTCAGAGAATTATTAGTTTGGGAACAGGTGGGTTATATTTTCTTTCAGTTCAGCACTTTCTATGCAACTACCCGGCTCTGCGGGAATGCAGAAACATATGCCTGCCAGGTTTTTCAAGGTAAAATACGAATGATACACTTTTTCGGGATCTTTTAACATTATCTGACCTAGTGTTTCCTGCTTACGCATAGACGAACACGCTGCTTCATCTGTAATTATGGCTGTCATAACTCTAGTGTAATATTTATCAGTTGCGTAAGGGAGAGGGCGAAGAAACTCATGGTGGTAGAAGTATAGTCAACACTGTTGATTCACTACAGCGTAGGCATTATGTTGAACTATCTAGCTCTACCTCAATTTAATGTGTTGCGATGAAATCAGACCGCTTGTCCCGTTTACGAACAACACGTTCTTCAGTTTTTCAGTAGGAGAGCATGCATTTGTAGTCAACGTGCCAGCAAACCGTACTATGCACTACACAGAGAGAAATAATCCTTTAGCCGAAAATTTCGCAGGTAAAAAAAATCCTTGCAAAGGTCTTTCATAACAATTTCAGCACACAGTGATTAAAATCAAATATCTACAGATATCACTTCCTAAATTCACCTTCATAGAACTTTGTTTCTTGTTCCAGCACAATGCATTGTACGCGTGAGGTCACCCCCATATCACTAGTCCAATGAAAAAATCCTTTCCAAGAATGTTATAAAGTAAATTGTCTATTCCAATTGAAACTTAAGCCTATAACTAACTGTCTACCCGATCTGGCGAAACGATCATCGCCCAATCCCCCGTGCATGTCAAGTCGTTACCACCTTAATTTTTTCCATTTTGAATTAAATAAAGTTTTAAATAAAACCGACCAAAATTAAACAAAGTCTACAACAATGTATGATCATATCCACAATACGTATTGCTATGCAATGGCATATCTACTCGGCACACAACTACATGCAAAAGAGCATAAATGCCCACAAGCTTAACAAAATGCATTCTTTATAAACTCATACATTCATACACACACGTACAAACTCATATGCCTCTCATAGAGAGCCATACGCATATAAAACGTGTGTGTGTTTTGCATAAATGAACATTTTATGCAAACTTCTGCAACAATACGCACACGCTCATACACTTTTCATTCACATGCACACAAGCATTCTCTCGCTAGCCAACAACAAAAGTTGGCATTCAATGGGCAACCTGAACAAATGAGGCTTTTTTCTTTTACCCATCTTTTTTTTGTTTTTATTAAATATTTAAATACAATTTAGAAGGGAATTTTTACCAAACAAACGACCAACAAAGAAGAAACAAAATTAAAAACTCAAAACAAACATAATCACTGGTTGAGGTACAACAAAGAGAAGGGAAAACGAAAAATTTGTTTGTTTAGGCCATTGCCAAAAAATGTTGAAAGAATAGATACAATTCAAATAGTTTTGCCAATATTTTCTTATATACAAATGAAGATATTTTTAAATAGTAAATAAATAAATATGAATGTGCATTTGCAAGGAATTATTTTGTACCATCGTTTGTTAAGTTTAAAGTCACTTTTAAGTTTGAAACTCTGCAAGAGTAACGAACGCACTTTCAACATTATAACAAAAAGGGTATAATGCCGTTTAAGGATATGGCAAAGACACAAATGTATTCATGTCTGTGCATGTCTGCTCGGCCGTGTGTGCATCCGTATTAAGCATTTAAACAAACAAACATAAATGTAAGAAAAGATTAAGAAGGTTAACGATAATACGTTAAAATTTATGGTTTAAAGTTTGGGATGCAAAAAATTTTTGTTAAATATTTATTAAGACAAATAGAGCCCAGATAAACCAACAAAATAAGGGTGAGGAAAAGTCTTTCTGTTTCTTAATATTTAAGCTAAAAAAATCGTATTTCCTAAATAATTAAAGGCTTATATGTATGTATGGCTGGGAGGGTTCGAACACTGTGCACCTGGTCCACAAGAAAATTATTGATTACAGACACATTGACATTCACTTTCTTGGAAGCGACGGGAAAGACAGAATGGAGATTCAAACTGACAACAGCTTACAGAGTATAGTAAACGATTGGAATTGCAATTTTGAAAAAATAGAATCCTCGGTTATCGGTTACAGCGGCGGTGAATTTTTGGCTTAAATAAAGAAACAAAAGTTTTTGAGATGATTCCACTCTTCTATGTTAAATAACTTGACCGAAAAGCTTGTATTTTAAGACAAATAGGCTCAAGAAATGCTAAGACGCGTATTTATAATTTGTCCATGCCAATTATACAAATTTCTTTATAAAAAATTTGTAACAAATAATTGCAATTCACAATTTCAATTTCTGCAAAGTGTAGAAGTCCACTTTTGAGATGTATGCAACGTCTCACGAAGCAAGACTTGAACGATATAAGGATTTGTGATAAATATTATATTTTCAATTTATTTCCCATAATTTTACATGTCTTAAGAAATTGTTCTAAAATTCCTTCTCCTGTAAAATTAAAAAATTAAATTAAATATAAATTTCACGAATCCTTTTGAAAATTCTGATAGTGAAGGTGGTCTTCTTTTTGGAAATTTTAATTTTGTCACTTAAATGTGTAACACATAATAATTTGTGCGCAAAATGTCTTCAAAAGCTTTGAAAGTTTAATTTTGCTAATTTAATTTAGTTCCACTTTTTAAAAATAATGATTCTTTCTGATCATCTTTGTTTATTTGTTTGAAATTTTCAATTACAAAAGTTTTCACCGAATCAAAAACTTTTAAAGAAGAATTTTGAACCTTTTTTAAACCAGCTGTTGATCTCCTGAAACGAAAAAGAAATCTTCATTCGAAAAATGTTAATGAAAACAAAAATAACAAAAACTCAAATTGGCATTATTCTTCAATATAAATATTCGAACGAAATTTTCCTACATATTTAAAGGAAGAGGAAGTAAAACTAAAATAAATTTAATGCTAATGGGAACCTCAAATTATAACAATAAAAAAATTATTTCACAGCGATTAAACTACGCTTATGTTGATGATAAAAAACTACCAAGGAAATTACTTTTAATAAAAGATCAGCTTTGTTGTTTACAAAAATAGCAACAACTCGTTGCCATGAGCAATTTGACAAAGATTATTCCAATACACATGTCCTATATCCGTTAATATGGGAACATCTAACCTGTAAAAAACTGGGGAGGATTTGATGGTGGTATGTCCTGCCATCTATATATATATAAAATAGGATGTGTGTATGTATGTATGTAACGTAATGGCTCCAAAACGGCTGGGTCGATTTTGACGAAATTTTCAGGGAACCTTCAGAATACTCGGGCGGGTGACACTGTGAGCGGAGGGGAGTGACAAAATCCAATAATTCATAAAATGAGAACGGATTGACCGATTTCTGTAAAACTTTTTGTCAGTTGTTCGTATTTTCGAGGAGAACGTTTTTATGGAAGAAAAATCCCTCCGGAAAATTGGAAAAATCGAAAATCGAGTTTTTGTATGAAATTTTGTTTGAAATTATTCCTTAATGGCTTTTCAAATTAAAAAATAGAAAGTTTATCTGAAGACCTAAAATTGGAGCGAGGCGAAGTTCGCCTGGTCCGCTAGTAGAATATAAAACTTTAATTAGTTTTAGTTTCCTTAGTTTTCAGGTGATTTAACCTGAAGAGATTTTCCTTGATTTTTTCTTATTCGCTCTGTATTCTGAAACCTCCAAATTTTCAACTTATAATTCCTGGTCTCGCAAGACTTTGTACTTGACATCTTGAAAAAAGTTTATCAATTATTATTATCTATATAAAATAAAGAAGAAGCGTTTTTACAACTTTATATAAGAAAAAATGTATATCAATATGAATACGCGTCCATCCTGGGACACTGTTTCAGCACATCGAGATAATATAGTCAACACTCCTAAATTCGCATTTTTAAACAAAACTTAATTTTACGCAACAATTTTTATTGCAACAATACGCCATTTCTTTAATACTTGTGAAAACATTTTTAATTTTAATAATATTAACAGTATGGCTTTGCTCGTTTTGTTGACCGCAGACAAACTGAATACATTTTAAAGGTGTTGCACTGAATAAAAGCTTTTGCTGGCGACACCAATTCGCTCAATGTTGAGCTCTTTATTAAATAAAATTCCCAGTATTTATTCATTTGCACAAAAAATTTCACTCAAATGTGTTTTAATACAAATTTTCACTCACTTAGAGCTTTGAGTAGACAATAATAAAGTTTCTCTAGCAAGACAAAAGAGAAAGTTTTTCAAAGGCAAATATTTATTTACGGCAAAAGCTGAAAGTAATTCTATGAAATACAATTGAAATCTCAATTAAGAGGCCGTTTATTATATAAATATATCTGTAAGAATATTAAAAGAAAATTATTCTAAATCATAAATAAATTTGTCACAATTTTTTGTTATTATTATTATTATTATTATTATTATTATTATTATTATTAATATTATTATTTTATTAACATTTGTTATTGCTCTTTGTCTTGATAACACACTTCCGCTGCTTCCTAACAGAAATACATCCTTAACGTATGCGGAATATAACGCTTCCAATATCACGTATACGCACTTTAATACTATTTATTGAATAACATTGATTTTTGTTGTACCCACTCGAAGTCCAGTAAAATCTCATAAAAACAGCCAACTTTGCATTTTATGTTGGATACAAATTCCTTATGTTTGCTTTCACTTGTGATCATTCACTTAAAATTGAGTTGAGTCGGGATAGAAGCATTTCTCCTGCCATCTTGAAAATAATTCCAAGAAAAAATATGGAAAACCAACAGACTAAAACGTAGTGTAGTGAAATTCATTCGCTTAAAGATCAGGCATGACTATGCAGCAACTTGTTGCCAAAAATTTCTCTCCACTCGATTCTTATAAATGAGTCAACATTTAGTTGATATTTAAAGGACATTGAACAACTCAATAATGCAATAATAAAAAATTTATATCTAAGTTTCTTATGTGTTGCTAACAAATGAATTTTAAATTAGAGACGTTCTAACGTGATGATGTCACAAAAATGCAAAAACATAGAACACGTAAATGGACGAAGTTTAAGTTGGTTATAAAAACTTGGTTTATAATAAATTTTTTTTCAAATTCTTCTTCCAGGGAATCTTGTATGATAATAAAATGTATGCTGACGTCACATGCCTCCAGGTGATAGTCGTGAAAAACATACAAAATTAAAGACACTAGTCCCTAGCGGTGTCTGCTTAGATCGACTCCGAGCCCATCCAGACTATTTTCATTTCAATTTCATAACTTCCTCAGTATAAGTTTATGGTTAAATAATTTATTTTGGAAGAAAATAAGGTTGAATATGTTGAAAATAAACCGCTTTAGTATTTACTTATTTAAATTTTACTAAATAAAGTCAGCACGGCCTAATCAAAACGCTTAAAAATTTTTTGGTTTCATGATAAACAAAACCAATTCAGTAAATTTTATCGTATTGAGAATATTATCGTATTGAGAATAGTATAAAATATGGCCTAAGACTCCCACTCTATTAACTTCCACATTTTCTCCCTCTACTCTAGTCCACACATTCCTTTAAATTATAGGCCATATAATAGACATTGAGTCCTTTACATCCAGTGCCACTCAGAAATTTAAGTCATGCCTTTTCGCACAAATGGGAAAAAGTCTGTGGCATGTCTGAACTCCTTTTTTCATTAGCAATATTCTGATGAATTAGTCATTCATTTTTAAGATTCGTTTATAGTTCCGGAACTCAATTATATAAAAAAACGTTACAAATGTATTGCAGCATGTAAATAAAAAATAAAAAACAAAATCTTTACAATTCATCAATCTTCGAAAAAATCCTTCTTATTAATTTGGGCTAAAGTTAAACAAATTATCAATATATACATACATTTATGTGACTTAATAAATACATATACATACATTGTGCTTTAAACAAAAAAAGCTGTATGTTTGTTGCAAAGTTGATTTTGTTCCAAATTTGTGATTCCATTTTTTAGTCATTATAAAATTTTAAGTTTTAATTTTAGTGATCATTAAACGAAAAAGTGACAATGAAATATAATGTTACTTAAGCTTTTTATGCGGCAAGGGCATTATATTTTCCATTCCTTTTAGTATGTATTACAGTATCGTGCAATACGTATACGTATTACATTTGAATAAAATTAGATGAAACTCATACGCACAGATGCCTGCTGTTCGACGTGACTTTAAAAAGAGCGTTCCAATATATGTTGTATATGTGTTTCACGCCTATTATAATTATTTCCATGTAAAGAGCATTCCGTAAGGAATATATAAGTTTCAAAAATAATGAAGTAAAATAACAAAAACAAACAAAAAATATGAAACACATCATTAACAAACATTAATAATAAACAAGTCAATGCTTGAATGAAAAACGTGGAATTTTTAAATGATGATGCTCTTAGGATATTCTTGTTTCAAAAACCATTATACTTAAGGGGCATGTCTGGAACCAATTGAGAATAATATATGGAAATATAGGATATGAATGGCTTCTAATAATGTTCAAAAGGATAAATTGATATTTTTTATTATAAATATATTTGGATGTTAAACAAAAAATAAGAAACACTTACGCACTGAGTTCCTTAATGGCATCAGTTCACAAAATTTTGAAAATGAAGGACATATTTTTTTGTTCTTTGAATAAAATGAAAGCTAAACAACATTATGTGAACAATACTATGCACTAAAGTTAAGTCTTAATTATGAATGACAATCGATGGCTTGATGTTCTCTAACCAAAATATATATGTTTCCTGTCCTATCTTTGCCTGCACTATCATTTTGATTACCTTCAGTGTTATTTTTATAATCTGCATATAATTTTTGAATCAGTTGTCCACAAGCCATGGAGCGATATACACCTCAAGAACGTAGAATTATTGTTATTGTTTATTTCTTCAGAAGTTCAAATGTCTGTTATTTTAAGCAGCATAAATTTCGTCATCGTGTACCTCCTCATGGTGTTCCATTTGCTCGAACAGTTAAGCGTTTGGTACATGTCCCAGGAAGTGGGCGGCCCCATATTGTTCCCTCGACAGAGATCATAGCTACTATTGCTGACGATGTTGGAAAAAGTCTACAGACATTTACGAGACGATGATGCACACAAGAAGGTATCAGCAGACGTTCACTGCACGAGTTTTTTCTTGCCGCAAGTTGCTGCATTCAGTCATGATCATTAGTTGGGTGGTTTCAACAGGACTGAGTGAGTACCCACTTAGATAGCTCGGGCCATCATAGAGTTTTTGAGACACCAATTTTAGGTCGAGTAATCTCTTGTTGTGGAGATTTGAATCGGACATTCAAATTGCCAGATCCAACAGCATCAGACTTCTACTTCTGGTTCTTTTTAAAATCTCGCGTTTACCACAGCAAATCACGAACCTTGCAAGTCTTGAATTAGTCAGATGTCTTGCGAGCAACAATTCAAAATAAACGAGCGCAGTTATACATCACTCGGGTTTTACACTTTCAAATAAAGTTTTTCATTTGCCACAAAATGGCAGCCAGTTTAAATTACGACACTAATTTTGCGCCGCCTGGCACATGTTTGGCAACTGGGACATGTGGAACTGAAGGTCGTTTTCTATCCGTAATCGAGCCATAAATCTGATATTATTAAACAATATGGTACCATTCATTCAAAAACATGAAATTTAAACAACTATAAAAAGATCCCCTAATAAATTTGACATGAAAATGAGATTTTCGCGAGGAAGCCACTATGGATGAAACTGTGAATAAAATCCTGTGACTTTAAAGATCACGATTATATTTAATCTCTTTCAAACCACTTAGAGCTTAATTTAGAAGTCAATTAAAATTTTTTATTAAAAAGTTTTTGTTTCTTTTAATTTTAGTCGGTCTGAACAAGAACTTTTAAGATAATTATTATAAACTTAAACCATTTGATTACATTTTTGTAATTTTTTGCCACGTTTTTCTTTAAACAAATTTTAGTTTTATTTCCTACATTTTTCAGACCTTTGGTTAGATCGTTTAGTAACCATTATTGGAAGAAAGTTGTAAGATAATTATAATTTGGAACTTCCTTCAATTCCTATTACTTTCGAAATTTTATTTGGAATAAAAATTGTACTTAATTTAAATTAAATTTATTTGTAATTACCAAAATCATAAGGAACTGTTAAACACTGATCACTAGGATAATGCCCTTTGACATCGCAACATTGAATAAATGCAAATTAGCTTATCCTCTCGGAGTACAACAAAAATATATGGGAGTTAGAAAATAGTGTACCTCTTAAGCTTTTGTCATTTTACAAAAGTTGCTTATGTCGTGGCAACTGAAAAAATCTTTAACAGCCCACATGCAGCTTCTTTTACGAATTCGCAATTTAAAACTTGACCCACGTAAAAAATCGGTCATATGGAATATTTGCCCAAATTTATTATAAAATTCCATTTTAAGTCTTATATTGTGTTCAACTTTCTTTATAAGTTTTTGTCATTTTCTTTCTAAAGTATTTTCTGATTGAACTTGACATGTGTTTCAAAATGAATCAGCAAAAGCTACCAATTATCCATATCCTTTCCAGCAGTATATTGAAAAATAGCAGTTATTTTATATTGAAAAATACGACAAGAAGTCATGATGCCTCTATATTTTTCAATGGCCCCCTATTGGGTTCTAACAACGCAGTCCATACAAAATTTTAATACAGTTCGCTGCAAAATATGCGAAAGTTTTCCATACTCGAATATTCCTTTTGTATGTTTTACTGCTCTGGCAGGATACTACATACTCATATACATACATATAATATTTTTGCAACAATGAATAGGGTACATTGTTGGAAAAGCTTTTAAATTAATTGTAAAAAAAAAACACAACAAAGCACCATAATATTTGCAACCTGTTAAACGAAACAAAAAGAACTTTATAGACGAGTTTGTGCCATGTTTAACTCTCATTTTGAATGCAGCAAAAAAATTTGTTTCAACATTGTTTTGCTTCACTGTGAAATTGATTTATTTATCCAATTTACTTTGTTTTTTTTTTTTTGTTCGTGCACTGTTTTGAAAACTTGTGGCAAAATTATAAAAAATGTTTAATAAAAATCTTTTTTTCTCATACTTTTGATTTTTGGTTTAATTTATGCAATTTGATTTTAAAAAATAATTCAAATAATAATGTCATCAATACGTGAAAAAAATAAAGTCTATATAATATATTAACACGAGAAGGAAAAATTATAACTTCCTTTTGTGCTTAAACTGCGGCGTTGAATTGTAACATAAAAATCTAATTTGAAATGTATTCCCTTAGAGGTGTGGAAAAAGTGTGTTTCATTAAAATTTATTCAGTTTCTTAAGAGTCATGCGTAAGCATTTCAAAATACTATTAACACAAACATAAAACACACGAGCAACATACGCAATAAAAAGAGTAGGCCGTCCATTAGTAGCAAGACATATTAGTACGTGACCCACTTGGATCCTAATAGGTACCATTGTGTTGCCTGGTTAGAAGGCAAAGGCTAGGAAGATATACAATATATTCCCTGATGAACAGATGAAACAATTTATATGGGAGACCCAGTTCCTTGGCATGGACCCGTAAATAGCAGCATCCAGACAAAACCGCAACAAGTGTGAGCAGTTCGTCTCGTAGAAGCTTCTCTAGGATCGCACAACTTTCGCACTCATATCGAGCCCAGGTCACTCTCGAGATCCCACAGGTGACGTTACCAGACCATCTAATCTGTGAGATCTCATAGAGGTCTTGCCAAGTTAGCAACTTAGAGTAACCAAGTGGCTAACCCGTACTTCAATACGTGTCGAATCATCCAGCTCATCCGCATGCAACGTTTCCTTTATTCATAAAAGTTTTTGATTGTTTCCTGATCATGTGATCGGATTCCAATTCTTTTTTTTTTTGTTTGTTTTTATTATTGGTTTGGGGTAATTCAAAACCAATAAGGAATTATTAACGTAAATAAAGGGTTTGAAATTTGTAACGTTGTTTCCTTTATTTGAGTTTCGTTGATGGATCAGAATAGAATTTCCATCGTTACAACTTCGTAGTGTCTGTGGAAATACCCAGAGTCCTTGATAACAATCGAATCTGCGACTACTAATCTATTACACTATTATTATTTATTATAATATTATTATTATTATTGTAGTTGTCTTTGTTGTTGTTGTTTTTGTTGCTACAAAAATTTTATTATTTCCTGAAATAGAACTTTGCAAGTATACGTAACGTACCCTTCAAACATGAAGTATGCGCCCTGTAATTTTAATTTCATTTCTTAAACAAGATTCATTTTTGCTGTATATAAGTTACTCCATATTTATAACATATTTTTCTCAAACGATTATTATCTCTTTATTAATAAAAAAATATTTTTGCAGCAACCCAAATATCAATTTCCTGAACCCTCTAAAATATTTCTAAATGACAAGTAAAATTCAATACAAATATAAATAAAGCTGCGAAAACAAATTTCAAAAAGGCACAGACTGTCAAATCGACATCAGAATATCAATGAAAGAAATTTGTGTAAAATAATAACAATTTACTAAAATTTATAGCTCTAATAACAATCGGCAGTTGTAAGGAATGAGAAATATTCATTCAACAACCTCAACAAGAGTCCTTTCTTAACAACTCGAAGTCTGTTTTTGAGATGCGAGAAATCATATCATTTATATCTTTTATTGCCAATGGAAGTTTGTCATAATATTTGCTAAATCTTCTCAATTTGCGATGGCAAAAAGCAAATAAGTCTGCTCGTCAGCACCGAATATTTGCATTTGTCATAAAAAAGGTTACGATATTTTTCGTAGATTAAATTTATTTATGGACTGAATTTCAGGAGAAAAATACAAATCAAAGTATTTGCCAGAAGCTGTTGATGGGGGTCAAAACTCGGAAAAGTAGTTTCGGATTATTGTTAATAATATATAAGAACCATCTCGATTCTAGTATTCTCTCCTCCTATTAAAGCGCATTAGATAGTCGATATTCCTTAATAGAAGCAACCAACTAATAAGTGATAAGAACCACACACATGAGGGCTATTGGTGATGGTGTGGCGACCACCGACAACAGTTTTGATCCGTTCTGCAAGTGCAATAAATAATGGGGTTCGGCTTGCTTCTTTCGTAATGAAGAATAATACGGAATAAATTAGTCGATTTTTAAAATTCATGTCAGATTAACTAAATTTTCAGCATTATTTTACAAAAAAATTTTCAACAGTTCACCATTTGTCGAACGAACGCCAGTTCATTTCTCTGACTTTAGAGTCCCTTACTCTTCCCTAATAAATTTTCGCTTGTTAAGAAATACTCAATTACCCCTTTTCTATTTGAAATCGTGGATTATAATACTTGTCTTTAAGAAATTAAAACAACATAGAAAACTTTTGTGAATATCGCACGAAGAAGTGACATACACCTTCTAGAAAAATAAAAACCTTAAGTCGCAAAACAAGACGCGTTGGAAGATTAAATAAGCAAAAATTTTGATAAAAAAATTAATTGCTATAAAAGAATCCATGAGCAATTGCAAAACAGAATTCAAAATTTAAGTTCTGAAAACTGCTAATGTACCCAATAAAAAAGATCTTCCAAACACTCGTAGTAATGAAAATCCGTATCATTTAAACAAACCATTTACACTGATCAATGTTTTAGTTCCACTTCACCGTCTTAGAATCAGCCTTTATTACGTGAAGGAAAAACTTTGTCGTTTTTGTAAAAAAAAATTAATTTATATAAAATTTTCCTGTAGATTTTAAGAAACAAGTATTTCTTTATAAAAAAAATAAGTATTATTTAAAATTTAGTTGCACAGGTGTGTGGACGCAGTTTATATTTTTAATGAAAATTTTTTCAACTTCACTCTCTAGGAAGTTAAAAAACTTCGCTATTGCATTGTTAGTGGCATTGAAAATGTCGTTCACCAAAATGGACTTTAATTTTTTTCACTTGACAGACATAAAATTGCGAACTTGACTGAAAATCCCTCGAAATGAAGACAAAAGTCATAGTTGTTACAAAAGCATTTTACAGCAAAAAAGAGGGAACAGGAAGGAATTGGTAAAAAAATTAACCGGAAAAGGATTTAGAAACAACCTGGAGATTTTTAAAAATAAATACGGGGAATGTTAGAAGATAAAATAAAAAAAACAACCGAAACTCAGAGGGGACCAAAAGTTCGATACATTAATAACAAATCAGAAAAGCTGCGGCAAAAAGCTTCAAATTGAAAGACAAGAGTCTGGAAAAGGATTTAGAAACAACCTGGAGATTTTTAAAAATAAATACGGGGAATGTTAGAAGATAAAATAAAAAAAACAACCGGAACTCAGAGGGGACCAAAAGTTCGATACATTAATAACAAATCAGAAAAGCTGCGGCAAAAAGCTTCAAATTGAAAGACAAGAGTCTGGAAAAGGATTTAGAAACAACCTGGAGATTTTTAAAAATAAATACGGGGAATGTTAGAAGATAAAATAAAAAAAACAACCGGAACTCAGAGGGGACCAAAAGTTCGATACATTAATAACAAATCAGAAAAGCTGCGGCAAAAAGCTTCAAATTGAAAGAAAAGAGCCTGGAAAAGGATTTAGAAACAACCTGGAGATTTTTAAAAATAAATACGGGGAATGTTAGAAGATAAAATAAAAAAAACAACCGAAACTCAGAGGGGACCAAAAGTTCGATACATTAATAACAAATCAGAAAAGCTGCGGCAAAAAGCTTCAAATTGAAAGACAAGAGTCTGGGAAAATACTAAAAAAATAAAGCTCGTTTAAATCAGTTCAATAATCGCTAAATTTTCTTAGTAAAAACATTTGAGTGATTCTAAAGGAACCACGATATTATTGCTTCCAAAAGAGCCAACTTGAAAGAATTTTGGTTACAAATATGAGTTACTTAAAGTAAATTCAGAAACTCCAATTGAAAATATTTTCTTTTTTGAAACTAATTTGTACACTATATGTTTTCATTCAATAAGTGATAGAATTTCTTTTACATAAAGAAAAAGAATCGTTAATACTGCCACATTTGCAAGCCTCCCAGAAAAGATGTTTATTCTTAGTAACAAATAATTAATACTAATTTAATATAAATTTATTTTCTTTTTTTACACTACGAAGTTATTCGTGGCCTCCAAAAAAAAATTACATTTCTATGTTGAAAACATTGTAAATGATACGAATTCGCGCTACTTCCGGATCTTTATATCAGCATTTTGCGGATGTTATTGAAATCTGTATTTTTACTGGGTTCATATTTTTTTTTATATCCTAGAATCAGCACCATTCATAATTTGTGTTTTAAGTACATAATCTTAGAAGACTTTAAGAACATTTTATAAGAACTTTTGAATCAGTATTTAGTTGGAACATACTAGAGCATCAGACTCCTTAAGAGCAACAACACAAGCCAGTTCTACTAACAACAACAATAGAAGGGAAATTGCCAATCTATATTAAGCAAAAAATCTTTATGATATTGAAAAACCGCACCAAATTTATATGTTTGGAAAGTGAAAATATCGCACACACATACACTCACATACGAGAAAAAATATCTAACTTAATAATTCTTTCAAATTAGTAAAATTACATGCAAATGTATGGGCTACAATATTTTATTCCTTCAAGGATTTCATTTTATTCCAACAGCAATCTCACGCTCTTTTTCTTATATTTAAAAATGTTTCTTTATAATTTTTGCTTTCATTTTTTTCTAGAAAAATATTAAGACTTTACAGAATGGTTTATCGTACTGTGTTTTGCTTATTAGACATTATGAAAAATTAGAAAAGGTTTTGTGGCAGGAAGTTTATGCCAAGCAAATAACTTCCTGCGTGTTCCTACGATCCCCGCAGCATCACAGTAAATGAACGAATATGTTTGAATTGTTAATTTAAAATTTTCATTGACAGTTTCAGTTGTATTTTTTTTTTGCTGTTTCATTTCATTATTGTTGAGTTTCCTTCGCTTTATGATGATAATAATTCATTTAAATTTAATTTACAACAAAATCGCAATACACTTTGTCACTCTCTTAAAGTTGACTGTCATAAAATTTTCCCTTAGATTTTTGTGACTGACATTTGGAGCTGCTTAGTTCATATATTGTAATTAGTATTTCGAACTGCTGTCAATATTCAGAATGACTTTTAGTAATTATGGACTAAGAATCATTTTTTTTTTTCAATTTAGTTTAAAGTATTAAATTTTACACTACAAAAAATAATCAAATCAATTTTACTTAAATTCTGCCAGAAAGGATTGATTCAAAAATGGATCCTGGATTCGGTTTAGGCAAAATGCAATGGATTGAGTTCCGGAAAAATTTTCAAGATTTAAAGCATAAATGACTTTGGATTAGACTTTCAGCCTGTATTCCAAACAATATTGTGCGGGATGATTTTTTGTATTTCCATCATTTAACAATTTTAACACTTTCTACTTTATTTGTTTATAATTTTAATTTTTTTGTTCGAGCCCAGCAATCCGCATTAATGGCACCTTCGTAAGCAAATGCCCTTCATTTTAAATATCGAATAAAACAACTGAGACTTTTCTAACTTGATTTTGAAGTTTCGGAATACACATAGAAATATTTGTACTGAAAATTAAGAAGAAAAAAGTTAAACTTAAAACAATATTTTTTCTTTCTGTGTATTTGAAAATCTGGCTGCCTTTTGCTAAGAGAGCAAAAGCTAAATTTTTGAATTTTAATTTTGTTTTGGTAATATTTATAATCCAATGATTTGCAAGCTTTGCTCGTTTGCCAATCTATTCCTGATGAAATGGCAAACATTGCTTATTATTTTCGGCCTTGCCACATGCCACACTGAAAAACTTTACACTGAAACAACAACCAGCAACCACAAAAATCACCCGAAAGGAATTAAAAAGATGCTGAATTAGATCGATTGCATCAAATATAGACTTCATTATTAATAAATGCAACATAAATATGGAGAATTAAATCGTCTTTATTGTTGCTATTGGAAGTTGCACAAGCACATCGTATTTATTTTAAAGCTTTTTTTTAATATTTAATAATATTTTAGCATTTTTATTTCTTGCTTTACTTTAAAAACATTTTTATTATTCTCCTTAATTTTGTTTGCTTTTCATACTTTAACATGACGTGACATGGAATAATACACGTTAAGATTTTTCTGCGATTGTAATAATAACAATAACAATAATAATATTAATAATATGCTCAGTTGTTGTGGCTTTTGTGAGTTGCGTTGTTGTAAAATTTTTTATGAAACTCACGTTAAATATTTGCAAATGTAACGAATTAAAAAAAATTGTGTTAAATTATTCCAAAAGAACAACATCAGACACAGCAGCTGTGGTATATAAAAGCAACAGCAATAACAACAACAACATGTAAAAGGAAATATTTAATAATTTCTTTTTTTACTGGTTTTGTATACACAAATTGTTGGTCTGGGCAGAATTTTAAGTGCGTTGTTGTCAACGGTGTCATGTATTTTTATTTTGGCAACCTTAATAATATTTACACAGTTGAGGTCTTTTTCCTGCCACAGAAGCATATAATAATTTAATATATAACAAATGTGTCACTACGGTACCACGACCTGTCAAATGATCTAACGTCTTGTTTACCCAATTCAGCATCACACTTCTGACATCGTGACCGGCAGCACTTTGTCTAACAGGAACAGAATGATTGCAATAGTAAATAGAACTTAAGGAAACGCAGAATGAAACTCTAGTTTAATATCAGCTGATTGTAGTTGCAACAAACGCAGTTATAAACTAAAAGTGGCAGTTTAGGAGGATGTGCAGTTTTTTGTTTACAACTTCAACACAAGTACAATGAAAAAAGCACAGACTGTGTGAAAAAAAATTATTTGTGTTTAGTATGTAGAACTAAATACTCGTACACCGATATAGTTTTGTTTCCTTGTATTTGATCCTTTTGTATTGCTGGATACCTGTTAAATTACTTTCTGTAATCATGACTACAGGCAATCCTTGATTTGCATACTTTATTGAGGCCGGAAAACTCACTTTTAAAGGAAGTCAGTGTGTATGAATGTACTATAATTAGAGTTGAAAGAAAATGACTTTTGTTTTTTGGAAAGTAATTAATTTTCCAAAATCACTTATTAGGAAAATAAATTTTAAAATTGCATTTAACTTTAGCACCCGGATTGCAAAATATTTGCTTTTAAAAAATTTTCATGCTCCCAAGCTTAGAAGCCCTCATGCAATTAATATAAAGAATGGGCCCCAAGAGGAAGAACCTAATAGAGGGTCACCTTAAGCTCCATAATGCACACGAAACTTAATTTTCACTTTATTAAAAGTCCCACATTAAAAACGCAGAATTTCACACTCATTTCTTTCTAATTACATTTTTCTCTTTCATTTATTGCTACTTAAATCGAGGACTACCTGTACATAAACACACATTTGTTAATATTGTGTCTTTGTTTGTAGTGGAAGTGAAAAACCTTAGAAAATATTTAAAAAAAAGTACACAATGATTATCATCAACGGCGTGGAAATTTAATAGATGAAAAAATTAAATTATGTAAATTCGCTGTTTTGCATGACTTGTGGGTTGTAAAAACAACTGGACAAATTTACGACAAATATGCTTCGGAAATAAGAAGTTCATGCAACTGAACTACCAATCATGTTCTCAGCGTAAGAATCGCGATAAAGTTTATTTCTGCTCCCGTATGAATTATAATTCATTAATTGCATTAAAATTCTTGATAATAAATAAATCTTTCTATTTGATTTGCCTTTTGTCCTTCAAGTCTAAAGCTTGACGCAAGCAAATGTGCGATTTAATTTATGAAAAATGTATTGAAATTGCAATTTAATACGCTGAAGGTGGTTGAAAGGAAAATGTTAGGAAATTTTTTTTTTTTTTCAACAAAATATATTAAAAAATTATTACAATTTGTTTAAAAAAATTATGATTCTGTCCACTCTATAATAAACGTTGTGTTCTAAGAAGCCAAGGTAAAAAAAAACATTCATGTTCATTTTCGAATATGTTGCACATAAAACTCCTAAATATGTTACATATTTTGAATCTCAAATTTATTTCAGGACTACATGCTCTTTATTTATGCAAATTAAGAGTTTGTTCTGTTTTATTTCAATTTCGTTTGCAAAATACCTTTCATACGGAAAGTATTATGAAGAATACAAGAAGGATTCATATATGGACACTAAATATTTCAATCAAATATTTCTCTTCTATCACGAGCTTAAAGACGCCAACAAGTGCTCCCATTTTTACTTTTTTCAGACATGAAAATGCCATTAGATACTCCTGTTGTATTAATTTTGATATGCAGTTGTTGTTGGCATAGGAAAAACTTCATTTTCGTAGTGATAATTAAAAAAAACCGATTCTGATTTCTTGTTTTGAGTCTATTTATGGAAATGAACTTTATTAGAATAAAATGTGACTAACAAATAAAAATTATAGTCAATATGTTTCTTTAGTATTTAAAGGGGTTTTAGCACCCGCCATACAAACCAAATATTTGTTATCGAAAGCGGATTAAGGAGCGAAGATTGATGAATTTTCAAAACTATAAGTTTCTTAGTCTAAAAGTAGAAGCAGTGTGAATCGAAATAGACAGTTGGAGTAGACAGCACAGCTGAAAACCTTTTTTATTAATTTTTTCATTACTCAATGTTAAAATGTTTTCATTTCTTTTTAATTACTTTTGAGTATTTTTTTTTTTGCTTGAGTGTGTTTTATTTTCTCCCACACTGTATTTATTACACGCGGCACAAAGCCAAACAAAATTTAGCGGAGCTGTGATGCCACCTCTTTTGAAGCGTTAAAAATAATAATAACAACAACAAGAACAAAAATAAAATTCACTTTCGAACGAAATTTGTTTAAAATTTATAAAATTGGGCAGTTTATTGTTGTTCGAACGAAGTTTGCTTTAGAATTCAAAAAGTTATTGCGATAATTTGATTTCTTATTTCTCTTTAATCTAAATTTATTATAACTTTATAAAACAATTTTTTTTTACTTTAGAGTTTTAAGGAGTTTGAAATCCCCTAGTGGAGATAAGGAGATCTATTTCCGCTTTATTCAATATTCCAACAATATCGGCGGGAAATATAAACCACAAACAAGATTCACATTCATCAAAGAGAATTTATAAATAAAGAAAAAAGTATTGCCTTTAACAAAAAAATATTAAAAATGGTAAATTTTTAAATATTTATATTATGCTGGTCACATACAACACAATAAAACCCATCACACCAACACCACTTTCCCTTTTTTTTGGTTAAGGAAATGTCCTAAATAAAACTTTTAGAGGAGAGAATGGAATATGATATGAACGTGTACGTTTGTTTTATATTAAAATAACTAAACATTTTGCAAATTTTGGCATTCCTTTTCTATCGGGTTTTTCAACAAGAACTTTATTTTCTATTAGAGGCATATTGGAATGACATGACGTTATTGATTTTTCACTTGCTGAAGCTTTGACGAATGTTATACTAAATTTAATTTCATTCGAAAGTCATATTAAATGCCAAAACTGCACCATGAAAGTGTTGGATCCCTAAAGCCACATTTCGTATAATTCGTGAAATTTTCGGTCAATATGAGACGTCTTTCTTAGACCGCTATTAAAAATTTAGTCGATCAATTTAAGTCGACTGATTCATTACACAATGTGCCATTATCAAAACCCGTTTAATCTGGTCATTCAAGCGAAAATATCGCATCCGTCAGCCTCATTCCGAGTTTATCAATTCCTCGTCATTCTTTATTAGTGGGACTATCCACAGCAACCACATGGCAAGATTGGCGTAAGGATTTTGCTTAGAGTCCTTGCAAGGAACAACTAGTGCATGAAATAAAATTGGCCGACCGTTCATTTTACCTCAGATTCACTGAATTCCTTTGAGATTAAACTGCCAGCTTTTCTATAAAAAATATTTTTTTACATAAAGAATATTTTCATTTGTCTGGATATTTCAACAATGAAATTGTCGCA
Organism: Germaria angustata; assembly: GCA_963681545.1. Taxonomy (NCBI): domain Eukaryota; kingdom Metazoa; phylum Arthropoda; class Insecta; order Diptera; family Tachinidae; genus Germaria; species Germaria angustata. The sequence continues at coordinate 138,913,320 of OY812998.1, read as the reverse complement.
TTTGGGTTCGCAAAAGCAATCGTTAAGAAGTCTTTGCATGCTAAAGGTACCACTGAATGGTGCACTAATGTGGTGTGGAGGTATGATTGAGAAATTTCTTTTCTGAAATTTTTTATAAGGAAATCGATATTTGTATGTGTGATCGTGGTCAACATCCGTGGTGCGTTACAATTTTTTATTTACAATTGCCAAACTTTGCAACATTTGAATGATTTTCACATTAATTCTTAGTGATATTTTGTTTTGAACAGCAAAGATCTTGTTGAAAAACCCGATATTAATAATAAAAATTCTGTTTGGCTTCTTCATGTCAAAAATTATTTTTTCCTTTCTGTTGTAGTTCGTAAAGTTACTTGGATTTTAAAGATCTGATGTGTGTGTGCGTGTGTGTGTGGAAACATAATCATCTTTCAAAAATCCATTTACTGAAATTCTGGCTGCCACATTTTACGAGGAGCTGGAAAAACAATACCAGCAAAACGAGAAATCCCTTGTATCGGAAACAATTACTTACGAATATTTTGTTAACGGAAGTTTAACAAATTACTCAAGTCAAAAGCTACTAAAAGCCTGCGTTTTATTAAGTATGTTTACACATGTAAGCACAGGCGTATATGTGAGTGTGTATGTAGTCGTAATGTACTCCTACACATATTAATTTTATTTGCACAATATTATCGGGACTAAGAATTTGTTACATGTTTTCCTTTCTTATGTTTTATGAATTTTATAAAAACAATACACTTCATGCATTGTTGTTATTTCAGTATGGAAATATATGGAACATTTGCTTTAGTGTGTGTGTGCGTGTATGTGTGTGTTTGTATGTAGATATAGGTTGGATACTGTACTGAGTGTATATTAATAACAATATATTGTGGTATAAACTTGAAGGCACAAACTTTTTCACGATATAACTATGTATGCATGTGTTTGAGCACTAAATTAATGAAGCAAAATTTCAAAAAAAATTCATTTGCCACAATTTATGTTTGTATGTGCTTGATTCAAGCTTCCACACATTCGTTATTCTAGTCCATAGACACACACATACACACACATACACATATCTAGATGCCAACTTCTACACATATTCAGGTTGCTCTCAGTTTTGGAAAAATAATTAAATTTTTCGTTGCTGCCTCTGCTTAGAAGGGTTCTGTTGGATGGATGGCATCAGATGAATCGTAAGCAATATTCAGCCGATATATGAACTTATCCGTTTCACTAAAATATCCAAATTACACGTAGAATGGGTAAAATTGAGTACAACGAATGAATGTGTGCCATCAGTCTTTATTTTGCATGTTGTCGAAAAATTATTAAAACGTCACACATTGATTTTCGATATGAATTTTTCATTTTCATAAATAAAAAATTTCACTTGAGCAAATTTGTAATTTATTCGTTTGCACGATTTCGTTTCTATCATATTATAGGATAAGATTCATTTTTAGTTAATGAATGAAAATTTATCTTAAACGAAGCAAATGAAAATTTAATGGCTTTTAGATTGGGAAAGACAGAATTACGTATTCGTATAGGGCAATGTCTTTTAGGAATGTATGTGTATATAATATTTAAATTTGGCTGATAAAAATTATTCAAATTTTCTTAATTTTATTTATTAGCAAGTCAACAGAATGCGAGATACGAGTACTTTTCGAGGGCCATGTCGCGGACAAATATGAGAAAGATTAGGAGTTTAAATTAATTAACTTCTCTAGAATAAAAAGTTTTACAAACAGCAAATAATATGATTGAATCGTTTTTTAAAATTGTTTTTGTTTGATTTTTTGTTTTGTGTAAAAGATGTTCTTATAGTATATATATGATTATATATATGATTGTTGGTGTTGTGTATCAAAGTATATAATGTAATTATATTAATCGCCATAATAAAAGTGGAATGTGACGTAAACACTTTCAACAAGGAGCAACTAGACTACCACAAGGTGCTGATGGCGGAAATAGTTAGCGCGTTGACTACCAAGCAATTTATAACTGGCAACCTGGGTTCGAATCCTGTTCAAACAAGTGATTTAAAAAAAATTACCATCATGAGTTTTTCTGATTTAATTAGTGTGGATTTGTGTCAATTTTTGTTGGACTGTTTAAGGGATGAAGGCATAACACTGGTCACTTAACAATAACAGCGATTGGATACTCTCTACGCTAATATCTACTGCATCAAAGCGCCCTCCTTCTTCGCCAATAATAGCAGAATCGTCGGCAAAGTAAAACAATTAATAAACGGACTACACATGCAACTTAAGAGACTTAATGCGTCTATTTTAGCATCAGACACGCTGCAACTCTGCTATAAAAAAATCAATAATAAATAACGCCCAATAGTTGAGTTGTAAAACAGAAATAAAGCTCTCTCTCTAACTGTATTCTAATTTTATCACCTCTCCTCTCTACACTATCCCATTCGCAAAATAAGTAACAACTTAAGTAAGTGGTAGGCAGGCCTGAGTGTAACTTCTCTTTATAAAAAAAAGGAATTTCGACTAGGTCTGATTCTGAGACTATTAAGGCCGTTTGAGTAATAGCTAATACGCTCTACAGGATAAGAGATGATCTTGAAACACTCTTCTCTGAAGCTAAACCCTCCACTTACTAACATTAACCCTTAAAGATCGTGAATAATATCAAAGTTAATGAAAGAACTGAGTAAATTCTGCTTAATGCGTAGTTTGATCCACATTTTTTATATAACGAAAACTATGGTAAAGGTTCCCCTTTTACAAAAACATAATCTATTTTAAAGTCATGACTTCGGGAGAGAGGATCAAAGCATATTGATGGTATATAAAACAACACAATCATTCTTAAGCAGATGGTAGCATTATTTTATTCCTCTCAGGGGATAGACAGGGTTCTCCATTTTTCGGTTTCAAAAGTAATGTTAAAAAACTATGATTTCGAAGAAACTTTTATTTTATTATAAAGCTTGGGCCTTAACATTACGTACAAAATACAATATTATTTAAATGACCGCCTCTAGATTGGTTGCAGCAGTGGATCCTTTGAGATGCTTGTCGATCAGTTTTTCGCACATTTTTAGCGGTATCTCGGCGATAATTTGACGAATGTTGATTTGCAAATACTGCAACGTTAAGATATTATCCCCGTAGACATGATACTTGACGAAGCCCTACAAAAAGTCTGTTGGCCAATTAACTTGAAATTACGCGTTCTGGAAAGACAATAAAGCCAAAATCGATCGTGTTGTGTGGCTCGCGGCACCATCTTTTTGAAACCACATATCATCCAGTTCAAATTCTGTACCATACTGCCAAAGCGGTCTGAATTGACTGTAGGGGCTCTTCCAGTGTCGTTTTTGAACAAATGCGGTCCAACGACACCTCCAGACCATAATGCGTACCAAACATTCACTCTCTCCGGATGCAATGACTTTTTTTAAAGCACTTCCCCACCGAGTGATAAAGGAGCTTCACCGCTAAAGAAAATTTTGACGAAAAAAACAGCATTTAAAGCCTGTTGCTCTCGCACCCAATCAGCATAACTCTGGTGTTGTAAATTGTCAGCCGGGCTTAGTCCAACGCACGTAGTTGGACTTTATATGGATGGAAGTGCAAGTCTAATTATAAAATACGACATAATAAGCCAAAAGATAGGCCCAATTGTAGAGAATACCTTGGAATCGACAAATTCGGACTAACAGAAATCATATTTTCAGCGGTACACACATCACGATGATGCTCACGCTTAAGCAAAACTTTAACGCTTCCAGCATTTTCAAATATCTTTATAATCTTGCCAGTTCCTTGCACAGTAGGTCGAGTATCACTACCATAATGTTCAAAAAGTGGGCACATTTGAACCACCGCTTTCGTAGTTATATTTAACTATGTTTAGGCGTTCGTTGGTTGTCAAACCATCCATATTCGGAAATGGTAAAACTTTTAATAAATTAATGACATTTTAGATGACACTTTGCCAGAACGCCGGTTTTGAAACCTCTAAATGGAAATATTCAGCACGATATTATTCAAGAAATCTTAACAAGGCCGTGCACTAAGTGTGATGCACAAACTTGTAACTTAATGTTGCACTCCTGGGCAAGTCCATGTAACCAAACGTTACTCATTAAGTTAAAACCACTTTTCAAGCAGCTTTAAACTGTAGCGCTTTTTGAAGCTGTTCAGCAATATGTTTCACTCGATACGAAGGTCTGGATATTTTTTTTTTATAAAATCTATTGCGAATTTCGTCCATAAACCAGAGACTATCCAAATAATCGTTAATGTTATCAAAATAATTCTGCCAATGATAAAAATCATGACAAAACTTAAAAATTTTTAGCATAAAGACATCTGTTTTTCTCCGAAAAGACAAATGAAGTGCTGCTAGTGTTTGTCAGAATAATTTACACATGTGTCTTTGGTGTAATTTGTTCTTTGATAACTATCACATGTAATTTGGCTTATAAAATACGATTGAACTAAGTAGCCTATTTAAAATTTAAATAAAAAAATTACAAACTAGAAAAATGTTCATAAATAAAGAGAAATCTTAAACCTAAAATATGAAGTGCTTGACGTTCTTAATAGTATTTCATTTACTTGGAATAATGGCAAAAGCATCGAAGGAAGAAAAGTTTGTTAATTTAATTTTGGAAAAAACCGTAAAAAAAGGTTATAGAAATGACGCTCAGAATCTTCTCGGTAGTATAACATTGCCTTCTTGGTATATGAATAATATATTCTTGAGCCCAAAAACAGATAAAAAATACCAACAAAATTTATTCGTAAAAATTTAGCAGGGACTACAAAATGATTGAATAATGTTTTTCTTAGATTTGTTTGGCTAATAAAGAGTTTCGTTCTCAAACAGGAAATTAAATCAATGCAAACAGAAATACCAATTTTCTAGCAAATAAAACAAATCCAACTAAATCGAAGAATCTCAATAAAAGTAGCAGCATGCGATTTAATTATAAGAATATCTTCCATTTTATCTTCATTTAAACGAAGTTTGAATGTAAGTATTTCGAATAAATTAAGTTGGAATTGTGTGATGGAATATTTAATTGATCGCAAGAAGCAGCTTAAGAAAAATACCTTTTTTTCAATTACTGCTGCAACAAAAGAACGAAAGCAACACATTACATTGCAACACATAATGCAACAATTCGACCGAGAGTTAAACAGTTCTTTTCTCTATTCGCACTCAAGCTAAAATTTTATACTATTTTAATTTCATTTAGTGTTTTTTTCCAACTTTTTCTCCTGTGTAGTTCTCAAACCGTTTAAAATGTATTCAAGGAATTTCATTTAACAGCAGGCGTTTAAGATCTTCAGCATTTAAGTGAAAAGGGGTTTCTGCTTCGTTTAAATTGTTAGTTGTTGCATGGCAAGGATACGTATTCAATCACGTCATTGAAAGGAAGCGCAAATGCAATGAACTATCCTAAGAGTATGAGAGTGTATGTTACTTGTAAAGGAATTATATTGATAATACGCATACAGACACATGTACGAGTATGTATGGCAATTTTAAGTACATGCTTTCTATTGTTGTAATTTTTTTTCCAAAGTGCTCGTGTGTATATGAAGGTATTTTGCCAAGTATTTTTTTATTTCGCTCTGATTTTTAACAATGAACAGTAGTAGCAGTTTTTTAAATTTCCTGAAAGCGGAAATCTATTTAAATTGAATTTCATTCCTTCACAAAGAGTTTTATTTCTATGAAATTGTATTTTCTTCTCTTAATATTTTACATCTTATACAAGTACAAATAATAATAAACTGGCAAAAGAATAGAATGTGCAAGTGATTTAGTGCGACGGAAAGGAGGAAAATAAGTATAAGAACAAGTGAGTCAGGAGAGAGTATTTAAGAGGAAAACAATACTGCAATTGTTAAAAACAGGCACACGTACTTATATTCCAGCATATGCATTCCTATTCACTAACATCTACACTCAATTCATGCATGACACATATACAGAGAATGGTGAATGCAACAATTGAAGCAACGGCTGCAGCATCACAAGGTAATACAGTAAACTTTTGCAGTTCTGCTGCTATTTCTGTCTTTCTATCTACTCGTGCTCTCAAGTTGAGTTGTTAACGCCTAAAGGATCTTATTATCAACCCATTTAACAATTCAGCTACAAAAGCAACAGCAACAGCAACAGAAGAACAGTAGCTGCAACAGTAACAATTGCTCAGCTTTATTTTATCAATGGAATTAGTTGAGGGGCGAAGAGAATGATGAGGAAGAAAATATATAATCAGTGATATAATTTCCTTCAACATCTACTTTATTTCGTTTCATTATGCTTTAAACACATAGACGACTGCGGCTACACAGCCCCACAACTACAAATACCGTCGTAGCGTCGCAGCTACAACGAAAGCTTCAGCTTAAGCAGCTGATATGGAAGTTTGCTGTTTCAATACACATTAAAATTCTATTCAATATATATTTAAAACGCATAAAAATTTAAAAAATCGACTTTTTTAATTTAAAGCGTCTTGATTTTTAATGCATTTTACAATGTAATGATTTTATGATGCACTTTTCTGTTAAATAAAATAATTTGTTTTGAAGCACGTATTTATTTTTATTGATTGTCGACGAAAAAAATCGACTTTTTTTAATTTAAAGCGTCTTGATTTTTAATGCATTTTACAATGTAATGATTTTATGATGCACTTTTCTGTTAAAAATAATTTGTTTTGAAGAACGCATTTATTTTTATTGATTGTCGCTTACCATAATAGAAATGAGACCAAGTTGGTGACAGCAGCAACAGTGGCGGTGTAGTTGTGCAGCAGTGATGCTCTGAAAATAAACGTCTTCATTTAAAAGTGAGTTTTCTTTACAGATTGTGGTTGGTGGCCTGCTGTCGTCTATGTGTTTAAAGCATTATGCATTACAAGCAATAAGATGGCCAACTAAACACAAATAAGGCCCTTTTTAATAAGAGAATGTGTATTAGACAAGTTTAGAGTTTCAGAAAATCGGATATAATATTCGCTTATTTCAACAAGATTTTATTGTTTTCTAAAGAGTTTCTAATTAAATAAATTTTAAGAGTTCTTGCAAATGGTACTTTTACGAAAAACATTTTTACATTGATTGCTCAAAGTTTATTTCTAAGGTCAGTTAATTATATTATAAAATATACCTTTTTCTGGAGGAATTCCTAAATAGAAAACTTTTTGGATTTTTCCCAGAAATGAGGGGAATAACACCTGCACTGGTAGCCTAGTAAATGCAGTACTAACTAGTCTCAAACTTTCTAATAGAACTAGCAATCTTTTGTTTCCTTTTACCGACATCGGAGAAGTTTTTTGTCTACATAAACCTAAAATTCACTGTCAGATGTACGAGTAGAACAAAAGTTGGCCACATCATTTTCCGTAATTCTGCTAAATTCTCTATTAATGTAAATGTTGCCTTTCTATTATTATTACTATTATTATTATTTTCTTTTCCATTTAAAATTTTTACTTGTTTCACGTGCTTATTTCCAATTCAATGGATAATCATCATCATCATCATGCATAAGAGGGAAAAATGAGCAAAAAACTAAGCTTTTCAAACAAATACATACACACGCACGCGCGCACACACACACACACACACATACATACACACTGCTGCTTTAATATATAAACTTTCAACAGAACAAATAAATAGTTCAGTATGTGATCAACATATAGTGGAGAGTGTAATATTTGACTGGCAGAATGGTGGCTGACTGTATACTCGTGCTCGGCTGGGTGGTTGACTGGTGAGGTGACTGACAAAACTTTTCTCAAAATAGATGCAGATTTTTGCTTTTCTATTTCCTTTCAAACTTTCAAGAATTATAGAAAGAAATAAAGCAGCAGTTAGTGAAATGATGTTTGTTGTATACTCGTACATGCATCTTAAAAGAGAAACAAAACACATACATCGGCACTTCCAGGCGAATCCTATAAAGAAAAGCTCAATTGTGGAACAAAACCTTGAACAAGGAAAAGAAAAAGGTGTGAACAAATAAATTTATAAACAAGTATTTAGTGCTCACACGTCCACACATACACATGTTGTACATGCTGCTTAACAAGAATTTTACATTTTCATGTTTGTTTGCTTGTTTGTCGCTTGTATTTCTATTTCAAATACAAATACAAACACACACACACACATCCATCCATAGATATTCTTGCAAGTGCACATTAATACGTGATGCTATTGTTCAGCATTGAAGTATTCCAAGATCTTACGATTGTATTACGTCTATACGAGGTGTGTACCGGAGAGAACGGCAATAATTGAAACATTTGCCAAAGTACACTCATGAGTGCACTACTGATATTTGCAAGTATGACTTAAAAGTATAATCCGAACGAATCCGAATAATTCGCAAGTGACTTCTCGTCTTTCTCTTTTATCTGGCACTGGTTTTGGTGGAGCTTCTCCTTAGACAATTATGGTAAATATAAATTGTTTGCATACTTTTAGACTTATAAACAAATAGCCCTCTATGTACTAAATAACTAGAAGGCAGCGCTGTTACCTTTGCTTTGCAACAATATTTAAAGATATCAGGGCCATTCCTATTCTTAAAGTTGACTCAAGCTCGTTTTAATTACACTCATGGGAAAAGTAAGTGTGTGTGGTAAAGCTAAGCTTCTGTGGTCTTGGGAGAAGAGCGTTTGGAATATATTCTAAACTAAACAAATCGATTACTGGATCTATCCTCCTACACGGATGTTGGCAAAACTTGTTCTTCTGCTTCATAAATAATTTACATTCCATCATGACTGCATGTTTATGAAACAAAAACTGTGTTCTGCTCAACATTTCATAAAACCAAAGGCACACAAGTGTACAAAAATAGTTTATTTGAGTTTGAGTGCAGTCCCTGCAAACAAAATAATAACATCTCTGCTCTAAGAGAATTATTAAGCAATATTCGTTAATTAAAATTTAAGGCACTTCGGAAATGAAAAATCTATTTATCAATTTTTTTTAAAGAAATTTTATAAAAATGTAAAGGTAACCCCGGGTTCTTTAAAAATCAGCTCGAAAAAACACATGTAGAGGACTAGATCATCAATAGTCGTTTAAATATTCTGTACATACTCCTGCGAGGGTCAGCATAGTATGAAATTTAAGGAACGTAGAATAAAAATTCATTAATAAAATATCCACAGCAGATATTACCTTTAATAATATTCAAAACTTAGGAAGCTTCACAAAAGCAAGACGAACGGAATATAAATTGCAATTCAAGGGTGTTGAAATCAAGTCTTCGAAGACAAAAAAGCCGGAATTGTTGTTGCACAGATTGGTAAATACGATTTCGAATTATAAATGTATATTTTGGAATTCGACGTACAAGTGACATGTGCAACAATTCTTTAGCCCAGCGATATGATATGACAACCGCAAAATTGATTTTGTTCATAATTTGTGATGCCTTTGGTAACGATTACAAGACTTTAGGATTTAAATTTAAAGATGTCCGTCATTGATTATGATGAAAAACATTATGTTACTTAGACTTTTCCCGCAGCAAAGATACGATATGATATATTAAAGGAAGATTAATACGAATAAAATTTAATTAAACGGTGATATATTCTCGTAACTGATTTAAAAATTTAAAAATTTCAAAATAATTCTGGCAAAAAGAAGTGACTTCAATCCAAACCACTAATCGAACAGATAACAAAACTGAAGCAACATTGGGTTACTTTAATGGACGATACAACCCTTTTCTAGTTTATACCTTAAACCCAGGAAAGTTTGTAATACCCTGTTAAAAAATTTTAAAAATTTATAAAATTTACGAATTGAATAGCCAAATAATTGTTAAGAGTTTTTAACTTATTTTAACTGACCTTCGTAGACTAGTAGGTAGTGTACTAGACTCCTAGTGCGAAGGTCCCAGGTTCGAATCCTGCCGCAGAACTCTGCCAGTTTGTGTTTGATAATTAAAGGGAGCGCACAACAAGCCTTCACTGGCTTAAGTGTATGTCGTAAGACATGGGCTATCACATCCCTCCAATCAACCTAACCTAACCTAACCTTAACTTATTTTACATAGACGCGAAATTTTGACCTTCTATTAAAGATTATGAATTTTTATTACTCTTATAAAATGCTAAATTATCATAAAACTACAAAGAGATCATAAAATTTTCAAGAAAACAAAAAATTATTTTGAAAATCTGTCCATAAATGGAGGAGCTACCCGATAGGCAATATTATTGGACCAAGCAAACAAACCTTTTCAAAAAAAAAAAACACGTAGAAGCTTTAAAAAGATGTAAAAAATACACACGAATTCATGAGCTTCTGCTTTTGTGAAGTCAGTTAATAATTATTATTTTCAGTCCCAGACTCGATTTTCTTTTGCTAAACATATTGATATCGGAACACATTACTTCCCGGGATTAATATTATCAGCAATACGAAATCGATTATTCCCATGTAAATATTATTCAATTTATTTCATATGATTTCTAAGATTTGCTGTGTTTTCTGGGAAATGGACGATACTACTCGCAATAGAGAGAGTTCCTCATGCATGTACATACGCATACTAAAGACAACAACATGAAGCCAGACAACAAAGAGAAAATCTGTAGCAAAAAATAAAAAATTGCTTAAAAAAATAAAATATTTGCAAACATTTTGTTTATCCAAGAATTATTTTATACACAAATGTTTACGAATAAAGGTGTGTGTGAGAGTATGACAGTCGAATCCAGAACAACTACAGGTAAACATAATTTATGCATTAGTATATGTTTGTTTCATCTTCTCGGGTATTAGGATTTAAACAATAACACTCACACACACATGCACATGCACATTTCTGCAGTTAAACATTTGGTATTTTCCTAAAAATTTTGACAATAAACAAATACACGCACACAAATGCATTTTAATCATGCATTTATGGAAACGTATGCTGAATATTTTTGGATACGACATTTCTGACACAAATAACATTTTATATTTGCATTTGCTCAACTGCATGTTTGTCTGAAAGTGTTAAAGAGTTTATTTACGTCACATCGAAACGTTTTCTTATGAATGCAAAGCTGGATGTTACTTTCCTTGAACATTTTAAAAATGCAAAAGGAACTAGAGTTTATTAAGTGAAGTAATAAGTTTTAAGGAATATTAAATTTTATGGTTTACACTTAAAAAAAGGTTCAAAAGGAGATGATAAAACAAATACTGGAATTGAGAGGAGGTTAATCGTAATATAGAAATTTCAACTAAAAACTTTATTATTGGATTCATATGAATTCAATACAGTTCATGTTCTTATAGTTAGACACTTGCATATCGGTACGCAAGGAACTTTCATTTGGTTAATTTGTGATAGATAAGATCCACTTTAGTCATGCAGTTCTGAAAAGGTGCTTTTTGTCACATTCAAAGTGGGAAAAATCATATGATTATGGCAATAAATATAATGTTCCTAATCTTCCTTTCATATAGGATAGGCATATCAGATGGGGTATGCATATCACCAGAAATGCGTTTTAGGAGAGAACGAGCAACTAAGGAAACAATAGCAGGAGATTGAAAATTTAATTTTGTTTTACTATTTCAGTCGTCATTAAACTAAGAGAATTACCAGAATAAACAGCAATAAACCACAAAAAAAATTTACAACAACAACCCATTTTAAAAAAAACAGCCATTTTTTGAGAGCACGATAGAACCTAAATAAAGCGTCTCAGTTGGTGTCACTCTGCTGCAGTCTCAGCTGAGGTTAGAACAGTTGTCTTAAAATAAATGTTTTTTCGGGGCGATATAACTTTTATCTTCTTCTATAGAATATGTGGATAGGCGCAGTGCCTTTTAAGTATTGTTAATAAATCTACCACTACAATTAAGGGAATGATTCTTGAAGCCAGCTTTTCTGACATTAATTTTTTTGTTAAATAGGAGTTGTTTATTACTAAAGCCATCTAAAAATGTAGACAAGGTATGGGCTAATGTCACATTTTAATAGACTTGACTTTATTAAGAACATGTTCACTAATCCAGCGTATCTAATTTTTTTAATTTTAATTAATTCATGGTGATTTTGGCTCTACACACCTGTCTAAAATACCAAAGATCTGTTTATACTGCACCTGTGAAGTACTGGCTAGTAATTGTATTATTTATATTTCAAGGGTAATGTCATTGATTAGATAACAATTATTTGAATTTTTGTGTGATTAATAATTGATCACAATTACAGATAGTCCAAAACCGCTAGAGATCTCATACGATGACGGTTAAATAATTGGAGAAAATCAAAATAGAAAAAGGTAATCTGATTACTTTAATGATTATTTTCGATTCTTTTTAATTATTTAAAGAAATATTTTGTACTAATTCGAATTTCTCGGCCACATATCAATCTAATCCGCCCAATTACGGATAAAAAAACTCACAACGCCATTTTAATGATATTGCATGTTTTATTAACTGTTTATGGGAAGCAGAGCTGAATGCGTCAGAGGTTGCGGATAATGCTACGTCCCGTAGAAAAGCAAGGTAGCCACACAGTCAGCGGCTATGAGAGGAGATTCCTACAGGGTTTTTCTAGACTTCCCACTAAATTCCAAGTTGCCAGTAATCCTTGTAGCGATGTGACGGGTCATTGTCGCCACCAAAAAATCAATCGTAAAAACACCGTGCTTATCAATCTAACTACGGGAAGTTTGGTCGTTATCCTTGTTTACATGTTGGCGAACAGGACCCTTGCTGATGGTCTGCTGGCAGCCGCAGCACCAAAATTGGATGCAGAAGCCCAATCAGCTACTCATCAAATCAAGGGAAATAAATTAAACGAATGCTCCTTATAGTAGCCAAAGGAGCCAATAGATATACCATATATACTAAAAAAATATATTCATGTCTCGTATTTTAGAAAATCACTGTGATTTTTTTACAAGTAATACAATTTATAACTAATCGTTGTCAAAATTTAATACCTAGACCTTATGCGGATAATTACAATTTTCGCTGTTAACAAATATTGCAAAAATCTCGGAAAACGTTTATTGCAATTTCATTAAATTCCATCTTTAGTCTGTCATATTCCACATTAAACAAATGATTAAATACAACAACAAGGACTAATAGGAACTATTTTCTCAAACGGTGACCCAAATCATATTCTATATTATTTTTGAATAATATGAATGAAAAGTTTAACAATAAATTAATACTCCATTCCAAAAACATTTTCTATTAAAATTTTTTTGTTTCTTTAAACAATTTTTGAGACTTTTGTTGTTGCTGCACTATTTTCCACTACCTGACAATTATGATTAGATTGCACAATTTATGTTTTTTTTTTGTTTTCTAAATTTGCATGCAAAATTTCCACCTTTTTGAAATAAAAAAACGTAATTGCATTCTACCTCTTTTAATCTGAGACTCACAAGAAAATTTAGAGTGGAGTAAATTTTTTTATACAAAAATGATGATACCAAAATATATAGGGACACAAAGTGTCACACTGACAAATTTTCTTCACATCAATTTAATATGAAGTTAAAATATGTGTTGAACGAATTACAGCTTTAAATAAAAAAATATTATAAAACAAGAATAATGCTTGTAAATGGCTTTTTTCTATGCCACTACACACACACACACACACACACACACTCAAAAACATACTTGCAACAACAATCGTCATGGCAACACTTGGGAGAAACTAATAAAGAAAACTGTCAACTGTAAAACTCATGCTCAGTTTAAAAGTTGCCGCAAGGAAAATTCGCTTTTATAGACAACAAGCTTCTCGTACAACTAGAATAACAACAAGAAAAATATTCGACAAAAAATATAACAGGAAACTTCAACACTTATGAAGTGTCCTTTTACGTTACAATTCAGATATGAATGTATGTGCATGAGAAAACTTTGAAACAGCGAGGACACACTAGACAAGTGTCTATAAGAAATTCTTTAAAAAGTCCAAGTTTTCAAAATAAATGACATAAATCATATATTCAATTTTTAAATAAAGGAAAAATCAACAAGGATATACACAATAATGCCTCCACATTAAACTACTGTATCAGAGGAAATGATTCCCTAAAGTTTTAAACAACTTTTGGGATCGCTCCTTGCCAAGACACGATTTGTTTCTTTCATTTGCGTTATCTTTTTTTCTTCTAGTAACTTGAAAGTTGCTAAACTAACATCTACACCTTTCTAACTTACAACATGTTTCCTCAAGAAAAAAAATTGGTATAATGTATTCTAAACACACACACACACACACACACACACATTTAAGCTCATGCACACAAACAGCACACATTTTATTTAAACAGTGTCTGCGTGTTTGTTTGAACATTAAGGAAGAAGCAAATGTATGTCAACATAAATCAAAGTCTACTGACAGCCCAAATAAGATTTTCCCCTTCCTTATCACAATACAAATAGTTCGTGCGAGTGTTTGCTGTCTGTCTGTGCCCGTATATTAAGCTGCAGTTGATATAGTAAATTCCTACATATACATTTAAATCCCTTAACTACCATTTCTAACACACAAAATTATCACAAAGAATTAAAATGATAAAAAAAGAGCTTTAAGTTTCCTGTCCTTCTCGAAAGGTCAATCGACAACAATTATTTTGTCTTGTTTTGATGTTTTTTAGCTGTTTTTTGTCCCCTTTTTTATGTTTTGGCAGTTGATTTGCGGTTTTACCCTCTAGACTCAAAAGTTTCCAGCTCAACGCTGTTGAGCCTTCAAATACTTTTTTCTGTCTCTTTTTTCCTGCCTGGTACTTGACCCTTTTTCTAGCAGCTGATGGCAAAACAAAATTTTCGCTTTGCAGAGTTCTTAGGGTCTTTTAAAAATTGGTCAACAAATTTTATTACAATAAAAAACATTTCGTAATTCTTATATTTTTGCTTTTTCCGAAGACTTTTTTAAATTCTCTTGTACAATTAAGATCGTATTGTCAAATAATTTTCTTATGCGGTTTTAATGTCCTGTAAGTTTTAAATCAAAATAATTTAAAAAGATGTCTGTGGACCAAACAACTATTAAGTTTGCACGTTAAATATGATATTTTAGAGTTTTTATATTCTTTATCATTATATTTGCTTGCTCAGTGTTATACTTCTCATTCACTGTATAAAATCGTTTTGGTAAAAATATCAGTTTCAGTACTTCTTATTGGAAAGCCAACATTGAAACTGTAAGCAATTTTGATACGGAGAAGAAAAAAAATTATAGTCATGCGTCGGGTATTCTCTCTAAGCACTCGGTCATAAACACACAATTGCATGCAACAATTGCGGCACTTGATGTTTGGGTGCTGTTGGCTGAAGGCAAATTATGACTGACAACGTAAGCACTTGACCCCTGTTCAGGACAAGTGAAGCTTTATCATAAATCTTTCTGATGTATATTAAAGTAGATATTGCGTTAGTTGCTGTTGGACTGTTTAAGCGATGAAGATAGAAGATAGCACAGGTCTCTGAACAGTAACGGCAGCAATTGATACTCTTCTATGATAGTGAACAGCACAGCGTCCTCCTTTGTTAATAGTGTCAGCAGAACCATCGGTGAAGTAAAACAATTAAAAAATGGCTAAAAACACATACAGCTTAAGAAATTTAATTTATCTACTCAACACTAGAGGTGCTGTAATATTGCAAAAATAAAATAAAACGCGCAATAGTGGAGTTGTAAAACAATTAAACTTTCTTCCCCTTTTCTTTTCACCACCTGTCCTCTTAACACCATACCTCTCACCTAAAAGGAACACTTTAAGTAGTAGGCAAAAATTGACTGAGTGTTTGCTTCTCTTTATAAGAACAGGTGTCTGTACCCTCTAAGAAGCGATTTCCGAAATCTTACATTAGAATTACAGCATGTGCGATCGATCCGAAATCTCCCATCTGATAACTTACCTGGGTAAAGGGTGATTAAAGATGGGAAATACTTTTTTTTAGCTTGTGTGAAACTAAGTGTTACTACCCAGAAACTTTATTATTTCCCATTAGTCTGTACCATCTGTACACGATAAAAGCTTTCAAGAAAATTAAATTTTGCACTTCACATTTTGTAAAATAGTTGTCTCCGAATTTGACTTGCAACAATGCAGTCGAGTTAAAATCCAAAACATTCTTTAGAAACAAAAACCTTTAAAAAGTCCTGAAAATTTTGAAACAAAGATCCTTAAGTAGAACAAACTTCGTTTAATGTCAATGGCTTGTCATTGTTCTGTCTTTAGTGCCTATTCTCCGATTCGAATTTTATTTTCTTTTGGTTGAAAATAACTCTATATTTAAAAAGGTTTGATAATTTAGCACTGGAAAAAAACTTAATATTGAAAATTCATTATTTAGGATATTCTCTACAACAAACTTTTGATTTTTTTTTTTTTTTACTGGAAAAAAAACTTTAGTTCTGGCCAGCGTACATATTTGCCACTAGTCACGATCTCTTTTTCCTTATGTGAAATCACTGTAACACTTATTGATTTAAAAAAAAAATATACATATTTAAAGAAAAGAGTATTTGTTTCTATACAAAACATGTTTTCAAATTGAGCTTCACAGATTTAAAAAAAAGAAATAATCTCTGTCAACTTGACTTCCTGAAAAGTTGAAAATAACGAATAGTGCATCTACTGGTTTCTTGGAAGCAATGAAAATTTAATTCCATGAGAATGACATTCATTATTATTTCGAATGGGAATAGACCAAACTTTCATTAAACATATCGCTTGTACTCGTATGCTGCAGCAATTTTACACTGGAAAAAAGTAATTTTGAAGAAAATGATATTTTTTCTTCCGACGCGGTTTGCTTGAATTTGGAATGATTTTCCTTCATCACACATCTTCAGTGTTCTTTTTGGTATTAGTGATCCGAAGTAGCACTACTTCTAGATCCAAATTTCAGCATATTAATAACGATTTTGCTTCAAAAAAATTCTCTTTTAAACTTGACTAAGATTAAGATAAGATTTTATTGATTATTATTGAAGTGACACTTTATGGTTTTTTTAGCTTAATAATTTAAAATATATAAATATAATTTGCAAAATAAATATAAAATATTCCTTAAATTTGCAGTTTCACAATTTTGCATTTAAAAAAAATTGTTCTTTTAAACGTTTTTTTCAATTAAGCGGAGGCGAAGTCAATTGCTTGGGAATTAATCAAAAATAAAAGTTATAAGGCTTTTTCTCTTAATGGACTTTTTCTTTAGCACGACATTCGTTTATCTGAATTTGCCACCTTTTTCTGAGAAAGAAGAGCAACATTTTGCATTGGAATTTCTTAAAAAAGAAACAAAAAGGAAACTTGCATTTTATTTCTTCCTTCTACTATGAAATACTATAAAATATTTTAATAAAAAAATTATAATAGTAATAATTAAATGGCTCTACAATATGAGTTAAATACAGAGATATTCTCACTTTATATTTTACATGTTAATTATCATGTCCACGTAATTTATTTCATATATTTGAATAATTTTTCCCCTACTGTATGGCAAATATGTTCATGCAACTTATAATTCATGAAGTTCTGTAGAACGTATACTTTCGAACGTGTGCTTTCTTTTGCAGTTTTCAGTAAAATGTTTGTTATCAATTTATTTGTTTTATTTATTGAAGTTTGTAGTACAAATAATTAAAAAATATCGTTGATTTAATTAAATTTTGGTGTTCGGTTTTGTACAAATTTTTGTCGCTGTTGATATTTAAAATTTTCTTTCAAGTGGTGGAAAACGTACATATTTATTTTGGTGTAGTAGTAATTAATTGATTTATTTATTTTTATAAGTTTATAAAAAATTAGTTTATTTGGACGTGTGGTAAGCGGTAACAAAGCAGGGCTATATTTGCTATCGTCTTACACACACCCCTTGGAATATATTTTTTGTGTATCATGGAATGGAGTCAGAGATTCAAGATGTAAAATATTATTTACTTCAATTAATTCTTCGAAGTCTCTTATGCAAAAAAATCCATTAAAATGTCATGCAGCTGCAACTTTTTTCATTTGTTTGCAAGTCATTTAATAAATAAAACTTAAACTGAACATGCAACTTCCAGATAACTGAGAATAGTAACAATGATTCTGGGAAATTTTTTCGTGGTATTGAAGTATATCAATATATCAATACCTTTAACTCGTTTAGTTAAAAAACTTTTATTTGTGGTAAACGATGATTGTAAAAATGAAGTGATTGTTGTTATTTATAAAACTTCATAACAATTATCTTAAACAATATCCAGTTGCAATACGATCATGTGCTTCCGTATACTCCTTAAAACTTAAATCCTTCTTGAAATAAAATTTAATTTACTACAAAATTTTCTTAGTTCGTCAACAGCATATTAAAATGCATAAAAGTGTAAATTTTCTACTTTCAATTTAATGACTTTAAGACTTTAAGACCCTGACTGACATCGATGAAACATTTGAAAATTTTGTTTAACAACAATAGCAATAACAACATAATTTCTTGGCCATAAACATTCTTATGAATTGTTCAACCTATAGGTCAACAACGACCGACACGAATACCAACAAATTTATATTGTGGCAGGAACAAAAGCAACAACAATGGGAAGGAACAACTCAAAACAGATGGCTATTAGATGTCCTTAAAATTAAAACAACAACAACGACACACAAACAATTAGAAATGAGTAGATAGACATAATCGACATGGAGGCAAATGTTAATGTTGTTCACTTGATTTGTGCAGGCTTGTGTGCGTGTGTGTGTGCGTTTGTGCGTTCGTTATCGTTAGTCTTTGTACTAATACTTTTGTAATACTTCCAAGCAATTTGACCATTTAACCTTTTATCGTCTATTGCATGGACTTCAATAACAGCAACAACAAGAAAAACAAACGCACACAAAAGCCAACAATCTCCGCAAAAAGGGAAAATAAATAATAAAAAAAACTTGCACTTTGAAGCAAATTTTATAGTAAAAGTAAATAGAATTACAAAAATAGTTTTTATATATATTTACCATTTGCAGTCTAAATATAAAAAGTCTGTCAGTCTATCTGTTTTTAATATGGAAAAGAAAAACTTGCTGAATAGCATTAAAAAATATATAAAAATAATAAAATTACTTTAAGTACTATTTTATTGTGCCACTAGGAAATTTTATGGATCTAATTCACTTGTGCAACATTAACAAGATGTCTTTAATAGTTAAACGAATTTTCATGTCTCGTGAGTTTTTATTATTATATTTATTGTAAAAGAAATTCTTAAAAAAGCTTTATGGACCTTTTTATGGCTGAAATTGAATAAAAATCTAGGCCCCGGTCAAGTTCCAAAAATATTTATTTTGTTCTTTAATGTTTGGCTGTAATGAAGGTAAGTATTATTACGAAAAAGGAAATGAAATATTTATTTCAATAACAATTCATAATGAAAAATTTTTATCGTCAAAAATTTAATTATTTTTTTTATTAGTTGTTACAGGAAAATAGAAAATTTCACATAAAAATTTCATTTCCCGTTTTTTCGAAGTATAAAATAAATGCTTAAAATTTTACTCGCAGAAGAAAACAAATTTCCAACAGGGCTCGTTGGCATAAAAAGAAAAATCATAAAAAAATTTCATGATTATAATGATGATTATTATGTTGACGTTTAGCAGTATAATGATTATGAAGATGACCTTAAAGCTGCACAATGAAACATTAAAAATAAAGATTATGAGAGCTTGTTGTTGTAAAAGGGAAAGATCTACTTAAACTGGAAACTTTTAAATATCTTTTTCGAAAATGTTGTGGAGAAAAGCAAAACTTTTATAAAATAATCTTCTGTGATAAATGATGTAAAAATATTGTTGAGCTTTAGCAACAGCAAAATACAGTGCCGAATATTAACTTGATAAAAAAAATTAAATTTAATGCTTTTGTGGCACTTTTAGATTAGTTTTATTAACGTTTAACTATTTTAAAATAAATTTAAGGATTCGAAATATTATTGTGTTTAAATAAAACTTGTGCAAACAATATTTAGTAACAAATTTCAACACGGAATTCATTTAAAGCGGATCTACAATATGAAATAAATACAAGGATGTATTAATTTTTCCATTTATTGATTACAAACATGTCTATAAAGTTTATTTTAAACCTTGAACGAAATGGTCCTTAAAGCGAATAAATATGGGGATCCTTTTGCCATCCATATGAAATTTTGTTGGTTTTAGCATTTATACCAAAAAAGATAAACAGAAATAGGAAATTCGAACATAATAATGAAGGGGGGAAGGGCAGTACATGCGTGTGTGTGAGAGTGACGGAGAGAGACAGGTGGCAGAAATAATAGGGGTAAATAAACAACGACTATAGATTGACACAGAGAAGGCATACAAAGACTCACGATCCTGCATACGCAACCGAAGGAACTATAAAAGGACAAAGAACAATATCAAAACGATTTAATTCTTAAAGGACTCTGTATGCTACAATTTGAAGATTTATCTTATTGTTTTCGATTCGATTAGCCCCCCACTTTCCAGTAAGTGAAATCTTTTAAGCGGAACAGCAAACATTTTAAAACGAACTATTTTAAAATTTTCAATTCAAGACAGTGACTCAAAAGTACTTTAAAATATTTTTATCGTAGAGCTGCTAATGATTCTATTTTTATAGTAATTTAAAATGTAAAAATCACTTTAATTTCATGGGAAAAATGGCTCTTTGTATTCCTTTCTGAGTGGCATAATTTTATGAATGAATGACTACGTGTACGAAAATTGGTTGTGTTTGCTGATTGTTTTATTTTAAGCCAATGCCTCTTAATTGCTCTAGTTTCAAGTCTTTGAAGACATAAATAAAATATTCATTCTAGTTATTTTCTTTTATGCAATCCTTTTTTCACCGCCACTCATACAGCGTCAGTGCATTCACTTTCTGGTACATATTTTTGCCATTAAGCAATCCTTTAGAGAGAAGCTGTAACATTGAAATACATGAAATAGCTGGCTGACTGACACACACATACACACACAGCCATTTATACACAATCGTAGCAACTCTCATTGCGAGTAAAATATTGTTGCACGTTTCGGTTTTAATTTGTGTTTTCGCTTTCTCAACAAATATTTCTTTTTTCCTTTTCTATTTGAGATTAGCAAAACATTTGCCAAAGATTTTAATTATAACGACTTGAAAACAATTTTAATCTTTAAGGATTTATCGCATAAAAATCTTATGCGAAAAAAAAGAAGCAGCAAAGTCGAGGGGCAATAAGCAACCCTTTGGTTGCAAGACGTAACAGTGACATACACAAATACATCATCGCCGTTGTTCGTCTAAATAAATAAAATTTTCTGAAAAGTATTTATTATATATGAATGATTCCGCGCATTAAGTAGGAAAGTAGGTTCCTTGTCATTACTATTCCTTTTTTGTTGCTTTGGGTGGCATATTGTATTGTTTTTGTTTCTGTTTCGGTTTTTTTTTTTAGTTTTCTATAAAACTAATTTATAGAATTTTTCTTAGAGCATCCCCAGCACAAGTTCCATCAGCAGTGGTGGCAATATTAGTTTTGACATTAGCAACATTAGCTGACTTTGTTTTCCAGTTGATAATATGTGTGTCTGTGTGCGAGTGTAGCTGTCGCGGCAACAGCAGCGTCAACAAAGTTGACAACATGGCAAATATGTGTCATGAGGGGCTCCAAAAAATGACTTAATGTGGTTCATGACATCTGAGCATGAATTCTGCTTTAATCTTGATAAATGATTTCGTATGCAATTCATTCTCACAAACACACACACACAGACACTGGCACAAATCTTATTAAGTACGCCAACTCTTTTATTCCATTATGAATCGTTTCCCCTTGATGTTTGGCAAAAAAGTGTGTGTAAGTGCCTGTTGGTATGGAGTTTAAGCCAAGTTAAAAGCACAAACTTTGTTTCCTTTTAATAGTTTTTACTTTTTTGCAACGATGACAGAAATCTAGTTTTTTTATTTTTCCTTTTTTGCAAATATTGTTTTTTGGTTTATTGTATTCATGCTTTTGTGTTTCCGCGCAAAATTATAAAACTAAGTGTTGCACTGTGGGACTGATAATGATTATATGTGGAAAAATTTAACTCACTTCTTAACTTTTTTAACTTCCTGCATAAAAATCATTGATTCTATCATGAGTTTGGGGTTTTGGAATCATAAGAAACTAATTCAAGTATTTTTAAGAGGATGTTGGAATGGCTGTTTATTTCTTTGAATGGCAGCACTGATCGAAACTAAATTTGTTATATTTTGATGATTTCGGCTTCACTTAGATATGGAGACGACGTGGGAAAATGCGAGTTTTTTTTTACTTTAAAAATCTTTAAGAATTTCCATAAGGTCGATTGATTCGTTCCGAGTTTTTTTTTTTTTACTTTAAAAATCTTTAAGAATTTTCACAAGGTCGATTGATTCGTTCCAGAGATGTCGTCGTAGCAATTTAAAGGAAATTCTTAGTAATTCAGTAATTTTTTATCAAATCAATTTTACAGATGCATTTGATTTTTTAAACTTGAAAACTGCTTCATATGCCACAAAATTTTTGCGAATTTACTAGCCGGATATCGCTGTCGAATAAAAAAAAAACGGGGTTTAAAACTCACCCCGAATCGGCTGTCTGAATTAGTAGACTTTTTCAATTTTTAATTTGTGTTAAACTCGGTAAAGTTTGTAAAACGATCAACTCATTCGCACACAATTCCTGTCTGAAGTTCTAAAACAGCAGTTTTTAATTGCTTTAAATTTTTTTTAATCAGGCTTGATATAAGCCAGAAATTACAAGGATGCTTTGTAAAATGAATCTTGTATTTTGACTTAAATTTGCATAAAAATATTATGTTTCTTCAAATTATAATTGATAATGAAATTGTGGCAGTCTTCCACCCATATTAAATGCAAAGTCTATCGCCAGCGATAAGTAATTAATCATAATTAATTATAAAGTTTTCTTTAAAGAACATAAAACATTTCCTTCTCTCAACACATTGAAGACGACTTTTAAATTAGTGAATAAGCCTAAAGCAAGGAAACATCCTGCAATGGCAAACATCCTTCTTTAGAGTTATTGAAAATAATCACAATTTGCACTACTTTTATGTCATATTTTTGGCAATTTCATGACGTTTTTGGAAACTTTTTTCACAAAAAAATTTTTTCAGTTATAAATAAAAAAAAAAATGGAAGATGATAAAGTTACCTTAAAAAAGGAAACATCCTTGTTTATCTTTTTTTGGAAAAAAAATATTAAAAAAATTTTGTGCAAAAACTTTACTTTTACATGCCATTGTGCGCATTTTGGTTTATTTAACGCCGCTTATTGCAGGCGTTTGTTACGCTTCTATTTAACTTCATGTGTGTTAATATAAGTATTAGTATTAGTAGCAATATATGCGTATAATGTTCGTTTATTTGTTGTTACTTTTCCACAAAAGATTATTATTTATGGTGCTTTCATCCTTTATTTCAGTTTAACTTCGTTTAAAACTCACGGACTATTCTCTCTGTCAGCTTCAAATCTAAACACTCGTACATTTCCCCTTCTTAATGCTGTTTAATTTTGGCAAACAGAAATGCGATCTAGAAAAAGCGAAAGCAAATAAAAATCTAGAACAAATATTATTTATGAGATTAGTCTATATGTTGTTGCCACTTGCCTTGATGATGACAGTCTGCTGAAAGACATATGGAAGTTTCCTTAACATTTCTTGCTACTCACGTATTTAAAAGGGGAGGGGGGGAGGTGGGGAAGGGTAGAGAAACCCGAATTAAAACCACTGTCATGGTTGAGGTCGCTGCTGTCTTGTGGAACATAATGAGTCGTTAATGGCTTTAGATTGTGTGATTTGAAAATCTCTACTTTTGTTTGTGGTGAATTATTAAAACCGTGATTGAGGTGCTAAAAAAGGTTGCTGCTGTTAATCCCATGGTTTGTAAATAGTTCATTATTTGGTTACAGGTGCAAACTGAATATGTTTATGACAAGGAATTAAAATCTCACATGTTTATGGTGAATACAAATTAATACGCATATTTATCTTTAGGTGTTACAGAAATTTCACAAAATAAAAATAACAAATTCAAACTTTTGCTAATGACATTCAAATTCACTCTGAATCGCTTTTTTTTACTTTTCCTCTATGTAAAGCGTTTTATTAATTTCGAATACAAACACATTCATACCTGCCCTTACACACTCACACTTTTACATGAACATCGTTATTACATTAGCATTCTGCAATTTAATGCATTATGCATGAGTTGTTTGTTGCAGGGATGGTTGCTGGTGACAATGACAATGACGCTGATTGTCTAAATGCAAAATGTTTTAATGAGCTTACACGCACATCTGTTTATGCACCTACACAACTCAAACATGCAAACACTTTTAATTCCTGGCAATTTCTTTTTATGTGTTTGTTAGTTTGTGCCACATGCAGTCACGCACTGGTGTGAGTGCGACTGTAGTGTCAACAGAAAAAAATAATTTTCAATAAGTTCCTAATTGTTTTCGAGTGGTTGCTCATGTTTTACATATGAAAACAGTTTAAGAATATAACAAACAATATTAAAAGAACAAATCCTGTAAGTAGATTAGTTCGAAAAGGGATCTAGAAAGAAAGATTGAAAGAACTTTAAACAATTTGAGAAACATTCAAAGCAGGTACTGGCAGTAGAGAAGAGCTGGGTACATATGATTGGCGTATGACACACCATAGTCGAAAGTATCATCTAAATCAAACGTAGTTGAAAGTACATTTTTCATTGAGTCAATCACAGTTTTACAATGCAACCTTGTGTCTTGTTATCTCTTTGAAAATTTTAGATTGTGTATGTGTGGTATTAAGCTCACTAAAAGAAGCCAATAATTCAACAGATAGTGAGCAGGTAATAGAGGTGCTAAGGTCATACGCTACGATAAGCGAGAAGTAACATCAGCAGAACAGCTCCACGATGGAAGCTGCGATGTAACAGCTGACAAAAAAACACCCTAGAGAACCGGAATCAGCCAACAAACATTTCAGTGAAATAAGTCCTTCTATTCTGTAGCAGAACAAATGAAGGGAAAAGTTTCTTCAGAGGGACAAAACCTCTTGACTATTTCTTATTGAAAAATAAATTTTTCACAAACTTAAAAGATTTTCTAAAACTAGACTTACTCTAGATCTGTACCATAATTTTTACTATCAAATTCCTCAACAAATTTGCTTTATTTACCAACGTACAGCGCAGTAAAAAAAGTCATAAAAAGGTAATTGTCATGAACTCCTTGAGATTTCATGTGAAATTCTTTGTACAACCCCTCATATTTTTGTATTCCGCCCAACCATTAGCAAATAAAAGAAGTTGAGTGCATTAAATTTAATTTTGACAAATTCGGAGTACCACTCTAGTCTTTTCTATTATTCAAGTGCAAAGAAAAAAGCAACTTAAACCTCTAATAAAATCAATGTTATTAGGAAAAAAATGCAGGATCCTGTAAGAAAGTTAAATTTTTAAATTAAGTCAAATTGATCATTAAACGTTGCACTTTTTTCAAACAATAAGCCTTCTCGCCCTTTTTTTTGAGAAATAACGATTTAATTTACTTAAATTCACAACTTATTTACAGAAATATAACCCGTTCTATCTGTCACACACTTTTCAAAATGATTAATTGTACTAGAAAAACATGGTGAGACTTTTTTTATTTGTTGCATGAATATTTTTTTATTCGCCAGTAAAAGAACACCTTAAACAAATACAATAAAGAAAAAACCTGTGCCTGTCTTTTAGTCGATTTGAGTCCCGTATTGGCAAAAAAGTGCATGCAAGAAATTTCATATAAAATGTCATCGAGTAAGTCTTGTATAATCATTCCATATGATGTACAACAGACAGACAGCAAACTGAAAATTATTATAATATAAATATTTTGCAAGTTCATTTGTATAAATGATAATAATAAAAACAAAAAGCAACAGCCACCGGTGGCTTTTTTCTTTGAAATGTAATTTTTTTTACAAAAAAAAAAGTGGATACCAATTTACCGCCAAAAAAAATATGCCACAACAACTGATTTTAAAAAAATTTCGAGAAATATTTCATTTATAATGTTTAAAACAAAATTCTGTGGAATGTGGACTTGCTTGAATTCTTTTTGATTTATTAGAATAAATTTTAATTGCATTCATTATACATATTAATATTTGTCAAAAGTAACTAATTATCCGAAAAGTTGTTGCATATAGACAGCTTAACCCACAAACTGTAGCAGTTTTTGCATTTTATTTACTTTAATTTTGGGGAAATTGAACACTTAAAAATCATTCATATTTAGCAGAAGAACTATTTTCCTTAGCAACAATACGTTATAATCTTGCTCTGTTAAAATAAAAAAGTCACCATGTCTCAGTTTAATAAACAACATCGTTTTTATGAAGTACTTTAAGGCACAGCCACGCTCTTCAATTATAAAATACACACTTCGAATTAATAAATATATCAAGCTGTGGCAATAGTGAAGTATTGCAGGTTCATGAACACACACACACACACACATACATGTACATGTATAAGTTCATTAAATGAAAACATTCAGTTCCATGTATCGTTAAGTTGCAGGTTGTAACTCTATACTTAATTGCATAATTGCTTTAGATTGTGTAGCGGCATTTATTGCACTCATGCTCCTTCCTGGCTTTCATTCGTTACTTTCGTCCTTTTCGAACTAATAACTGTACATAAACGAGCACTTACATGTATGATTGCACACAGAAGGACACACTAGCATATGTGAAGTGTAATGAGGGAAAGTATAAACGAAATAGCGCTAATAGAGTTTCCTTCTTTAAACATCAGCCCAAAACATCAGAGGGAGAAATAATTCTTTCCCAGGTCGTTTATAATTTAAGGGAATTTTTGCCAACAGGACCTATTAAGAGTCATATTGAAGCCCAGATTTATTATACAATAAAATTAAAAATAAAAGGTCTCGGCTTAAAATATTGACTTTTTCGATCCAACCGATTTCCCTAAACAAAAAAATTAATAAAATGTAATAATTAGATGTTGCAATAATTACCCTATTAAATATTGTTTATAATTTCCTATTTGCTACTTATTTCCTTTTGTGGCATTGGCGGGAAAATTCTCTGAAAAATTTATTAATATTGCAACAAATTCTAAACTTGAAAGACGAAATTGTTAAAGTTAGAAGCGAAAAATTTAAGAGTTTAACGGGCCACAGTTCGCATATGGTCCACGGGCGATATCTGTTCATCGATTACAATTTAGGGACCTGTGAGCTGTGAACGTAGAAGAAAACTCAGTTTTTTCTCATGACACTGACGGGGCATTTCAAAAAGGACACCAAAATTACTATGACATGGACGCAAAAAAGTAATAATTTTTATAAATTTCGTATTCTACTTTTTTAAGCAATACTGAGTTTTACGTAAAAAAATTAATGAAAATCGAAAAGTTTAATGACATTTTCAGTACACAAATTGAAGTTTTACTCCTTTATATTCCAAATTTGATTTGGCGATGTTCAAAATCATTCTTCCATCCTTAAACGACAGAAATAATATGAGGTCCTTTGGGGGGTGTAAGTATTTAGCACTGATGGACTTGTGAGGAAATCTGATTGGTATTCCTGTTGCACACTGGACAGCTAGTTCTCATCTGTATCCTGGCACATGTGCTTATATCCTACCTTCAGCATGAAACATCTATCGGTAGCTACGGGCTAATGTTGAGTGGCGAAGAGACTGCAGTACGCCGTAGGCACTGCGTTATGCTTTCTCAAAGGGCATGGGGCAATTCAGATTTCCCAACCTCGCCATTTTTTAGGAGCTGAATGTAAACGAATATAAATAACAACGTATGTTCGCTGAATGCGCCGAGGAGAAGTTGGAAACTATTCCTAGTTTGCATCAAAAAATCATCTTCAAAAATTAATGGGTGAGAATATCAATCCACATGAGATCTCAACATTACGGAAAAATTACTATTTGGTGTTGATTTTAGACTAGCGTCTTCCTCAGTCCATATTTCTTTCAGGACGACGTCCACAGCGAGCGCTATAAGATAATAATTACGAACTTCTTTTGAACTTAATTGGACAATATGGACATCAGGCACATTTGGTTTCACATGTCGCCGAGTTCATACTGCATTGAACATTCTGCACGATCGATTTGATGAAAAGTTCAACTCTCGTGGAATTATGTGGACCGATTACCGAGATTGTGTGATTCAACCTCGTTAAATTTTTACTTCTGGGGTTGTTCTTACGTTGCGGGTCTACATAAATAGGCCACAAGCCACAGCCGCCCTCGAAACCAATGCCATCGGTTCAATCTGATTTATGCATCAAAGTCATAGAAAATAGAACATCTCGTACATAATGGCATCAATAGTCCCTTTAATAAAAAAATTAATGATATCTCATACACTTTTTCTTTTATTCAAATTCAAAGACAGAAAAAACTTAATGGAAGACCCTTTATATTTTATCTTATGCCATTTGAAAAATTCTCCCAAATAAATCTCAACTATAAACACGCATTTCATTTGTTCATAAGGCAATATTATTTCGATTTTCATTCCACTTGATCCCATGTATAACTAGAGTAAACATTAAGTGTCTCCATTTTCCTCAAACTGGTGCACTTTTTGTGGATTGTTTAAATTAATTTCTCATTGTGTTGGGTTGTCCTGAAACGTAATGGAATTAAAAAATCCTTTAGTATAGTTTTGCAATGTGCCATGTGAGTGTGGAAATAAATTTTGCTATAAACAAAATATTAGTTGTTAATTTTAAAAATTGTCTTTCAATTATACAGCTTAAAACTTTGTATAAGTAAAATTTGAAGAAATTACTTTTGCACCTTACTAACAGTGTAATTAAACTGCATACAGTTGTGTGTGTAGGAAAAATTTGTTTATGTGTATGTGCGTGTGTACGAATATGTTTATAACTTTTATCAAAAAAAAAAGTAATAAAAAATAAACAAACGAAGAACAGTATCAAGCCATTAGTTAATTGTTATTCTTGAGAAACTCAACAGGAGAACTTCATCTCCTCATTTTTCGTGTTTCGAAAACATTCTTTCACAAGGGGACTCGAGCACTTTCAGAAGAAGAATAATTGAAATTCCTTGCCGTTCACTTGTGCAAAGAAAAGGAACAACAACCACACACAGGAAGTAAACAATTTTAAACATTGTTAGTAATTAAGCTCATAAACACTGAGTATTAGGAGCCCATACTCGAGCATTTGAAAAGCTCATAAACAACCTCTCACAGCCACACAAATGAAAGCAAACATGCTAATTGTTTTAACAAAACTTTCCAAAGACGTGCATGTGTGACGGAATGTATGAGTTGGGTCCTTGTTCCATAAAAGTGTGAATGTGTTTATGATTCAGGAGATAAATTAAGACTTAGAAAAAGAAAAAGAAAAAGAAAAAACTATAAGTATATTATGACACCTGTACATAAATAAATATGAGTGTATTTGTGTATTTATTTTATACCCTATTCAAAAGCCTTTTCATACAATTAAATCAAGCAATTATGTTCTTATTCATATGAACTTGAGTGTAAATTATGCCATTGATGTGGCTTTTAAATTTTCAGCGAACGACATAATGAAGCCGGAAAGAAAGTATGTGGCCTATTTAAAGGACTATTGTGCTAATTGTACTTTGGCCGGCTTCACTTATATCGCCAACACAAAGTAAGTAGTTGCTTTAAAGGCATTAATTTCTTTATATTTAATTTATTTATATTCCCCTTGTTTCAAAGCCTACATTTCATTGAAAGGATTTTTTGGTTTGTATGTGTGGTTATATCGGCTTTTGGCTCTTACCTGCTAATTAGTCAGTATGAGCGAGACTTTGATAGTCGTGCTGTCAGCATAGTCTATGAGAGTCTACCCTCGACCCAGAAAGTTTTATTTCCCACTATTGCTGCCTGCGATATGTACAACAAATATGAGGAGGTGCCAAGCTTAATCGAATATGTGGAAGAGTAAGAAGGATAAAAGGGGATCTTGTGCTAGTAAAACAAAACATATTCTTTTTTGATAGACTCGATGGGCCAGATGCCAAGGGCTATAGTTTTGAAATTGAGAATTTCATAAGTTTTCTGGTTTATCCCTACATCTATAGAGAAGGCAATATAAAATCGTGGTGCAAGGTAAAATGTTGCACAGAGTGTCCTAATAATAATTTGCGTTCTCTTTACCACAGGGTAATTATTAACAAATCAATGAAAATTATTTCCAAATATTCAATGAGACTATTTTTGAAATAGTTTAAAACCAATTGCAGTGATTTCTTTGAGTATTGCGAATTTTCTTTAAGGCCCTTCGACTGTTGCCAATACTTTTTGCCACTGATAACGCCGCATGGAAACTGTTTTATGCTGAACTCATTGTTGAATAATAAAAGGTATGGTTTTTGAAATTCAAATTATATGATTTTTTTCCTATATTATTATTTAATTGCAGAGGCAGTCCCACCTGGTTTAATAATGAAATCGATCCCAAGACAGATATTGCAAAAATTAAAATTGTTACAAAAAAGCCTGTACAGGTGATTTATATAAATATGAATGTATTTATTCTAAAATATATCAACTTCTTCATTACAGGTTTCTGTTATGAATGAGGAGGATGTGCCCCATGACGCTCTGCCGGGCAATAAAATCGAAGCTAATAAGCCTGGCCAAGATAAAACCTTTCAGATTTTTATGCAAAACATGATAAATGACCCGGATGTTCGCGACATTCCACCCTCGTTCCGTCAATGTCGCTTTCCCGATGAACTATTACCCGACTCTTCCTATCGGGCCTATAGTTTCAGCAGCTGTTTTATCGACTGCGTGCGCTCATACCAGATAAAGGAATGCAATTGCTCAATGTTGTCTACGATGCCGGAGGAAAATGCCAAATACAATGATTGTGATTTAGAGGGATACCTCTGTCTGGAAAAACTGATTCTGGTTCGACCAGATGGTAGGTATCTGTTACCCTGGGCTAATAGCAAATACACCTGCAAGTGTTTGCCTTCCTGCACGGAAAGCGACTTCAAAGTGGTATTCGATTATCAGCAAAAGTACGTGCAACCCTTAACTTTTTCTTTTAATTCATGCAAATATTTCATTTTCACCCTCAAGGTTATATGGTACACGTAATTATAAAAGTTTATCTCATTTTTGTAATTAACATAAAATTCTACGATAACAGCTTCTTATGCAATTTTATTATGTTTTACTTGTTTTAATCTTCTCCTTTGCTCGTTTTAACGTTTAGAATTAATGCATCTAATCCTTATCTCACCATCTCTGTAACAATGCCAGAATTTGCCACAGAACGTTACCGCCGTCAGGCTCTGCGCACACGTTTGGATGTCGTGGTCACAATTGGTGGCATATTGGGCTTATTTTTGGGTGCCAGTATCTTAAGTGGCATTGAGTTTTTATATTATTTCACCTTAAGATTATGGAATGATTTTAGGATGGAGCGACGCCAAAAGCAACAGCAGCTCAGTGGAAAAAACAAACAAACAACTAACTAAAGCAACAAACGAAATGTTCCTTAAAAAAAAGCATCTTAAAAAGGATTGTAGCAGGCCTGTCGCATCTCAAAAAAAATTTTAAAAATGCACGAAATAGACACTTCAAAGAGCAGCCCTTCAACATTATTTCCTAGTGCACATTATTTTTTATTCCAGGCACCTGTCATTTACTTTTACGACAAACTATTGAATTTGCCATAAAATATTTATTCAAGGAATATTAAATAAAATTTTAAAATTTCGATTTTGCACCAGAAAACCTCAATAAGTGTCAACTTGTTGAGGAAGGATGAGGCAACGAAAATGTTGCCTGTGGAAAGTTTTCAAAAAGGTTGAATGAATAGCAGATAATATTTAAAGGAGAAATATGTTGAAATCTTTACCTGTTAAGCCTTTGGAGGCAGTTTGGATTAAGTAGCAAAATAATTAGAATAGTAGCAGATAGGCAAGATGGCACAGAAAGTGATTTGGCAGGCACGAAATAAAAATTGCATACAATTTCAGAATTAATACATTATTTCTTTACAATATTTTTTGGGATTCATTGAAATAATTTTATTTCCTTTTTGAAATTATTTCATTATGAGAATCTCTAAAATTATAAAAAAAAGATTTTATCAGGAAAAATTTGGTTCTTACTTCAATTTATAAATTTTTTTTATTAAAAAATTTAATTCAAAGACGGGCTCCTTTTTGCAAAGCCAGGTTTGAACTTAATAGAAAAAAAGTTTTGCAACCAACCGAAAGCCGACAAGGCAAGAACACTTTAAAAAGGAAGGAAGTCCATGCAAATGGCCTGAGGCCAGCAATAGAAAAATATTTAAGAAAGCGAAGCTTGGCTTAGGCATATCAGAATTAAGAAAGTCCCTACGCTTGTCGTAAGGGCAGCAATGGTAAGGTACAAAGTCAAGCTCCGGTATTTTTTTCTCTATATGCGAAACTATTAAATTAAATAAAGTGAAATAAGATGATGGCGTATTATTCGTCCTTTGTCTTGATTAAGTTATTGAATTAGTTGTTTTTTTATAAAGCCCAATATTTTATACTCTCTGGACTTCTCTTCCGTAAATCCAATTTATTTTTAAATGTTTTAATAACAAATATTTAAAAATAAAAATGCGTGTATTTTCCAACCAAAAAAAAAATATTTTAGCTTTTTTACAATCCATATTGGTTTTTAAAAATTTTTTAAATAAAATGAATTGCATAGAGAAGCCACCCGCCCGGCTTGGAAATATAAAATTTTGTTTTAATATAGAATTTTTGTAAGAAATTGAAATAACCATTTCTGTTTTGCTATGGGGCATGTAACAGCCCGGCTTGATTTGTTTCCTATTTTTGCATGGGAGTTATTTCATTTTAAAAAAAAATTCCAGGATATGGGACTAATTTCATTTACTTTGGGATTTATTTCATAGAAATTTATTTGAGACTCATTTAATTTTTGAATGTCCCTTTTCTTTAAGAAACAATGAATTTTATTTTTTAGTATTATTTTTTGGGC
Source organism: Germaria angustata (assembly GCA_963681545.1). Classification (NCBI taxonomy): domain Eukaryota; kingdom Metazoa; phylum Arthropoda; class Insecta; order Diptera; family Tachinidae; genus Germaria; species Germaria angustata. The sequence goes on along the minus strand of OY812998.1, from coordinate 138,880,219 downwards.
TCTATTTCATACAGTCAGCAATTTTTGTATATTTTTATTAATTCATATAATACGAATATATAAAGACCGGAAACAAATTTATATGCAGTTCCTTTCAACTGCGATTTGGTAAAGAAATTAAGCCAAGTTTAAATCTGAAGCAGAGACTTGTAGATTTTTTATGGAAATCCTTTTTTATGTAACCAAACTTGTGTTTTTTATTCATTTTTTTTTTTTAATCCTCCTCTACTCCACAAATTCTCTTGACCATTAGTCCACTTCAGCTATTATTTTCCAAGCCATTGCTAATTTGCTTAAATATTTAATGAGCACTTTGTCCTGGCAATAGACTTTTAACTTTGTGGGCTGGCTATTCATGTGGTCAGGTCATTTGGTGTTTTGTTGTTCTTTTGGGCATTTCATGTTTGCACCGCCATTTCATTGCTCCTTAGAAAATATTCATTACAAAAGTTTTGTTCTTTTAACATTTTCATTGTTTCTCCTTTGATGTCCTGGTTGCTGATTTCTTTTCTTTTATATTTTCATGTTGCCACCAAGTCAACTATTGAAAGGGTGTAAATATGAAGGGTAAAGGACATAGAGGTGCAGCAAGAATGCAGGAGTAGAATACAAAGGATGCAGTAAGAGATTTTTAATTCAATGTTGCTTTCAATTCAAACCATCCAACCGTAATGTACAAAATGTCTAAAGTCTTGCCAGCCATTAATTATTTATGTTAATTTTATTTGATGCTCGTAAAAGTGATTTTGTTATGCGAAGCCATAAAATACGTGCAGAGATGGTGCAAGTAGAAACAAAAGCGGCCACTGATGGCCAATCTAGTAAAATAGAAATATGGAATAGTTTTTTTAGCCAAGTAATCGGCTACTGAAATACCCAACACTTTGATTTAAAGTATCATAATATAAAAGAGATACTTAAGCCACGAAGTGCCTTAAAACGTTTATTATTTAATATTGATCTTTAATACAGTCAAACAAGTGCAAGTACAAGTGAATTGTATGCAACAAGAAAGAATTATTTACTTCTTTTCTATTTGTTGCCATCTCTTCATATCTGGCTGTTTATACTTTGATTTCTTTTTTCAGCTTTGAAAATTTTAAGGACACTTCAAAGCCCTCGAAGAAGGGTTTGAACAGTTAAAAAAATCACGTTGCAGGTTACTTTAAAAAATAGTTTTCCCCTCATGTGTACTCAAACGAGTAAATGTATATGGGTAATTCCATGATAAATAGCACCACTTGTGTCTAAAGGAAATAAAAAAGTGACCTGTGAAAAATGGCCTGTTGTTCAGCATGTAAGGAGGTCTGAGCAATTCCGAAAGCGTTGAGCATATAAAAATAGTTTCAGAGTGGCTTTGAGATTATAAAAATTAACATTCTTTTGGTGTTTTTTATAACAAACTTGTACAAGTCCTTCTAATTTTATATGATAAATCGAAGGTCGCAGGTTCGATTCCTGCCGAAGACTATGGGTGTTTCTGCAGACAAGCTTTGATTTAAAAAAATGTCAAGTTTTGAAAGCGAAAAATTTTAAAATAAACTCATCCATAGACTTTCAAATTTTTTATTATTTTTGTAGATGAAGGACCCTAACCGACCCAAAATTTTTCTTGTTGCATAGTGTTATTCAATGTGAAACAAAATTATTCTTCAGACACGAAAACTTAAAAACAATTTGAAATGACCATAAAGAAAGAACTTAATTTGGCAAATAGAAAAGAAAATATTTCATATGAAATTTCAACCATTACGTTATAGATAAATTCCACTGTATTGAGATAATTTTTTTGTTGTTGCGTATAAATTGCATCATCTCTAAGCCACAAACCATTTGTTCAATGGTCGTTAGAAAATTCTTTCCATTATTGTCTTTCTTTATTTCTTGTGAAATATTTATTTTTTGTTGGTGGTTTGTAATAATTTTCTTTTCGCTGCTTGCCACTGCTCCTGCTGCTGCTGTGCAATGAAATAATTATAAGACTAGTGCAAACAAAACGTGACCTCATTGATAAATTTTGCTGGCTGCAGAGACATTAAGGAGACGCATTTGTAATATATTTATTTTTATTTCTATACCCTCCACCACATGTTGACGGGGCATAAAAATTTGTCCTGCCGCTTGTAGGTCTCTTAATAAAAATTTAAAAATACCAACCATCTTGGATTATTTTGTTGGGGAAGTCAATCTCATGGTGTTCGTTTGTATATTTATCTGTTCCAACTGTCTGTCTGTCTGAACAATGTAATACCATTTGTTACTCTCTCAAAAATTCAGAGAACCTTCAAATTATATGAAAAATCAATTTATTGAACGCAAAAGAAATGGATCTAAAAACAGAATCATAATCATTAAAAAATGCCTTTGATTGTAGTAGAAAATTATCGCATGAGGGCCCGTAATCAAGGAAATATCACGTAGAGGCCATAATACTCAAAGCTCAGAAAAAAATTTATAGACATTTAAAAAATTGGTCTAGTAAAATACAATAACAACAATAATAATGAAAATTTTTCCAAAATCGGGAAAGTACTACATCCAAATGCAGTTAAAAGTCGCCTGAGTTGTAAAAAGGCTACAATGGCGAAAAACATAATAGTGAACAGAATCTGAAAGAATTCAAATGGAAATATTAAAAAATTTCTGTACATGGGATTAACCAGCTTCCAAGAAACTTAAATATATATTTTTAGTATACATTTCTTTTCCTTGAGCAGTTAAGGACTCAAAGGATTTCTAAAATCCAAAACAGCTGAGTGTAGAGCTCTTACTTGCTGCCATTTCCTTTTTTCTATCAAACATTAATTTACCAAAAAGAAAGCCACAACAGACAACAAAAACAACAACAGTCGTAAAGCAAACGGAGTGAAATGTGGAATTTTTCTTTAAACTCCAAACGATAATCGCCGTAAAGTTTTTGTTTGTGTGTGTGTGAATGTTTATGATGTTGATTTAATGAAATCACTGAGCAAATCGGAGGATTCTTTTAAAAGTTATTTCACACATGAGAAAATGAAATTAAAAGTAATTAAACAAACAGCGATTATATTAATTTTAAAGAATACACAACAACAACAAAAAAAACTTAAACAAATATAATGAAAATTTAGGCGAGAACATAATTTTTCAGGCAGAAAATGTATTTTGCGTAACTCTTTCAAATTAATTCTTTCTTCTTTATAAAGTCTTGTATAAGACTTTCCTAACGTTACGTTCACAACGTAAATTAAAGTACATTGAATTTCCAGTAAATAAATTTTCTTTGAAAATATTTTGAAAATTCTTTAACAGCATTCTTATCAGTGAAAAAGTTTCGTTAAAAAAATCAAGTGATAAACTTTTTACGTGTGAAGAAATTTCTTTCACTGCGTTGGGAATTAGATTTTATCATGTTTGAGTTCTAGTGATTGAGAGCAAAAGAGTTTATAATTAAAATTTAAAGAAGATTAGAAGCATTTTTTTATTTTCATTTCCTAAAAATGCTTGAAGTAGGGCGTGTTTTCAAACATTAATTTACGATCGATATAATTCTCAAAGTAATTCTTTTATGGCGTTCTCTTTTTGAAAAATGGGCCACATGTCGTTATTCAATGAATAAATAAAAAAACTATTTATCGTTCCAATCTAAAAAGTTTAACTCTTTCGCAGGACAGCGTACGTCTGATCCTTCCAAGTGGCCCATTCAAAAAATTTTAATAACAAATCAAATATGCTCTTTACACATTTTAATAAATTCCTCTGCAGCTCTTATATGGCATATCTCAACTCCGTACCACATTTTGCATTTTAGTTGGTTATTTTCAATGGTGCTCTTGTCATCCAACAATTTTACAATATTCCCTAAGAAAGAATAAAATTTTCGCTGCAAGAATTTAAGTTTTGTTCCCCTAAAATGACATGTCTCTCCGAGAAACTCCGTTAACACACTGAAAATGTTACATACCCTTAAAGAGTTCCACTCGCTATAGCAAAATGAAGCTATCGTTAGCAGTACTACAGCCTTCTCTCGAAGTCCTTTTTGATGCAAGAATTGTATTCAGGTCTATCCTAAATGTAGATTTTGTGGCTTCGAATATACTGTAATTTACATGCATTAGCACTTATACCAGCATGAACCTGCTACAGCATCTTTCCTGAATAACAATTCATTTCAATGGCAGTGGAATTTTCGGAACGGTCTGCCTTTCAGCTTTCAGGATAACTATATCAAGTCAGCAGCCGGTCCTTTGGAAATGGGATGTATAATATCCCGAAAATAGTTATATTGAGAGGGTTATAACACTTAGACTGACGCAACATTTAAATGATATTGCAAAGAAAATTATATGTTCTCCACAAATATTTATAAAATAAATGAATTTTTTTTTTGTAGTTTGAAGAGTATATATTTTTATAAAAAAGCTCTTTTTAATAATGTTGAGTCTCACGAATTTATCTCCACATACTTAATAATACTTGGTAAACAAAAGTTGTCCAAAATTCTTAAATATGACAAAAATATTGTTATCGCATATAAACACCCCTCCCTTTTTTGAAGTCGATTGAAAATTAAGCTTTTCAAACTGTCATCAAAATAAACCAGACGTAAATTAGTCTCCAATCAAATAATGATGTTGTCGTCTGGTATCACTTGCAACAGCATTTCGAGTTGCAACAAAGCAGAAATAAATACAACAACTAACAGGTCTCAGAATTAAAAAGAGGCCTTTCAGAAAATACGACTTACAGTTTCAAATTGCACTACTTACTTGATCTGCCAGTTGTACTACAGCAGCAGGTACAAGTACATGACATGATACTTGACAAAGTCTAAATTGTAAAGTAAATTATTCATGATACGACTACAAGTAGCATGAGGGGTAAGTGACTTTATTTAACACTTGTAAAATAACAAAAAACGAAAGGAAACAAAAAACATTCCAAGTAACCAAAAATATTTATACAGACATGTAAAAATAGACACGACTATAGACACATGACCCAGCGAACGTTTTCAATGTACATTTTAAATGGCTTCATATATCATCAGTACACTTCAGCCATCATGCTTGAAAAGGTTTGAAACTGATATATAATTAAAGTAATAATAGACTATATAATAATGTTGAACATTTTATTGCTTTTCTTATTGTCGTTTTGCTCCACACAGTGCAATAAGTTGTTCAATATCAAAAATAATATTAGGCAACGTTTCATCAAATTATAGTGAAGAAATTAGCGAATTATAAAAACTTAAATAAATAAACAATTTAGCATTAAATGAAAATATATGGATCTCAATATGTACCAATTTTGTTATTGCTAAAGAAATTATAAATACATGAGCATGAATTACCAAAAGTCCTGCCTTTTGAAGTAAAACTAGTTGCAACAAGAACAATGAAATAAATTGCTGGTCTATTTTTATTCGAATTGAATTTTATTATTACTACTATTGTCTATTTTTTGTTGTTGAAAAGATTAAAATTTACAACATGCCACTTGCAACGGAATGTTCACCGCGGTAGTTTTATTTTCTACAACTTATCATCTACAAATTGTTGTTAATCGAGCCAAAATTTTTAGGTCCCAACAAATAAGATTTTAAAATTGAATAAAAGAAACCTTTTTGGAGTGACAGCCTATCCAGCATTAAACGTAGTTAATTATAGGAGGAAAATTAGGTGCTGGTATTAAAATTTACTTTTCCACTCATTTCTAATCATAACACATATTCAAAATTTCACTGCATTATTTTTTAATAAAGTTTGATGAGATCTTAGGTGATCATAAATAAAAATCATGTTCATTTGGCCAATAGTAAGTAGAACAAATTTAATCTAATAAGAAACACAAAAAGGAAGTATAGTTAAGACAGATATTATTTTAAATAACATGAGAGAAAATTTCGAATAATTTTAGTAAATACAATCAAAAGTGGTTTTCCTGAATCAGTTCAGCCTGTATCAAGATTTTACTCTAATTTACTTATATAAAAGTGTATGTAGTAAAAATTTTTAAAAAATTTTTTTCAGGTCTTTCCACAACACTCTCTCACTCATACGAGACAAACACTTTTATAACCCTGTGAAATTTAATCCTCAACAAGGAGAAGTATACGCCAATAATATAACAAAAAGATTTTTGTTTACATTTAATTAACTGCAGTTGAAATGTTCGCTGGTTTATTAAATTGTGTTTAACATGAACAGACGTGTTAACAACTTTGAAACACTAAATTTTTTGTTAATTCAGCACAACAACTAAAATATGAAACTAGACACACAAAAATTTACACTAAACAAGTAACAAATTCTGAAAAATATATCCAGAAAATGAGAAAAAAATTATAAAAAAAATGCCTTCTATGGCCCCAGAATTAAAATTTTATTTTCTTTAAAAATTTCAAGCCATTCCCGAGTGCTCTTTAATTCATTCCAATAAAAAAAACTTTTCACAAAATTTATTACATTTTTATCTTAAAGCAGAAACACATTTGTTGATGTTGACATTGTATTTGAATTGCGCAGGACATTCCCCGTGAATAGGACGTTCGGTTACGCACAAGTTAGTGGCCTTATCCAATTTGGAATTGCCAGGGCAGCTTTGACCCGAAACCAGGGCGAATAAAGCCAACATGACGGCAATAAACCAAGTGAATTGCATGATGATTGACTATACAACAAAATAAATTAGGCAATTTATTAACTTTAAACAGAAGATGATGGTAAATCAATTCTTTTGCAGAAACTTACTGCTCCGTTTGCAATTTTAAAATCAACTAAACTTTGTGAGCTATTTTTCAAAATACTTATATGAGTCTGAGAGATTCAGCAACATCTTGAATTAACAAAACAAAAAAACGTTTGTAATCAATTAATTATCAATTCAAATTATCAATTTCAAATAATTTTAGTTCAGGCGAATTGAACGCTTATCAGCTTTTAATAATTTGCGATGACCTTTTTGTTGTCAGTAAACAACAGCAAAGCAATCATAAACGATGTACTTTTGAAATTGGCAGAGGGAAATATTTTTATATATTCATTTAAATATTTTTCGTATGATGGTTTTCGACTCAATACGCAGCAGAGAGTTTTTTCTATGCTTAGAGTTTAAATTAGTGACATTGTCGTCTTTGATGGTTTCAAGGCCCATTCACAAGGTCGTGTCGGTAGTCTAGGTGATAAATTCGGGCTAGCTAATAAATCTGACAAAAGAATATTTCTACTGCAAATAAAGTCGTAATTTAACAATTTAAGGGCGGCTGCCGCATTTTTCTGCTACTTTTTTATATTCATTTTATCTTGCAACATTTTCAGTCTTATGGTTTTACTTTTCCAATTCTATAATGTTAATTATAAAAATTGTTTCCACCAGGAAATCGAAATAAAAAATTGTTATTCCTTTTAAAAATATCCAATTGATTGCAGACAAAATGAATATCAAAAATTCGATCCCGTGAAAACACTCTAACAAAGTTTGGTCTCCTCGTACCCATTATAAAATATGTATTCAGTCTTATTACGACCACCGTTAATGTATTTTGCCTTCGAACTAGGGTAAATATAGTCGTAACGAACCACATTTTTCTGTAATCTAGGATGAAACTATGACAGTCGAAATACCACAATGACCCTCATGACAAGGCCGATGATTGAAATTATTAATCGGAATAATTTTCCCAACAAATGATTTTAAAGTTTGTTTTTGTAGTTTGTTGTGGATTTAGCTGTTTATGCATCGATATTTCACTGGGATGGTAATCAACACATCAGTGAAGTTGAACAGATTTATATAAAAAATTAACATATACAATATGAGAATTCAATCATACACATAAATTATTCGGCCTACTTTACTACTACGGACCGATAAACAGCTTTTCGTTATTACAACTCTAAAAGTGAGCGATAAGTCAAGTCCTACCTGCAACTCTTATAGGGAGTTTCAGTCGTCTGAAGTTGCACATTTACTTTGTTCTGTCTAATCGTCGACATTAACAGAAATTAAATTATAATTTTTTAATTTTTAACACAGACATAAACCAATAGTAGTTTACACATGAACCAAAAGTATTTTTATTTGCCATATATTAAGAAAAGTTGTTTTATTTTAAATTTATGCTGCAATAACTAAATTGTATTAAATGTCACTTTAAAGTTCACCTTTGCTTAAGTTACATTAAGCTGTCGAGTCGTTATAATGGGCCTAAATGTTTTAAATGTACAAGAACAAGGGTATTAGTTGGCATGAGTATCAGCAGTATTGGCACGACCACAAAACAAAACCAAATGAGATATAAGTAATAACCTTATATAAGTACATAATATTTTACACTTTCAATATAATTCGTCCCTTTCGATCGAAAGAATTGATGCGAGAATTAAATTTCAAGAAAAATTAATTTTTCTATTACTTTGTTTTTACAGATTGTATAAATTTTTATTAGAATTTGAGCTCCTTCTTAAATTTAAATATTTAAAGATATTGCAAGCAGTTATACTGATTTTCGCATCTTTCGTTTATTATGTGTCTGAAGATAAATTTCGAAATCAATAAACCTAGACACATCTAGGATAACGTATTCCAAGTGGAATTACGGTTACATTGTTTGACCCAGTGAACTAACAACATGCCATGCATGCTGCTTGTTCCACATATTTTTATATAACATGAACACCTCATGGAAACACAACAGGAAACTTAAATTTTTCACATACCAAAATGTTGGAATTTGTCAAAACATTATTAAGAATTCTAGAAATATGTAAATAAATGGGGGATAAAAATGTAGTTTAAAGACTTAGTGCTAGTCCATGAACGCCAATGGTAAAAAGATCCAATAGACCGTTTTTTTTAAACAGTTTAACTGATTTTTAAAATTTGGAATTTTTCTAGAAGAAATTTATGTTATTTAAAGATTTAGTCCCCCTTTATGAACCCCAGTGGTCAAAATACCCAACAGTGCGTTTTTTTATTCAAAAAATTCAGTTTACCTGATTTTTCAAATTTGGAATTTCTATAGAATATGAATTCCATGAAAATGTGTACCATGTTTAACAGTTCTATGTTATCGGCTTAACAGATCCCTGTAATTATAGCTGGTTTATGTCTAGGGTCATATCTGCATTAATGTTTTGTTTTTAGCGTTTTCATGATCAATTCATGTTTGCAGTTTTGAAATTTTGTTTCGAAATTATTTCTTTCCTTAGAAATTATTCTCTTTCAAAGTAATTTTTCCAGCTATAAATTTGTTAATACTTGCAAAAATTTTATATTGTAGAACAAACCTTAAAAAATATAAATAAATCAAAAATGAGAAAAACGTTATCACTTACACATCGAAAGTAATATATAACCGGATTCGGTTAAATACAAGCAAAACGGTAGCGCTGAGCAGAGTTTTAATAACAACAAAAGGAGAGAAATGCAGGCTACGAAGCTTGAAAAACGCGATTATAAAAAGTTTTAATTTATAGTTTTACTTCAAATAATTCTCATCACCCATTGTATATTTTTATGTAAGATTTTTTTGTAATTGTTATACTTTTTACTGAAAAACACTACAAATTATGAGAATTTAAATGCAATATCTGGCTGCACATCTAAACGAAAATTTCCTTGGAAAAAAAACTAATTTTAAAAATTCAATAAAACGGCTCGAATACAATTTTCTTTAGCATTTAGCGGATCAGGCAGTATATTTCTTAATAAATTTGTGTAATTGCAATTAAAAACGGGGCAAAATTACAATGAAACAAACAAAATTTACATTTTTCCGTATAAAAATTTGAGTCCAGCTTTTGCTACAAAAAGGGAAAAAAAACAAGAAGGCACCTTAAAACACACGTCTGATAAGCTTGCAACTTAAACTTTTTATAAAAAGCCGCATAAATAATACAAAAACAAACAAAAAATCACAAAATATATGAAACCAGTTCATATCTATAGAAAAACACGCTCTCAAGGAACCATGTTGCATCAGCAACGAAAAATAAAACTGAAGCCCGAAAAAACACAATATGAGTAATAGAAACAAAAAAGTTACACTAAAATATCAGTTGTGCATATTAAATTAGTTAATAAATGGGAAAAGCGTAAGAAAAGTCACCTTACAAAGCAATAAATTGCATGCAATTAGCTGCAAATACAGCAAAACAGTTAGTGCGAGGAAAATACAACAGCAACATCAGTTGCAGCATTAGCAGTAGCAGCAGCAGCAACAACAGTAGCAGCAGTAAGACAAAAATAGTAATGAATAATTTCTTGATGTTTTACTCTAACATTTTTGTTTCTTTTTTTATTTTTATGCCCTACACTAGTATTATTCGCAGTTGTGGTGTTATTCGTTAGAATCTGATCTAATTGTTTAGTAGGTAAAATTTTAAATTCGAACTTGCAATTATATATTTCTATTCTCTATTAAACTTTAATACTGATTTGAAAACTTTTACTTCTTGATTGCAATCGAACAATTTTCATTACAATTCCATAAGCAATTTTAGCCGGATTCATAAAAAAATGTCTGTCAAGTATTAATTATAAATCAATAATGTTATTATTTGTAATGAATTATGGAAAGATTAATAGGATCCCAAAAGGACACATCGCTCACTTTGGTGCAAATAGTCTGATCTCAAAATAATCAAACTTGAGTGAATGCGATTTAAGTTTTTACACTGTTAACTTCCATATCAGTTTGACTTCACATATATTTCTGATTGTTTTCTATATACAAAGCGATTTTCTCAGTAACTTGAAAATTCTGATTTTTGAGATATGACTATGTTGCATTTAAGGATCATCATGTAAAATCGACCACTTGAAAGAAATAGAATACGAGAAATAAATAGTTTTCTTTATAGTTTATTTCTCATATATTTGAATCGTAAGTCACGAAAATCTGCGTATTCAATGTTTGGGTAAAATCTACACCATTTTATGGAAACGAACTTGGTGGATGACAAACACTATACCACAGAGACTTCAAGTATTTATAAACAAGTGTCGAATATTTTGGCTAAATAAAATAACAAACGCAGAGCTCTGGAGATTAGCAAAGGAAGAACCAATAGTTCGTTAAATAACAAGAGGAAAATAGAGATGGACAGGACATACTCTCCGTAAGACTATTGGTAGTGTTACGAGAGCCGTCTTAGAGTGGAATCCTCGAAAAACCCAACGCTTCGATAGTCCAAAAAAATACGTGTAAGAACAATTTTAAATCAACTTAAGAAAGTAAACAAATCTTTTGATGAAATTAAATTAATTTATAGTTTTATAATTAGTTGGAATTTGATTGTAGTAGAAGCCGTATGTTCCAAAGTCGAATATATAAACTAATTAACTAATTAAAAAAGAGCACAGAATCCTGTAAGGAAGTCTAATTTTTTTCAATTAAAGCAATAACTAGATTTTTTAATAAGAAGATCAACAAAATGTTAAAGAATATACCAAAAATTTGTATTTTTTTCTTGATTTTAAAAAGATTTTCCAAAGTTAAAGAAAAAGAGTTTAAAATGTATTTCATATAAAAAATAAACCACAATATAATCTTTTCTAAGAAGATTTCAACATGAAACTAGTACATGTCAGTGTTTTTGGTGAAACTATTTCAATGTTTGTAAAGGAATCACCAATGACCAAATGCTTAGAAAACTAAATTATTCATCAAAATTATTTATTTTATTTTTTTTTTAACAATAAATAGTGTTTGAATTTTATCGTTAATTGTCCTTGGCGCCTTTCAAGCTTTATAGTTCTTCTTGTATTGTGAAGTTATATCATTAAAAAAAATTAAAATTCCCGTGTTGCATTCTTCTCTTTGGAAAACTAATGTTTTTAAGAAATTTATTTTTATGTGTGTGATGAGAAATTTAAACTTAACTAGTACAGACAAAAACCAATGTCAATGTCGCAGCTAACAGAGCTCTGTTAACCAGTTAACCGAAATCTCAAAATGGACTAGGTTCATTTAAAAGGCGAAAAATAGGAACTATGACAAGGATGAAAAACCATATAGCAGGAAATATGATCCAAAAATTGCTTAATGAAACTGTGACAATACGGAAGGCAAAATACATGTTAGAGCAGCAGTATAGTTCGTTTAAACAAATATAATTTCTTGAGAAGATTAGTGGTCATATTGGAAAAATGGGGAGGGGCTGGTACTTCATACTATATAAAAATGGTTACCAAGGGAATGCCTAAATGGAATATAATAAAGGGATATCTGAAATAATCTTAGAGTCCCACTATTATATTTCATTTAGGCACTAACATTTATATATAGTGTATCAAATAAATATGTCTTCGTAACTAGAGGTTTCTTATATATAGTGGAAAACAGCAAGGGAACTTCTGAAAGAATTATTTCAAGGGATATTTTAATAATACCATCATCAACATTTTAGAAATTTAAACTAAATGAAAATTTGTTCCAAGATATATCGGCATAATTTTTGAAAATACCTTTTATGGTTTCATAAGTATAAAGATTATGTCTACATATATTTCCAGACGAAGGATATGGAAGTTCCTGTAATGCCGAATGCAGCACATACTACCAGTATAAAATTTTTGTTGCAAGTTTATTTTACAACATGGCCAAGTTTACAGAGAATTTATAAACACTTTATTCATTTTGCATTAAAATTACAGACGAAGAAGACAGCAAATTAAACAGTAACAAAAAGTACAAAAAAGGAACAAAAAGAAAAAAGCTTCTGCACCACAAATGTAATGTAGATGGAATAAGTTAATAATTTATATTTTATTAAACAAAAAGTTCTTTAAGCTGCAACAAAATCTGCTGCTTGTTCTTTACTTGCTGCAATCAGAGAACAAGGGCTATGATATGGCTGGGGCATATTTTCTGCTTAACGCCCCATAAAAAAGAATCAAGTAGAGTTCCATAATTTCATTCCTGTTGTAGTTTAAATCATACTCTTGTACTCGTTGTAGCCCCCTATAAAAATAATTAAAAAGTTTTCAAAGCTCGCCAGTTGCAGGCAAAATAGATACTGGAACTATGTATAAGTTTTTTTTTTTCATACTCAACGTCAGTAGGAAACAGCAGCGTCAGCATCATCCAGCTCCTAGTGCGACGATGACGGCAAACGTTTGTCCTCAATGGTCGTTTGTTGCAAAACTTTAATTTATTTTTTGCTAAAAATTTTATTACAAACCACATACAACATTGTGATAAAGATGTATAGGAAACACAACTCATACCTCGGAGAGGCAGCGAGATAGAGAGAGAGAATGTTATGTAACAAATACGTAAAGAATATAGGGACATTAAACCAAAAGCGAGAACTCAAAAAAACTTTATTTTTTACTATTATTTTGTTAGGTCCTTGCAATCCTTTTTTTTTTTGTTTTTATGCAGTCTTGTCATATTGATAAACTGGGTGGAGATGGGCTAGTGAAGGCGAATTAAATTTTGTGTTAAAATTCAAAGTCACATCAATTTTTCGAGTTAAATTTGATTTCATTTTTTCTGTATTTTAAAAAATTTATTAATAATAAGAAAAATGGTTTAAAAGATGAATATAAAATATTTGATGAAATATTTTGGCTGCAACAGGAATTGAAGTGGAAGAAAAGATTATAATTTAAGTTTCCTTTTTTTTGTTTTTGTTACTATAACCGAACTGAGTTATTCTAAGCAGCATAAAAACAATTCCAGCGTGTCCCTCAATATCGAATGGAAACTTAAGCGAACTAAAGCACTTTCGTTCGACAAACCGTTCCACTAAACAAACGAAAAGCATTTTACTCATTTTCATTCGGCAAACAAGATTTTCTTTTGACAAACATAAAAAAAAATATTTTCTTACAATTATTAAAATTAACTTCGATAAAATGTTGCAAATTGATTTTTCGTTTCATATAAAGGGTGATAGTTCAAGAGCTTTTGGATTTGATTTAAAAAACATATAATTTAGAGAAATTTATGAAATCTTTATTATATATAATTCAATGTCTAAAGATGATCTCATGCAAAAGTTATCAGCGGCTACGCCTCAAAGGTATCATACGATGGGACAAATTTTAGCATACTCTCTCCAATATATCAGCCGGTATCTCACGAATAAATCCATCAATATTGGCTTCCAGTGCGTCTTCCGGTACGGGCTTGTCCCTAGAGAAAAGAGCCTTGACATAGCTCTACAAAAAGTATTATATAGGCGTTGAATCGCATGATTTTGATGGCCAAGTGACCGGCCCCAAACGTGAAATAAACTGTTCACTAAACTTGCCTCTCAATTGGACCATAGTCTCGCACTGTGTGTGACATGTAGCACCGTCTTGTTGAAACCACATGTCAGCCAAGTCGGTAGCGCTTGCCATTCAAATTAACGCTCCTGTATTCGTCGTTTTTGAATAGGTACGATCCAATGATGCCACAGGCCCATAACCCATAGCAAACAGTGCATTTCTCGCGATGCATTGGCAATTCTTCCAATGCTTCTGGCTGCCCTTCACACCAAATACAGCAGTTTCGCTAGTGCACTTATCTTTTCAACCAGAAATGAACTTCGTCGCTGAACAAAATTTTCCTATAAAAAAGTGGAGGATTCACTTTCTTAACCGAGCGTGAATTTTGAAAATAAAATTTAATTTGCCAAGAACAGTCTGGCCAAGAAGAAAGTTGCTAAAAATCACCCTTTAGTTTTTCACATTTTCTAATGATTTGAAAATAACATTTGATAACAAGTTGAGAAAACATCATTCATCAAACGTTTCTACTCAAATCCTCATAAATTTGAATTTAAATCAAATCTCTGACTTGAAGTTTGAAAATTTTGCTTGATACGAAATGGCAAAGATTTCATATTTGACTTCGTGTTTGCTGAAGAAGTTGCCTGTATTTTGAAGCCACTGCTCTCTATGACTCCAAGAAATTGTTGAAATAGTTGTTGGATTCGTGACATAAATCCGTCCCTGCAATAATGTCGTGCACAAAACACTTGCACATTTATTACATTCTCATCTTTTAAACTTTTTACAAAATTTTGTCTAACTTCAATTTTAAAAATTCCCTGTTTGTATGTCTAAACGCTTGTAACTTTTTTTATGTTTATCAGTTATTTTATAGATTTTTTCAAAACAAAAAAAAAATATGTAATAAAATAAACGAGAAAATAAATGCAGGGAAAGTTGGCAAAAAAAGAATTTTACTGACTGCTATAGAAGTTCATTTTAAAATCAAATACATACATACATGATTTGTTCCCCAGAATTTAAGAAAAAAGCAAATTATTTTAGAAACATTATCGATATTACTTGTCACAAAAATCTTATTAAATAAAGATTTATTTTTAATTGAAGAGAAAATTTTGCCAGCCTCATCTCGAATCGCATTTGAAGTTTGTAGGGCATAAAATGCGCAACTTTTTTACTTACTTTGCAAAAAATAAGTTTTGGGATATTTTATCTAATCTTCTTCAATATATTTCTTCTACATCATGTTCTTGCAACATTCAACATTTTGCCACTTGTTATGAAGCACTGATGATCATGTATTTATGAACATACACACTCATTCATATTTCAAGTAGATGCTTAAAATCCATATCTGTTTTACGAGGTAAATTTCTTAATTAAATAAATTAAATGAGAATTTCAAAAATCCAATAAAATTTCCTAATTGTGAAACACAAAAGTTATAACCATAGTGGACTTACAACACTTTAATACAAACAACAACAGCAGCTTAGCCCTCAACAAATACCAATTTTTTTTCTTTTTTTTTTGTAAATAATTTTACATTTCTAACTTTCAATGATAGAAATGACATGATTAGTTTCATATAAATCTGTCATTAATAATTACAATAGATATTATGTGTGAAATATGTAATTGTACGCAGAGAGAGATAGAGAGAAAAGCTCCAACCCTTGACTTCGAAAAAACCCTCGTTATTTCTTAATGAATTTTTACATATTTAAAATCTTAAAAAGGCGAGCATTTTTCCCTTAGTATGTGTCCCCTTTTTTATATATTGAGCATTTAAAAATAAGCTTAATTTTAATGATCACATTCCTTTTAATATCTGCCCAGTTTACTATTTAAAAAAAGGGATTAATTAATTTTTAAAATTTAATTTTAACTTCAGTTTTACTAAAATTTCTGTAAAAACTTCAAAAAAAGCCATGAAGCGTTCAACAATAACATTTTCTTTTCTGGCCTCTACAATTTCATTTGTGTGCCTGTGTGTGCGCGTGGGGATGAATTTTACACAAAGTGTGTATGTGTGTAGCATTGCAATGAAAGAGAAGTAGAAAAACACAACCGTAAAAGTTTGAATATTCAGCCTAAAAGTATGCTTGGCATTGGGTCTTTATTCTCTATGCGTTCATTCTATTCACATTCAAATTGTTGGTCATACAAATAACGTTGTTGTGTTGTTATTAAAGCGTAACAGTTAACGAAGTGCCGCTTCGGAAATGATTGAAAAGAGAAAATTTCAAGAACGTTTGTTTCTATAATATTTTATTTCATTTTTTTTTAATATGAAATATAAAACTTTTAATTAGTAGCAGTGTAAACGCTTCCTTTAAAGATCAATGCTAAATGAAGCACGAAAAAATTCATTATTATCATTTTTTTCAAAATTTTAGTTTTGCATATTTCCTTTTTTAATTTTTCTATTTGTAACGTGTGACTTGGTTATCTGTAAGCCATAATGAATAACTTTATCCTATACTAATTTTTCAGGTAATTAATTGGGAAAATACCCCGATTAATTTTCAGTAACTACACTTTGATACACAAGTGAATGAAAATATATGCAGGTTTTCTTAAATATTAATTCTTGTAGGAAGACGCTTTTGATTTGTGACAAACAGTTCATGGTTCATTTTTATTCTAGAAATAGTTTAAAGAAATTTCATCTTTGTCTTCAAGGATATTTTTAAAATCTTACTTTTATGTGAGCGGCACGAGCCCTAGTGCTTTAAAATTTTTTTATTCTGGCCAATAACAACCCGATTGCGATTGATATCGATTAGACTTTGTTGTGATAAACGTCATATTTTTTACACTTTAACTTGATTGTTATAGTAAAAACTATTTATCTTTATAAGAAAACGCTTTAAATTGGCCTTACAAAACAAATAAACACATTAAAATCGATGAAATGAAATGAATTAGTCGGTCTGTTTTTTGTGATAACATTAATATTGTGGCTAATATTCAAAACAAGTGGCATTTTGAGAAATAAATCAAAAACGTGTAAGTCAATGTTATCGAAAAACCTCACGTAAGTCCTTAATTTTTTGTAAAGAAATTTATTTGTTTTTATTTTCTGAAAATAGTGCAAAATTTGTTTGCCCTTTTAAAGTGAAAAAAATAGAATTAAATGATCTTTAACGACCGAAAATTTATTCAGAAAGAGTACGCAATTCTGTAAAGGAGTCACATTTTTAATTCGAGCGATAAAAGTATTTTTACAATGAAAACGCCCCTAGATTTTTAAAAGATTTCTACGTACTTAAGTATTTTAGTAGGTTTATTTAATACGCATGTTTATACGAGTTAGAGGGTGATAGCAATAATATATCGTACGAGGGGAACCAAGTAAATAAGAGCACTTTATATAATTTATTAAAATGTTATAAAACGTATTATACATTTATTGACCTTTTGGTTGTTCTTTATGTTTTACTTTGAAGACCCTTTTTATTTCAACAATAAAAGACTGATCCGACTAATTTATGTTTTTTTTTTAGTTTTTTGATGTTGCACTTGAAGGTTGACGACTGCACTTGAAGTTGACTGCAGTTTGGGCTGTTATTGTTTTTATCAGGGTTGTGTATAGCAGTGGTTTTTTCACTGAGACGAACAACGCAAAAACAAAAAATATACGTTCTTCTTCTATCAATCAAGTTGGATCTCAAATGATATTCATTATTTTTTGATGGATTTTCAAAAATCTTCCTTTGCAATAAAAAAAATTATTATCTCTAAAGATTATTCGTGGAAAACCACGAATAAAATAAGAATACAAAGAGATAGCTCAAGATCATAAGGATCTTCGTACTCTTTTGGAGTCCTTCAAGCAAGAAAATGGTATATGAGAACCCCTACACAGTATTTGTTTTTTATATTTTTTTAACAAAACTATTTTAGGTATCATTTCTAAGTATCTGTGTTTAAGTTTCGTTTTTATATGTATTTTTCCTAAGGCTGTTTCTTTGTTTACTGTAAGAAACATTTTGTTGTTATTTGTTTCTTGTCCTTCTTTTTAGTTACTATTTATTTTCCATTCCCAATATTTTATTTTTCTTGCAAGGAAGACAAGCCTGTGACCGAAACTTTTCTCAAACTTTTTCTACATTATATACAATTGTATGTATGTGTGTATGTATATGTGCATATTTAAGTAAGTGGTACTTATCAATGCGGTTGGATATAGAATTTACATAGATAAATATTCTTATTTATCTCTTTATCCGTATTATGGAAGTTGTGTTGAAAAGTCTTAAAGAAAAGTTTTAGCCATGGCTGCCAGATTTTATCATCTGTCATAGTGTCAATAGTTTTGCATCATAGATATGGTTCAACAATTTTTCCGCCGAAAGTGGTGACTTTATAAAGTTTTCTTATACGACAATATTCCTATTAGTTTTTTCGATGTTAAAATTTATTTCAAATAAGCCTCAATATAGAAAAATTCTTAAATGAACACAATATTCAGAAATAAAAACTAAGAATTTTTTTATAAAATCGGCCAAATAAAAGTTTCCATCACTCCAAATAAGCAATTCCCGACTAAAAGAGAGAAATCACTTGAAATTTCCTTATTAATAATAAAACTAATGAAAAAGGCTCCACACTGTCAACACCAAGAGATCAATTCATTGAGCCTTTTTACAAAAATCTTGTTAATTGTCAGAGTAGTGGAAAAGGCATTTTAAATTATAATTTTATTTGTGATTGTGTTTCAATAAAAACTACAAAAATACCCAGTTGTCCGATTTTTTTTATCTTAAAAAACAAGGATTAATTTCCTATCAAAAAATATAGGATACTTTTACAAATTCACTTGGTAACCTTGTTAATATCTTGTTTTATTTTCACGTGAGTAATTTTGCACGATTTGGTAAAATTTTTGAAGCCGATTAACAAACAACAACAAAAACCAATAATAAATTAATTGCTTTTTTCCTAAGCCCTTCAAATAAAGTGCTCATGATTTGGCATCAAATTAACTAAATTGATGAAACTTATTCGTCTGCACGAGCAAATAATTAATATGATTAATACCACTTTTGTGATCCCCTGTATAGCACTAATACAAAACTCACACTTTATAAAACAGGAAAGGGATTACATTATCAGAGCTTATACTAAGCAAAATGAAGCTTTCAAGACTAATTAATGCAATTTTTCCTTAAAAGTTTTGCCACAACGAAGTTAATAAATGCAAGATGAAGAAAAACTTTTTTGCTATTCCTTTTTATTTTCTAAATGTATTTTTCCATTAAAGTTTTTTCCACAAAATCTCACCAAACTTTCTTAAACACTCACATATAGACACATACATTTTCTGTTGTGCGTAACTCTAGAGAATCTCTTAACAAACGTTTAGTTAAATATTCATTCTTTAATTATACATACATAAATAAACAATACTTTATTTTCTCTAAATTTATCTGAAATGTTATTATACATACATTCTGCAACATACAATAAAGGCCCGTGGAATAGTAGACTTCTTTTTACCATAAATTTAGTTATTGATATAGAGGCCAGAAGAAGTGATTTCAATTGCAGACCAAACAATTAGGTCCTTTGACCGACACTGCTATGCCAAAGGGATCTTTTGTGCCTTAGAATATCAATTAGTTGAAATGCCGTAAAACTAACCTCGTTTGAACACAAAAGTTGGAAATGAAAAAACATGCCTCTTATTCATATAAATTGTGTGCTCGTCCTCAAAGCACATTAGCGAAGAGACTTCGTTACATCTCCAGCAAGGGTAAATAATTAAGACTGAAAAAACCAGTAATTAGTTTCAAATTATTCCTTTTAAGTGCAAAAGTTCCCTTATAACATTTGTGTGTCTCACTCCTAGAATCTCCTCCCATATTCTCTTGGCCGTCTGCAGTTCATCAGTTCTAATCAATGATTTGATCAAAGGCTTGTTGACAACTCAAAAGGGTTTGGGAGCCGAAAAAGGACGCAAAGAAGTCCTCCTAGACAAAATATTCGCCATTTCGTTGCCCTACTGATCACTTCGACACTTTATTTAATGTCAATCTATCAAAGTGGACATTTTTGTTTTCTTCAAAGAATATTTCCTCAACTTGACATCCTAAGAAGTGGAGAAAATGCTGTGATGGATACTTTGGAAGCAACAAAGGTGTTGCGTTTTATTACAATGACTTAAATTTTTATACTCTGAACTGGGGGCAAAATTATCTATTCGTACATCTTTACAATAACTTTTTTTATTAATATCAATTTCATCTAATATTTCATCAAACATTATTTCATATTTCTTACTTTAAATTAATATTTCCTTATTCTGCTGTATGACACGATAATGGAAAAGTGTTTAAGTGTTTAAACAAGGCTGTATTAATAATATATTTTCGAAGGGAAAACTTTCCCACAACTAAAGCATCTTGTCTTATAAACTTTGTATTCCGCAAAATTATTCCGTTGCAACATGGTTTGTTAAATGATTTTATTTTTTCTTTTAAATTGCAACACAAAAAATAAAAGAAAATAAGCAAATGGCTGTATAATTTTGTAAGAAAAGAGATTTTTTCATTTGAATTTAAGTGTAACTTATTTTTAAGATTATTTTTTTTAACTAAAGAAGTGTTAAATTTCTTTTAAGCTTCTGCCAGGGGTACATTACAACGACAAGTGCTCGAAAGAAATTATGAATGTTAAGCAAAGGATCAGAGAAATGCACGAACCCAGTAGTTGCGAATACTCGTATTCAAAGTTGGTGTTTTTCAGCATAAAAAGAAACTTGTGCAATCTCTACTCATATTTTTTAACACGAGACAGTGGTTTGTTTCACTCAAGAAATCGTTATATGTTAATAGGACTTGGTAAACTGGACTTGGACTTGGTTAATAGGACTTGGTAAACTGGTAAGTCTAGTTGGAGGAAAGAGTCATTTTTATGACTGCACTTTCATCATTAGAATACAGTTTAGCCAGCTTTACGGCAGACACTTTCACTTTTCCACTTTTGCCTCTAAAATTGCAAGCGTTCGTCAAATGTAAATATTCAATAAAGTTTATTTAATTGCTACATTTCAGCTTTTCCAGCTTTTATTTTTTTCGGTTCAGTGACAAGAAATCCCAACTGCTTTTAAGGAAATGACCATATGACCTTCCATCTATCTATCCGTCCCTCACAGGCCTCTGTCTTGTGAACCATTTACGTTGTGACATAAAGGTTTCGCAACAACAGCAAAAAATCGACTTCAACAGAAAGAACCAATCGAACACTTTACGAAACAGACACAACTCTGGATTAGTTATAAATTCTATATAAACCATTTCTAATTTATATTTTACTCCCAGGGAAGACTGAAACACATTCTTAAAAACTGCAAGCCACAGATTTAATTAAAAATCGATTCATAAAGGCCGGCGTTATGAGATGATCAATACTTCGATTTGATCAATACATCCGATTTAGAAATAACCATGGGACCAAACTACAAGCAAATCCTTTCAAACAAAAAATAGTTTTTAAATCGGTCCATAAATGGAGGAAATATGCGAAAATCAATATTTCAGGCGGGCAAATTACCTATCCAACCCGCAAGCAAACCCTTTTCAACAAAAACAAATTTTTGAAAATCGTTTTACAAATTATAAGTATCAAACAGAAGTAAAAAAAATATTAAAGTCGGTTAAAAAGTCGATATCCTTAGAAAATATAAGAAAAACAAATTTTTTTTTGCAAAAGTACAAATGTCTGCCACTGAGTGTAAATAGTACAATATACCCTCTTGAAAGCTTTCAATGAGTTTCTTAAGCATTTGACAGGATTTTCGTTTATTTTTGACATTGGCTTAAGCGAATTACAGTTGGGCCTTGACTCTGACACAAACCCGCTTGATAATTGGGAAATTGTAACTATGAGTATATTTTTTTCGCAAAGACCCCACTGTGCCTTGTGTCACATAAAACATAATATAGTTTGTTGTAGTAAAAGCTTTATTAAGAGCCTGTTGATGTGTGTGTTACATTGTGTTCTTGTGTTGAAACATTCGTGCCAGTGTGTGTCTGTGTAAAAAAGATGTAACAATTGAAATTATGTACGCATTTTCTGGCATCCGCCAAAAGGAAAAAGTTTAATTTGAATTATTTCTGCATGGGCACAAACATATACATGTACATATACATACATATATATATATATATATATATATATATATATATATATATATATATATATATATATATATATATATATATATATATATATATATATATATATATATATATATATATATATATATATATATATATATATATGCAATTTTCCGGCGACTTGCCTTAAGCGGCATATTCTTAACAGCAACAAAAAAATATTTAAGTATCCTTATTGTGGGCTTGTATGTGTGTGTGTTTGGGAATCTTAAAATGACAATGAGAGAATGCTGCAACACATACACAAATAAACCCCAAGATCTCAACTGAGGAAAATGACAAAAATGTTTTAGCATCAATATGATTTCATGCAACAACAAAAAAAGAAGGCATTATTACTACCACACTGACATTTATGTTTGTATGTCTGTCTGTCCATAAGCTTGAATGCAAATTTTTCTTTATCCTTTGGCACGTTTGTGGTTTAAGAAGTTTTAAAACGGAGCTGTTAAAGTTAGTATTAATGGATAACTCTTATGGTGTGTTCTTTTCTAAAGGAGAGTGTAACATTTTTTTATCGTTTAAAAAAAGATGGGGAATTTAGTGACCTTTAGTAAAGGTAAACTTATAAGGAAGGAGCACGCATCCTATTAAGAAATTAAACTTCTCTTAGAGCATTTTTGCTGTAGTTTTCAGGTAATTTGTTAAGGACATCTTTGAATTGGAATTTTCTAAATAAAAAGCAGAATTTATGAGCTCGACAATTTACGAAATCTCATAAACTCCCTATTTAATAGGACGCTTCTGTAACGTTATGCACCCAAAATGAACTGTTCAACATTATCAGCACATTTATACTCAAAGAATAAAAGAAATTAAAATAATGTCTGTATTTTTGGCTTTGCACTTGCAACATTTACATGTGTACGTGCTAGATGATGAGACTTCTGGCTACGAGTATGTGTCAAAGTGCTGCTCAGGCGTTGGTGGTCGTGAGAGTAGTACTATTGCTGCAACAGCTGTCATCTAAAATTGAGTTTTCATGTAAAATGTTTGTCAAGAGTCAGTCGTTTGTATATTCGTTCGTTCATTTGTTGGGGTTGTTTGCCATGGCGTTGGATTATAAACAGCTGTTTTTAATTGCTTTAGTTAAAATTCCCACTTTTTTTCCTGAATCTTTTTTTTTTGTATTTTTGATACATGTGTTATTATTATTGTTGTTGTTCCATAGTTTATAGTTAAACTCCCCCCCACACACACACACAAAGTTTTTAAAAGTTATTTTCATGTGCTCGTATGTGTGAGTGTTTATGTCATTTTCTAAAGTTTTTCCACAAAAGTATACATGCATCCATACAGATCCAAAAGCAACAACTCTATATTATTTTCAAAGATAAAAAAGTTTAAATGTATTTCTGTTTGAGCAAAAAAAAGCAACTGCAGATAAATTATCAGTTTCAGATTGTTTTAAGTTGAATGTGTGTGCAAGTGGATTCTTTCCTTCTATTAAAATTTTTCTTCTTTCTTAACCAAATTAGTTTTTAACCCAATTTTTTTGTAATTTTTCATTTCAATTGTTATTTATTGTATGGTTTTTAAGATGAAACGAAGGTTTTATAAGAACATTTTATTTTACTTTAAAACAAATTTGCCGCAAATTTATTTAATGATTGATCATTTTGTTTTGCATAAATAAGATTTTCGTTTTGAGTCCCATTAAAATTTGAATGTAAGAATAAAATATGGAACAGTTCGATTAGTTGGAATAGAACAATTTAAATTGTGTGGAGCAATCAAACTCAAAAACTGTTTGAAATTTTGTGTTTCCATTATGAGAACTATCGAATCAATTTGCAAATTAGATGAGTTGGGAAATTAATATTCCCCAATATATTCATGATGTTTGTTTCATTCATCTTGTCGAACTCTATGTCCTTAATTCGAATGAAAGCAACTGGACATTCTAGACAATAAAATTTCTTAATATTTTTTTTTTCTACAACAATTTTGAAGGGAGCTTTAAGTTAAAAAGGTTTGGTTGAACCACATTTCAATTAAAAATACACTGGAAACTATCAGTTTGGCAAATTTTTAATAAGACAAAACTTTATTTTTCTTGTACTCTGATACTTTAGAAAAAAGTTAAAATTTAAAAAAAATTAGTTCAAGTCTCCCTGTATATTTGTAATAAAATTATTTTACATAAATATTTTAAGTAAATTTCTAAAAAAAAACAAGAAATTTTGTAAGTGGGTAGGAACTCAAACGTGATTTTCTTTATGTATTTTCATACAATGGATTTTTAGCCCTTTGGAAGATTTTTCAATTTATATCCCTGCAAGCATTAAATCCCTCGTATAATATTTCTGTCTACAAAACCCTTTTTAATAGGAACGCAATGAAAGCATAAAATTTTTCCCCGGGAAAGGAAATTGGGAAGGATTAAATTCAACTGATAAAATATGGTCGATTAGTGTTTCAGCTTCATGAACTGAAAGGAGATTAATTTTAAAATTCAAAGAGACTGGACAGTTGGATACATTAAGCACTCTGGGCGTCCAAAAATTTTTTGTACAAATGATGGAGTAGCTGAGAGTAGAAGTGTAAGTGCAGAAACATTAGCCCGGCGTCGCGGAGAAGAATTACAAGTTTCAACGAATTCTCTTCAGCGTATTGTTCACTAAACATTTTATGGTTTTTATATGGCCAATTAGACGGTGCCACCTGCCATACTGCATGAGATATTTTCTCGTTGCGTAATCCTTTTTCGCATCAGAATTGATACCCTAAATCGTGTAAATTAACCACTCTTGCAACACAGGAGGAAATTAAACGCTGCATTGACGGAATTTAGCCATATTTATACAAAGTGATCAAGGAAAATTACGAAAGAAATTGCATGCCTTGGAGACCATTTGCCCGTGCTGTTGTTCCATAAAAAGTCCTCTCATATGTACTTTATGATTCAACAAAGGATAATAATCATAAAACTAAGAACTATGTTTACTACTTAATTCAAATCTAGCGTTAATTATAAAAAATTAAAAATTGTTTATTGAATATGAGACAAACAAACAGGCAAGTAATTAGAAAAAAATTTTATAAAAAGGGCCACTCTGCTCCAATTTTTTCTTGTTTCTTAGGATTAACAAATAAAAAGAAACTTATCGCAAACCTCGCTAAGCGCGACGAATTTCTCGTGATGCACGACAGTTCAATGTTTAACTTCAATCTTTGTGTTTGTGTTGGTAAGAGCATTGAAGCTTTGTGACAGACAATGTCAATATAACCCATTAATTTTTACTTTTATTGACAATAACAGCGCCATACTATGTGAAACTGCTTCAATATTTTTTTACAAAAATCAAAACCATTTTGATTTTCTCCAATATAACACACGCCATAAGCGTATGACGATATTTTATAAAGAAGAGAACACAATTGCACAAGTGCGTTTTATTTCTCCATGACGATTATTCGGAAGTGGAAATTCGTCCAATGAGACATATTTTTAAAATTTCAAATTTATCGAAGGAAAATAGTCGCACAAATCATTATAATTATCACACAAAAAATATGTATATGAAAAATTATTGTTCACCTTATCGTGGCCGCCTGTGTATAATTGTACTTCTTATTGAAGCAGCCAAAAAAAGTTCGAAAGCAAATAAATTATAAACGATAAAATGAAAAGATTTTTATTACTAAAAACTTTCTTGTTCACGTATTGACCCAATTGTGAAATGTGACAAATAAACATTATAACCGTGATACATTAAATCTTAAAGGTATTTTATCTTCATCTTTCCACAAGAAAATAATGTTAGAAAACACACAATCACACATTGAATTCTTGCATGTACCAGTACATGAACGCACTCCTACAACTCAATATTCAATAATGCGTTCCAATATGTCATTATAAGCAAAACTGACATTAATAATACAAATCGTAAGTACGAGTATTTTCAATGAAAAGTACCTGAGCTAATCTCAGCTTTTCTACTCGGAATACCCAAGCCATTACCATTCAGAGACAGACTCTTTGGGATCCGTCCGTCGTTTTCAATAAACGAAAGTATCAATATGTTTGTTCAGTTTGAAAGTGTGATTGTTTATTTGATTATGAAAATACAAGTTAATGCTCACGTTTAAACGATAAATACTCGTAGCAAGTAAAACTGCTTTGGAAAGAAAACAAATAGATGAAGAAACAAAAAGTTGAGTTGAAGCCACTAACGAAATTGCCAGTGAACCAAACCCAGCTCCAGGTTGCTTTGACTATAAATCACAGTCAAATAAATCAACATTATTTACTAAGTAACTGAGATTTTATTTTCTATTTGGAAAGTTTCAATGTTTTTTGGTGGTTGTGCAGCAGATAATAGTGTTGTTGGTGTTATTGTTGCTGCTGTTATCAAATTTCCTTTAAGCCATAAATAAATACAAATTTGAAAAAATAAACTTCTTATAATTTCTTTTATATCAACGTCCTCAAGTATTGATGTTTTTGTGAACATTTATTTAAGAATTTATCTAAACATGTGCGTGATGTTTAATTGTCACCGGCAGTGGCCACCAGTAAGCAGTATGTCTCTGAGTGGGAAATGACAGTGACAAGTTTCCTTTACACATTTTAAATTGTAAGTACATACAAATGCATTAAGATAAACTAGAGCTACTTGTGCGCCGCCATCACAGTGTCCACCACCTACACATGCCACAAACTATGCAACCAGCAACAAATAAAAGCTGGTGACAAAATACTGACTGACATTATTAATTGCAACAAATTTATTGGGTTGCTAAGTTGCTGTGCACTTTTCAGCAAGTGTCTGCTTGTGCATCTGTGTGTTTGTGTGTGTATTAGTGCGAGTGTGAGTGTGAGCACATCTACTTTATTTCATTATTATTGCGTCTATCTCCTGTAAAGAAAATGTTTTATCACTGTTTCGGCTGGTGCGGGTTCTCCGGTTGTAGTTTGTTTTAATTTTTTATTGTTTTTGTGATAAAAGTCCATCTCTCTACCATATTGACCAATTAGTTATCAGCAACATACTTGATTCAACAATGGCAACAAACACACAGATACACACACACACACATGTGCATTTGTCACACACTATGTTGGCGAGTTGTGGGAGCCAAACATATAGAAATGAAATAAATAAAAATGCAACAGCAACACAAAAACAAATAAATATTTATTGTGAATGTTGAAAAATACTCGTATGTTTGAGCACTGCATGCACAACGCATTTTGTATTGTACTCGATGTTTTATGTTGTTTTATTGTAGATAAGTTTCTTTGTCTATTGTGTGTCCTCTTTGTCTTAAGACAGAGTGGCCAGTTAAAAATTTTAGCCACATAAATATAGATATGTGGCAGATTAATGAGACCATCAGAATTTCCTTTAGGAATTATTCTCCCTCCATTGGGCCGAAGGGCAAGAAAAATTCTTTATAAAATAAGGAACTGCACAGAAATGAAACAACTTGCATGCAGTTGCATGCAAAATACAACCAAAAACATACAAAAGATTGGATGTGGCAGTTAAAGGTACCACTGTTTGGGGAGAATTATATTCTCTATTTGCAATACAATCGAATACCTTAGACTTGCAGAGATAAGAGATCTTTCTAAGGAACTTTATTCAAACTTATTGTCACTTTCCCTGGTTTAAGGGGCAAATACCAAACGATTTAAACCGAATTGCTTTACGTTGGAATACATTTCAAATAACAAACGTTGCTGTAGTCATATTGATCCGTACCGTACTGTTAACACGTTTGTGCACTTATAGAATATTTAAAAACCTTCACAAACAGTTTTGCCACGATCAAAAAAATTTTTTTATAAAATGATGGTGTCAAAATGTCTGATGGAGGACTATTACCCCATTATCAAAAAAAAGTTCTCTAGAAACACAACGAAATATAGAGAAGAAAAGATGGGTCTTCGGACAGATCTACTTTTGCCCATCTTTTATTTTTGACATAAATTAGAACGTATTAATTTGTAAATGTGTCTTGCAACAAAAATGTTGCATTATCAAAGTATGTAAAAACAATTGGTGAGATTACTAAGCCCTGAGTTATTAGCATGTAGAACTAAAGTTTTTATTTACGAACCGCTAGTGACATGGTCGCGACGTC
Organism: Germaria angustata; assembly: GCA_963681545.1. Lineage (NCBI taxonomy): Eukaryota > Metazoa > Arthropoda > Insecta > Diptera > Tachinidae > Germaria > Germaria angustata. Next base: position 138,851,726 of record OY812998.1, on the reverse strand, counting down.
GACAATATTAGAATTGTTTTCTAGATGGCAGGAAAATAAGTAAATATTCGCTAAATCACTGGACAGGCAACTCTATTCAAAGCAGATTTACACATGCCACAATAAGAGAAAAATTTAAGTTTTTAAAAATTATTTTGCAATCATTAAATGAAAATTTATGTGTGGCTGAACATGTGATTTTTCAAATATTCGCCCATAAATATTTCTGCTTTATGAAAACTGTGTCCAGTTGCTTTTAGTGCAACACTATAGAAAATATGTTGAATATTATTATGCAAGAGACAAGCTGAGCCGTAATATTACGTTTCCTGTTGCATTATCTGTGCTCACATGTCCATGGACATGGATGAATTTGTATTTAAGCATGAGCTTATTAATGCTTTCAATATCAAAAGGCACAACAATGTGATATTCGACATTAAATTAAAATTTTCAAATGTAGGTTTCTTCTTTAAATCATCATGCTCATCATGTGTTTCATAATTAACGGAAACACTATTATCCACCTGCAGTGTTCAGCACATGCTCGTACACGGCCACACACACACACAGACACGCATGCAATTGTATAAAATTTATCACATGCAATAACCGCTGGCATATTTTTATTTAAAACTATTGGCGACATTTAATTTATATAAAATAAAATGTACATTTACATACACTTTTGAATGAACTGTTGAACGCATATCAAAATATCCGCATATGCACTCTACAGCAAATAATAATAAAAAGTCGTTTGGTATATAGTAAAGCATTGGCATAACTCCTTGTCTTTATAAGTTCAACAGACAGTTTCGTAATCCTGAATGACCTTAAAAAATTATTGCAAATTTTTGGCAAAATGTCTCTTTTGACATTTCCCCATTTTATAAAAATCCTTTAACAGGACTTTAAAAAATTTTTTTAAAAACATTAGGAATTCTATTCATTTTTTATTCAAATTATTAGTCAATCTATTACTTAACAGAATGAAGTCAAATGCTTTGGTGTTCACATTGATCGTTAGTCCAAATGCAATTAAAGAAATTAAAGAAACTAATCAGCTTATCAGAACAAATTAAACATTAAGCTTGGATTGCAAACTTCTTGGGCACAAGGACATCCTAAAACCAATACGATGCTAGAGAATTCACTTGTGAGAGCACCGCCTTAGCATTTTATATAGAAAAAAATTAAATTCTCCGTGTGATTAGAGCTGTTCCCTGGTATGCGAAAAATTCGCATGTTCATCAAAATCTAAACGTTTCCTTGGTTAAAACAATGTTTCCAAAACATGTTCCAACATTCATGAAGAATCCAAAGTATCATCCAAACCCACTAGAGTATAAAATTTGAAAAGTTTTAATTAATAAGAAATACGAGTGAGTAGTTATCAAAAATTATCCTTTTTATATTCAATATTTGCAAGAGAAAATCTTGCTTTTCGTCTTCATAAACCAAGTTGCCCATATGGCCCCTTTGTTACCACGACGTCATAAGTCAGAATACTTAGTTTTACAAAAAATGAGTTCAAAGTTCGCAACATACAACTCAAAAAAATCAACGCGAATGCACAAGATATGAAAAATAATATGGAAACTAATTCTTAATACTTAATATTGAAATTCATTACTTGGGATATTCTCCCCAACTAATCGTCAGAAACAATTAGAGCTTTTACAAAATGCATAGGAAAAATCAAAAGCTTGTTGTGGCTTTAGCTCTTCATATGCCGACATTTCATTGGTTGCTAAAACCAAATCGTCAGTGAAGTTTAAGCAGTTTGAAAACATTCAACCTCGGATGTTTATGCCACATAAATCAAATACAATATGAGAATTTCAATATTGCATATGAATTACAACAAATACGTAATCACGTTGAGTAAATTGTTTGTTGTGTTGGTTTGTATAGAAACATTCTAAGCCTACTATTATTATGTATAGTGTATAAAAGATTAAAGGATAAATATCACACACATATGCATGTGTAAGCACACACACACACGCAAACACATGCATCTATGTATGGGCATGTACACACACACATTTAAATACTACTTCCGTTCATCTAACAGTGGTTATAGTTTTTCTCCCATGACTACTGACTGTTTTATCGCCAGGATTTAATTTGCCTTCTTTTTTGGAATCACCATTCAAATAATTCACAAATGCATTTTTATTTTCTATTCAAGTTTTTACAGTAGATATTTTAGTTTAATTTTGTTGTTGTTATCTGTGATATTCCACAATTCAATGTTTTTGGGCAAATATTTATCCATCCAAAATATTTCTGTACGTTTTCAGGTTGCATGCAACTGCCTCTCATGGTCAGTATTTAATCTTGGATTTATTTATTCGTTTATTGTTTACCTTAGCTGCTCTATTTGTCGGGTCATTTTATTCACTCAGAGTTTTATTGAGTTCCATATGCTGAAGGATTTTATTTTCTTTACATTTTCGCAGACGTGGCACTCAGAGAAAAACATTCTAAGGAACCAGAAACAGTTGCAATATTTTGAATAATTTTATTTAACCAACATTGACATTTCAAATTACATTTCACAAAACGATAAAATAAAATATATAAATTAATATAATGAAAGCTCTTGATGTACATGTTTCTAATTTGTGCATTCATCATTATACCTGAGAATAGAAATGATTGATCAAAAAATATATAATTGTGTCCATTTTGGTAAACCAACACTGAGGAGATAACCCCCCCCCCCTACTACTCGTGAAATGCATTGTGCTGGAACTAGAAAAATTGGTTTTGGGAAGGATGGAGTGCAAGGACATTGTACCACATGGGAGTTGTTCTCTGCAAAGGGAATTTAGATGACACATCGACCACAAAGCGATAAGCATGTCCGTAAGGAGCGAACATTTTTTCATTTAAACAGCAATTGCTGTGTACAAACATTATTATAAATGTGGCAAATATCCACATGTTCCCACTCCCAACAGCTGATCTCTGGTATTATTTTTCCATTTAGATTTGTTTGTTCCATTTTAGAAAAAAATACAATTTCTTTAGATGACCTCTTTTATATTTGTTGCACGAGTATTTTGATTTAATTTCAAATAAAAAACTATTTTTACTTATTTTTCTTTGTAGTTTTATATTTCGCCCAGGGTAAATAAAATTTCTTTTCTAAACAAGATTTATACATTAGAAAATATAATTGGAAATTTATTTGTTAGAGTTTGAATTTACTTTTGAAATTATTTTATTCATGCAATTAGTATGACACACATACACATTTTTTTATATGCTACAAAAAGGAAACAAAATTTAGCTGAAAGCGTATTAATCTTAAATGAATTATTGTTTTATAATCCTGTTGCATTTAAGTAAATTAATCGTAACAGCAGCAGTTGCATCATGTGCATTATAGTTTTCCAGAATATCGTTCTGCGATGAACCGGCAACTGTGTTTGAATTGATTTAAGAAAAAAGTCAATCACTTGCTCCCCGTTTGAAACTCTGTACATAAATTTCTTAAATCAGATTACAAACACGTAGAAGTCTTAAACGGGTTTGGTTAAGAGTCAGGTCACTTAAGGTTATTTAAGTCATTAAAAGCTAAAGAACTTCCTTGCATTATCTCTTTTAAGAAATTTCATTTTACTTATTCACAACTGTAGCTGCCACATTTGCCGATTTATCGTCATTTTGACCATTTTGGCGGTTTGAGGATTTCGCCCTAAATTTGACGTTTTATTTATTAAGAGTTTACAGATGTTTTGTTTTTTCACTACTATTAAACAATTTTGATCTTAAAAAGATCGCAATATACCAGAGACCTAACAGCATTTAAAACAGTGGGCTTATCAGAGTGAACCTACGATAAAGAAGGCAAAGGCGAATAAACTTATGGCGACTGTTTTTTGAGATGCACGCGGTATAATCCATATTAATCTCGTTCAAAATGGTAAAATAATCAATGGCAATCGATGACGACTTATTTGGTCGATTTAATAGGGATTTGAAATAAACGACAGCATTTGCCAGGAAAAAAGTTCTTTTCCACCAGGACAATGCAAGTGTGCACACATGTGCAAAATTCCATGAAATTGACTTTTATTCTTCCCTCAATCGCCCTATTCGCCGGAATAAGCCCCAAATAATTATATGGTGTTTCCCAACCTGAACAAATGACTCGGCGAGAAGAGTTTTGACGCCAACGATGCACCTGCTCCCGAACAAGTTACCAAATACTAGTGCTTTTTAAGATTAAATTTATTCGCAATCAATCCTCCACATAAACGTGTAGTCAACAAAGTCAATACAGTCGACTCCGCTTTACTGAAAACAGCCAAAACCCAATTTTCTTTTCAGTTATCCGATTTTTTCCCTAAAACATAGTTCGGATTACTGAAATTTGTTACAGTTAAGTGTACTGCTTAAAATCTGTAAAACATTATTTTTTATATCAAAATTTTTTCACGTCATAAAATTTTTATTAAAAAAAAAATTATTCATAAAAACATATTCATATTTTTTAATTATTTTTAAAACAAAAAATAAAAGTTTAAAATATACATAAATTAAAATAATTCAGTTTCACGCATTGAGTATTTACATTTGTATGCATGCAGTTAAAAAAAAAACAAAATAATAAGAATTCAGTCTCAGAATGCAATGCATTAAATATGTACTTAACATATCAGTTAATAATCAAAATCATGCATTGCTTTTAAAATAACTTTGAATTTGACTTTGAGTCAAATTTTTTTTTTAAATTTTTATGCAATCGATTACTAATAAATAAATTTGTTATTGTTTATTTTTTCAATAAAGCGAAGTAAGTTTCATACAAAACGTAGTTGTGGGCTTGCTTTTGGTTTTCAGTAATACGATATTTTCAGTAAAACGATGTTTCGCTAACGCGAAGTGAATAAGACTAACTGCGTTTAAAATCAGCGCGGGGATTTGTATCGCTTTCAGTAATCCGATTTTTTTCAGTAAAGCGTGTTACGCTAAAGCGGATTCGACTGTAGTTTTTTCTATGACATATGAATATGAACGAAAAGGCATAAACACCGAATTAATACAATTAAAGATATCATTATCTTCTTTTCGCTTGTTTGAATTTTCAATTAAAGTTGAATAGACGATAAGTATTCAAATCTAAAATAAAAAATGAAATCAGTTTCTACAGCCTCTTCTGTGATGATTTCACATCTCCCTCGGGCAAACTAAATCAAGAGTATCCCTTCTTCACAGACGAGTGTGTACGATGTTTTTCAATAAAAAACACAGTTTTTTGTTTAAAAAATTTTATATTTTTTTTTAAATAATTGACAATTCCGATAAATAATTTTGATCATTTTGACGACTTTTTCTCCAAAATTTGACGATTTATCTGGCAACTATGGTTGCAGTATTTAAAAATTCGTTCACGTCCTTATAAATTTCTTACTTATTGTGGGAGTCCTTTAATTTTTTTTTGCGTTGTTCTTAAACGCATAAAAAGTGACAAGCATTTGACAGAACGAACATGTAGAGTAAACGGTAAAATTAACAATAAATCATACACACAATGAATGTGCGTACTTGCTACTGATGTTCATGTTGTTGCTGCCAGCCATTTATCATCGGACAATGGTCCATCGTACTTGCAAGTAATTCAAATTCCCATTGAGTGCTCCTACTTCTTTTTTTTTGGAATGGTAAGAATTCTTAAGATTAGCTCAGATGACAGACAAAACAATTGACATTTCTTATTATACAATATATTTTCCTTTTCGTTCTTCTTTGTTCTGTTCATTGTCCAGTAGAAATTTGACCAGTTTTCTGGTCAATTTTTAAATTCACATACCGATAATAAGAAACATTTACTTTCGCAGAGGACACGCATTAAATATTGCTATTGAATAAAAGTTTGGCAGAGATCAATAAATATTTACTCTTTTCACTTCTTCCTTCAAAGACAAACTTTAACAACAACAAAAAAAAAAAACAAAAAAAAAGTAAATGTTGCATAAACACACAATTGTTCTGAAAGTAACGAGTTCTAAAATGTTCGATAGGATTATGAACCTGAATGTATTTTTGTGTGTATGTCTGTCTGTTCATTTGTACAATGTACATATATGATTATTGAAGGCTTTACATAGACAGACGGATAGACAGACAAATGAACAAAACAAATTTACTGCGATTTGTGTCTCTTTTAAAACACACTGGGCCAATTACACTTCTTTTTTCCCTCCACTATCATTATTTATTGAATCTCGAATGGAAACTGAACTACCAATGAGTATTAAAAACTTAAATATTAATTTATCCATTATTTAGGTCCAGTCTGTGCCAGACGAAAAAAATCAATTTCTATAACATCTTCTTCCATTTACTTCGCATTTCTCGTGTTCGGCTAAGATCAGCCCTAAGATCAGTGCTGCGGGCTGGTGGGTTTCGATGGTAGTCGAGTCCCTTTATAGATATTGTCACATTTTTTGTAACCAGTTTTAACTCATCAAACACCTAAAGAAAGCTTTCATCTTTTTTCAAAACGGCCAATTACTATTCAAACATTTCATGCTTCTGCGTTAATATTATTTTATTTCACTTATCGACTTCAAGACAATAGTTTTGAGTTCAACGACATAGAGAATATAAATTACAATGTCAAATTTATATGTAGTTTTAAAACCGAAGATAACAACTGAAATTGGATCAGGAATACATTTAAACACCCTTTGGGTTCCAGTAAAATGTCGGCATATGATCAACGAAAGCTCCAAAAAACAAACTGAAAAAGTTAATTAAACAAATCCCGCTAAATTTTAATATTATGTATTTTATTGTTGTTGAAAAAACTACAATAGCACTACATTACCCATTCCTGATGAAAACAAAACTTAATTACAGAATATTTAATTTTGGCCAGGATTGAAAACTTCAAGCCATGGTGCATAAACAAACAGTAGCACACTAAATTCATATGACGCAAGTGGGGCTCCTTCTATGCATCCCAAAGCTTAAACAATTTTTGTTTGTAGCATGCAACATCGATTGTATGAACAACAAAGAAATGTACGCAGCCAGGTATGGCAAGGTGAAATAATAAACTATTAATTAACTTAAAAGGATCTGTTTTTAATGTTAAAGCTGTTAGAATTATCAATAGAATAATAATAAGTTAATATTACTAACCGAGTGTAAAGTTAGCCAGACCCCTGTTTTGATTTAAATTTGCTTGTTAAGTCAACAACATCGTAAATTTTAACACTAATAAGTTTCAAAAGAAAATGGTTCACAGCCGCGGCTAGCCGTTAGCTAATGTTTTCTAAAAGTTCTGTTTTTCTTCCGATGGGATAAACTCGGAATTGGAATGATTTTCCATCATTCCACGTCAAAGTTGGTTTGCAAGAAAAATAATATTGAAGATGACTTATAGACGAAACCGGCCTGACGTGAGATGGCGAAAAATCTAAATTTTAATATTATGTATTTTTACGTTGTTGAAGAAATTACAATAGCACTGCATTACCCATTCCTGATAAATAGTGCACGCAGCGCTTCGTATTCAACAGTGAGGAATTACTTCTAACGTATTTTGCTACTTAGTTTTTGGCATGAATGTCAGTATTTCGACAAATTCTCGTTGGGAAATTGGAAATTTAAATTGGAAATTTTTAATGTTATTGATGTTAAAAGGAAAATGCAAAAAAGCTTATAAAAGCCCCAGAAAAAAATAAACAAGAAAGATAAAAATGCAAGCAAAACATTTTAAATTCAAATTCAATAGGATGGCATCGATGGCGAGGATGCTCAAGTTCATAATGAGATGTGTAGTGGTGGTACCACCAAATCTTTCCATTCCTCCCGCAACATTATTTTTATTATTAACGACTTGCTTGCTGTTCTCACCATCATCGTCATCATTGTACTGGCATCATCATTGCATTATTATCATTGTTTAATATTGTTCCTGCAACGTAAAGGAAAGAGTGGTGCATTATGTAAGATCGCATTCATTGCTCCATGATTTGCTGGGGCATGATTTGATAGAGAGCTGCAATCGTTGTTCATAAGAAAGGCGAATGAATACTCAGCGCCCGTACGCACAAGAATCTTATGTATCGTGTTCATATGTGTGTGTGTGTGTGTATAAGCCTGAGTTTTTTTTATATAAAACTGGATGTATTTTAATTTAAATTTGTTGTGATGGCTGTTGACAGTTTCGACATATTCAATCTTTCCTTTTTTTGTGTATGTTTTTTAGCATTAAACTGCAAAAAGCATTGAGAGACGAAAATATAAAAATTGGAATATATAATCATATACATAACGTGCATTAGTATGCGTTTATAAACGCACACCAATACCCAATGCCAAAAATAAAAATAAGAAAAGAGTGGCAAGAAAAGACCCAAACGAAGTTTAACAAACTTCAGGCGGCAATTCAATCAATAATTGCATTCAGTTCAGTTAGGAGCACGAATCAAACCGACTAAACGACTGGATTCGACAACAAAAACAACGGTAAAAAAAACAACCTAAAACAACCGTCAGCAAAACAAGCATCAGTCAGCGACAGCAGCACCACCAACACCACCGCCCCATTGTTGGGATGTTAAAAATGCTGCTGCTGTCTGGCTGGCTTTTAAGAAGAACATTTAGCTAAAAGCTCCACGAGTGGCTTAATTCATCAATTGTTGCTCGAACAATAAATTCAAGAGGAAGAGACAAGTGACACAATCTTTGTTATATTTTCACAAAGAAGGGCAAGTGAAAAAGGAAAGATTTGAAAATAAATAAAGCAAAAACAGAAAAACAACTGAATGTGATGATCCGGCATAAAAAGGAAACAAGTTGTGGATCACAATATGAGGGAAATCCCAGCATCTAAGAGTCAGAAACATTTTTTATTATAAAGATTAAGAACACAATGGCAATGCCAGCGCGACGCATAATTCGTATCCTTTAGACCAAAATTGTGTTGGTTTTTTAGATAAAAAATTAACAATTTAATGTTTTTCGTAATTCACAACTCAAATATATGATCAAATTCTACGGAATTCTCATGTAGTATGTATGAGTCATAGTATAATCTTATGGTTTAGACTCTTTTCAAACATGATTGCAGATGTAGCACATTTTCCATCTTTTTGCCATAAAACCATTTGATATTTTAGACGCTTTAAAAGTCTTAAATTAAAAAAATATGTTTCATTTCTTGTGTTAAATTTTTCCAATCCGTAGAAGTTTTAACTAAAAAACATAAGGAAAGTTAAACTATGTATAAAATGATAAAATCATTTGATAAATTGATTTAAGTTTATGTCACACCTTTTCAAACCTGTTTAAAAGCGAAGTTATTGTTGACTCCTTATATCAAGAAATGCTTCTTATCCTATTGGATTATGCATTTAGTTGTTTTGAAACCGCCGGTCTGGTAAAACTTTCAGCTGCCATCTAAAATACCCCTCTACTCATATAAAGTCCAAATAACGTAACAATGAAGAGCGACTTATCGTAGATATTCAGATTTTTCGAACAACATTTTCCTCAGCGATGAAGCTCATTTTTCATTTGGGGGTGAAGTGATTATGGAAAAGCCATTGCATGCGGAAAGTGTGACTGTTTGGTGCGCATTATGGTCTAAAGGTCTCATTGGTTTGTATGTGTTCAAAAACGAGGCCACCAAGAGCATGCGATTTGACGCCGCACAGTGGCTGAAAATCGATTTTCATTGGCCAAAAGTCAAATTTTTTTTTGTCACCGATTTTTAAAATTTTTATGCCATTTTGGAGCTAATATATCCATATTAAGGTAGCCAAAAAATTGGGTTAAACTATTGATAATTGTGGGCGTGGCATGCTGTCAAACTCAACTGTTTTTTGTTATTTCAGAAAAAGGTGTTTTTTATCAGTTTTTTGTCAAAAATAAATGGTCACTACTCGCAAGCTATCATCGATAATGGCCTGCGGTCTTTTTTATAATGTTGGTAGAATTATAGTCTTTAGTTGTTGTAAGTGGTTACCGCTCTAGCGTTTAATATTAGAGGTGTTATGAAATATTTATGAAACTACTATATTTTTCTAAAATTTACACTTTAGTGGAATAGAACTTCTAGGGAACAAAAGGGAACAAGAAACGTATACCACCCGAAGAAAGGCGAAGGTGTCTTCTTTCACCCCATATATACTTTTGCACCCGCCACGACCCGCCGGTAGAACACTTTTTTAATTTTAATGAAATTACTCCAAAAAAATTCATATTACTCTAATTTAAACAGCCCTATAATTACTCGTATACAATAGTGTATTAAATTTTTACTTTTTTGCCTAAAGGTTTATGTTTTTTACTTTAGACTACGTAAAACTAAAATAATTAAATATAATACCTGCGAAAGGCTTTTATGGCTTTGTTTTGATCAGTAATAAAAATATCACAATAGGTACTACAGTAAACATATGATCTCTTTCTCTTTAATATAACTGTTAGGGTCAGCCAAAGTCATAAACAATTTTATAATAATAATCGCGACATTAAACCACTAAAGATAAAAAGAACCCTATATTAGCGAAATACTAATTAGTTTTACCTAATATTAAGGTCTGGATAACAAGTGCAGTTTTGTTCAATTTAAGTACTACCTGCTATGAAATTGAAGATCAATGTGTGAATAACATGTATCTAAAAATATATAAAACTACGGATTCAATAAGGGATTACTCAATAATAAGTTAATCCTTTACGTGTACGTACATATATTTGCAAGTGATAAATCATAACAGAAAAATATGGAAATCTTCGGTTATAAAGAACTGGCCGAAGAGTATTTTAGAAATAAAAAACAGGAAGATGTTCTTACTTACGTTAAAATAAAATTAAACTTAAATTCGTGTAGCACCGAAATACAAGAGCAATTATCTAATTTTGTAAAAGTACTAAAAAAGACGCTACAAAGAAGTTAGCTACAGTAAACAAAAGTTTTATATAAAAAGTGAAAAGTGGTTAGAAGGGCAACTTACTGTCGCTGCAGAAACAGCAAAGCAAGATAAGGTTGGAAGACCACGCAAATCATTGGACAACTGCAGCGATAGATCTAAGAGGCGGAAACTTAAAAATGTTAACGATGCAATTGGTTGTACAAATATAAAAGAATCTTTCCTACATCAATTACGATCACAGAACCATTTAACAAAAGTGGATATCATTGAAAAAGTTATTAAAGCTAGTCCATTGAGAACAAAACGAATTCTTAAAAGTATACCGACTCCGAGCGATGCAATACAGTACACAAATGAGGAGGCATTAGCCTTATTTCTGGATTTGAAATTAATAAAACAGCAATATATTAAGCTCAGATTGCATGCGATTGAAAAGGGCTCACATATCTATCCAGCATATCATCACATAACTGCTGCTAAAATGGACTGTTTGCCATCAAAGTATACAATTACAATCATACCAATTTCGACAGAGGTACAAATACAATCTCTACTTGATCACACAGCCGAACGCTTGCTACAATCAATACCAGGAAATGCGTTAAAGAAATATGGAAACACAAAGCTAATTCTTTTTTGCAAATGGGAATGTGATGGTTCTTCAGGACAAAACCAATACAAACAAGTTGTATGTGAAAATATTTCGGACTCGGATATGTTCATGGTGTCAATTGTACCATTGCGATTGAAAAAGATTTTGGAAGATTCAGAGACTTCGACTAGTGCAACGCAAACAATGGATGTTTGGAAAAATGAGACACCATCTTCTACGAAATACTGCAGGCCAATCAAATTTTAATTCAAAAAAGAAACTCGTGATGCCATTAACAATGAAATTAGTGATATCAAGGCCCAAATTGCAACACTACAGCCATTACAATTACAGTTAGATGGGCAGCAAATTGAATTAAGCTACCAATTAGTCCTTACAATGATAGATGGAAAAGTAGGTCAGGCTTTGACTAACACGAAGGCTGCATCCAGCTGCATTATATGCCAAGGAGCATCATCCCAATTAAACCGTGTTCCAACAAAATCATTAGATAATACAGATGCATATGAATTTGGATTATCACCACTACATGCAAGAATACGACTTATGGAACATATACTAAAAATCAGTTATAATTTGGATTTCGGGTCTTCAGGATCCATAAGAAACAATGAAACCAACAAAGAGTTAAGAAGTTCAAAAAATAAACATGTTCAACATGTTCATCGCAAAATTGGATTGATATAGATCAGCCAAAATAAGGGTCAGGCATTACAAATGATGGCAATACCGCACGAAGATTCTTTTCAGATCCAGAAACAGCATCTGAAAGAACAGGAGTGGATTTAAACCTTGTTTCCAGTTAATTTAAAAATTTTTTTTGAGTGTAAAAATTTTTTTGAGTGTAACATTAAAAAAATTCCATTATCACAAAAAATAATTATAATTATTATTAAGATCAAAATATAAAATTTTTTAATATGCAAATAAAAGAAATAAACCCATATTTCACTCCAAAAGTTAAAAAAAAAATCAAAAGTTCAACTTTGACCTAGAAGTCCTTAAGAAGTACTCAATCAATTTTAATGTAATTAAAACTGAGTCAAGCTGAACTAAATATCTATCCATTAAAAAAAAATTACTTCAATATTTTGATCGGTTCAAAAGTTACAGAATTTTGGCCAATGAAAAACGTTTTTCAGCCACTGTGCGCCGTGAGATTATTTGTGAGGCTACGTCAAGGACCGTGTCTATGCGGATAGTCCCCTAACATTGGAGCATTTAAAAACCAATATTCGTGAAATCTCCGGCGAGGCATAACCACAAATTATATTATAACTTGGGGTTAACGAATATTGTTGCAAAAACCTTCATTCGTAATGAAGCCTACCAGAGTCGAAGGTGGGAATATGGGTTCGATTCCCACCTTCGACTCTGGTAGGCGCACTGCGAGGATAGTACACTACCCACTATTCTAACGCGTCTGCCTTTCTGGAAGTTGTTAAGATGTTTTCTACAAAACAGGATATTTCTATGAATTGTTTTTAATAAGTTTTTAATTGTAATCGTTGATTTATAAGAAATAATCCCCCTTATTCTATTTGTCGTTGTCGACGTCACACGAAGTCAACACCAATATTTCGGCAACTGTACGATCGATGTCGACAACAATTATATATTATTTATAAGCTGTTACTATTCCTAAGGCTTGAAAAATGGCAAGTGGTCATCATTAACACTCAATTGTTGCTCACATCGAGCACAGAACTTACATTTTTTTTAATGTCGACTTAATGTGACGACGATGACGACAATTGGAATAGCGAGAAATATTAAGAATAAATGAGTAAATAAATAAATATGGAAATAGATGAAGAAAATATTTGTTTGGCGGCATAAGTACTTTTTTGCACGCAAAATATTAGTTTCTAAAATTAATCAGTAGCGACGATTATAATTTTTTTATATAATTTACAATTTTGCCACGTGCTTTTTAAAATCATGGGATTACGTACGCTTTGCAACGCATTTTTTGAATTCGTGTGCCAGCAAACATTTTCCATTGCACCAGTTAACGGAAGGTGTCCTCTTTAACCCTAGAACACTAATCACTTTTTTTTACAAGCGAGCGTAAATCATTAGTCGAAACAGTGGCAGATTTTTCTGGTGTCCTTGAGCGAATTGTGAATTGATTTTTTATTTTATTTTAATTTAAAATCAAACAAACCAATTTAATAATTTATTAGAAAAAATTTTTTGTGATCTGGAAATTTCATATGTGTGTGAATTTCATATATATAATTTTAATGAAAAATTATGCCTGGGATCCATAAGCTCAATATGTCAAGAAAAAATTTACTTTAAAGAAGTTAATACCGAATATACTTGAATTTTCTTATTTTAACATTATATGTTGTACACTGCGACCTTGTGTTCTTAGTAGATTCGGTTAATATGACTAATATAACTACAAAAAACCATACCTATTGAAGAGATAATAAAAGGAACAAAGACGACTTAGAATACGTAAGAGTTCAAAGTGATCGTGCAATCAACAAAAGAACTACAAACGTATGTGTAAGTGTTGTTAGACTAATCGACTGGCATTAGTGTTCTAAGTTTAAAAAGCGATCTTCAACTGAACAGTTCCCTGAGTAAATAGAAAATTAGACTAGACAATGTAGAAGGGGTCTTACTAGAGTTTTTTTCGTATAATACTACCACCCCAAAGTGAACAATGGCGTTTTCTTTTCTGAGTAAAAACTTTTTTGTTTTGGAAAAGCAAACCCCATAGGACAGAGGGGCCGAAAGATAATAATGACATGGCAATACAATTCCATTTTTAAATTACAAACACCACCTATCTTAACGAAGAATTGTAGAAGCAACTTCTACTGTTAACAGTCTTCTAAATGTTCATGGGGACATGTTGCTTTAGGTACGAGTGTGTACGAGTGTGTTTAGTTGGGGCATAAGGACGTGAGGTAAGCACACAATATTTTTGGTGGAAATAAAAATCGCATAATGTGCGATTATATTTTAGCTCTTAGAGCAAATAATGGAAATTTGAACAAAACAATACTAGTGTTGTCTACCAGTGACACAAGACCGCGGCTTCAGATCGGCTCTTGCAAGTTGCGTAACAATTTATTTGTTGCGATAAAAATTAAAGTACAACAAGAGGCATTTAAATACCATCAAAACTTATGCGAATGGACACACCCACAATAGCTAAACTGAAAGAAGCATTTTATTCAAAAATTTTTACTTTTAGAAATTTGTTTCTCATTTTTAATTTCAATATAAAATATTCACCCAATAAATCCATACCTGAACAATCTCTTCTGCTGTTTGCCAACATTTATAAAACCGTGTATCTTTGGATGGTTTTAACTTTTAAGTGTTTTCATACACACACACACACACACATACACAGGAGCAGACAAACATTCATCATTATTAGCATAACGATTAAATATTTCATAATCTTCTATTTTAATTTGCAATTACCCAGAGTCGCCAACATTTAAACATTTTCCAAATTAATGATGATGTTGTTGGCGTTGTCGTAGTCGTAGTCGATAATAATGCATCTGACAACAAATTCATCATCAATATTCTGCATTGAATACTCGTCTCAACGATCTCAAGTCTTTATTGCCCCTGTGTTGCAGCACCATGTCTCGTACGCATTATGCCATTTTCAATTGTATTTAAATTGAATTTGATAAGAGTTTTAGCAAGAAGTACCAAGAAATCCTTGCAATTACCCCCACAAGACACACAAATATTTAAATTGTATTTAATGTAAATTTAAGAGTCTCTAAATACGATTTGCAATTATTGCATTATAAATAATTGTTAATGTTTTATATAAAATTTAAGCAAAAAATTTAACAAATTGAACAAAATTATTCAATAGTTAAATTGAAGAAATAGAAAGCAAATGAATTATATATAAAAAGCATTTACCAGAAGGCAAATAGAGTTTAACTTTTTCCAAGTCAAGAAAATTTTCCGATTAATATTAGAAGAGTAAATTTATTTCGATTTGAATGAGAGTCCAACTTGATAACTCCGAACTATTTAACATCTTCTTCGCAATAATAGAACCCCCTATGATCAAGTCAAATGATCAATAAAATATATCATGTGTGTAAAAATAAATTTCGAAATTTATAGTCCTAGACACGAAACAGTTGTCATTACAGGGCTCTGTTAAGCTGATTACATAGGACTGTTAAACATTGTAAACGTTTTCATGGAATTCAACTTCTAGAGAAATTTAAAATTTGAAAAAACTGAATTTTTGAATTAAAAAGGCACTGTTGGGTATTTTGACCACTGGGGATCATGGAATAGCACTAAGTCTTTGAATAACATGTTTTATTCGCCCATTTTTTGTCATGTTCCTAGAATCCTTAATATATGTTCCTTTAGGGAGCATAGGGCTTCTGCAAAGCATATCCATTTTTATACGAGTTGTTGTTGTAGTTGTTTTCGCATTGTTATTATTTGTTTTTTGCTTGTATCGGTTTCGGTAATCGGTTCTGGTTTCAGCTAAATAGATGATTGGTCTGCTGTAGCAGGTCTAGGATAATGGGGCTGCAATCTGTCGATGCCTAGAATTAACGCCCCCTATGTATTTTAGTGTAGCGGTGAGGAACCTCGCTAATCTTTGATTCATATTTTTTCTCCCAGAAGGAGGTGACTTTGCCTGACCTTTGTTTGTAATGATGTTATCCTCTCTTCTGGGTAGAGGAGGTGGTCAGTGGGCTCATTGGAGGAATTTTTAGAAGAGGGTTGAAACCACTTCATTTTTAAAACTTGAAAAACCATGGTGAAACATTTTTGTCTTCTGCCAGGGAACGAACCTGGGGTAATCGGTTTTGTACGCAAGCACTTTAACCACTACACCACGCCACCACGCCACCACCAGAGAATCCTTGATAATGTTTCGAAAAACTTCAACATTTTGGTATGTGAATAATTTAGGTTTCCTGTTGTGTTTCCATGAGGTGTTCATGTTATAAAAAATATATAGAAGAAGCAGCATGCGTGGCATGTTGTTAGTCCACTGGGTCAAACAATGTAACCGTAATTGCACTTGGAACACGTACTGCTAGATTTGTTATCTGTAATGACAACTGGTTTGTGTCTAGGGTTATAAATTTCGAAATTTATATTCAGACACATAAATATGTCACCTTACATTTTTAAAAATAAAAATTCCAAGGAAATGTTGTTAAGCAAATATTTTACTATTCAACATTCGATGGAAAAGAAATGTCGCTTTGCTCTAGGGTCAACAGTATTGCCAGAATTCCTTTTCCAACAATGGCTAAATACCACAGAAAAAAGCAAACATCATGAATATATAACAAACGAAAGACACAAAAAAGAACTTTGTAAATAAAAGTACATAAATAAGTATTTGTATGTGTACATATCATGAAACTTTTTTTTATCAGAGGCGTCGGTCGTTGTGCCCATAAGTTTTAGGCAAATATTGGGAATTTCAAAGTCAAATTATTGGACTCCTTCAATCTAAATCTATAAAACTAATGCATTATGAAAAAGTGGAGTACAAAATTAAAACGAATTAATTGTTATTAAAAGGAATTTGTTTATTATTTTATATTGAATAAGACTAAAATGGCAGAAAACCCCCTCTACTTCCGCCTTAAATGATGAAAGAGAATGGGACTGTAATACAAAATGAAGAAAAACTTCTTTAAATTATTTATATCCATCAGTATTTCTGTAACTTCTTTGAAAATTTCTGCCAATAAAACAATTGTATTTTTTGTTCGTTATATATTAAAAATTACAGTACGGCTCTCCTGTGTTTGAACCTCGAAAAAAATGCTTAAAATGTCATATATTTGAAAAAGGCCAATAAAAAATAGAGAAATTAAAAACAAATAAAAAGGCTAAATAATTTTTTTAGCTGAATGAATTTTTCGTCTGGCTAAACAGGATGAAAAATGAATGATTTTGTGTAAGAAAAAATTTCATTGAAATATGTATGTATATCGCCGCACACTCAAATCCAGAGTATTTTTTATTCCATTATTATGTGCTATTTATTTGATTTTTCGGCTGTGCTACGATTGAATTAGGAATTGTGAACTCCTTTAGTTGCAACATCCTCAACAGCGAATGAGCGATATATTGAAAAGAAAACACTCACGTTATTTTATTAGCCAAAACAAAATGTATTTCCCCTTCAAATAAAAGAATTAAATGTACTTAAATATTTTTTTTCCTTCTCCTATTATTTGTCTTGCAATGATTGAGTGAGTGAGTGGTTGGCTGGCCGGTTGGCCGGTTGGCTGCTTGTTGGCGGCATCAGGTGGACCACCAAAAAATATTTAATAAAAATTTCATTTTCATTCTTTGGATTCTCTTTTTTACAGTTTTTCTAAGAAAAACTGTCAAAATGTCATTCAAAAACAATTTAACGGACGGCCAATACAGAAGTTTTATTGACATGAATGTCAAAGCAAATCAATAGAGTAATGATTGGCGTTAGTAAACACATCCACACATACGTATGTTTGTATGACAAAAAAAAAAACAATAAAATCAAGCTCATAAAAAACAATTTCTCGTTTAATTTTATTCTTTCGCTTTAAAAATTACCCGCGATATTGAGGTACTCCACCAAACAAAACAAAAAAAATTAATAAATAATGGCCTTGTTTACAACCAATAAAACTCCCCTTGTAAGAGCTTTTTTTATTATTGATTAAAAAACTAAGATAAATGATGCCAATATTTATATAAAAGTATAACTTGTATACAAACTAATACAAATTATACTTTTTATCTAATTTGTAATTAATGGATACAGAAAAAATACTACAAATGCGCAGAATAAAAGTTGAGATTTAGTTTAAGTATCCGTTCGATAGAATAAAACAGAATTGGGAAAAATTGCAAAATCAAATTATAAATCAACTTACCATCATACAACTGTTGCTGTTGCTGCTGCTGCTGCTTCTGGTTGGCTGCAACTGCCCGTTACCAATAATAATTACTTATTAATGCACTTAATAATAAATCTTCCGCCTGAGACGGAGATAAATAAACACCTGAAAAAATACAGATAAAAAAAGAATTATTTTATAGAAAATTTACATACACAGGGGCAGAGCTATAAAAGTGTTAATTGATAAAATTAGGGTGGGCTTAGACATACGAGTACTCCAGCCCTGTATCTTTTAAAACGGACAACTGAAAAGGGCAGATAAGTACGGCCTCATCAATCAGTTTATTTTATATTTAGAACAATGGAATAATTTAACCGCCGTGTGTGATTTCAAATATTTATTTGGAGAGTGGCCAAAGCCACCACTTAAATTGTGGGTAGGTTTCTTATACAATAGACACAATACAAAAAAGCCATCCATGATTTGGTTTGTATGGGTATAGTGGGGAAAGTTTACTTTTCTATTGCAGTGCAGTAGTGCATTTTCGAACGTACAATATATTTGAGAAAAACAAAAGTCTTAGAAGATACTCCCTCAAACAAGTAGCAAACAAAAGAAGCATACATATGTTATGGAGGTAATGTGGACTTGCTTCTTATATGTTCGCTTGGAGGCAATATGCCAACATGACTCACTGGATATTGGTTCTGGTCTTAAGTGTAAGTCGCTTGATATTCAACCTCACGTATTCTCCACTAGTTGGAGGTACTCGCAGCATCTAGGTGTAGCAAATTATAATTTGATCAAAATGAACAGAAACCATACTGGAGCTGATTACGAAACACAATAGATGCAACATGCTCGATTTTCATTGTGCTTTTTAACTCTCAAAAGTATAACAAAAGTATTTTATTGCTTAGAAAACAATTAAATGAAATACATTCAGCAGCATATAATAAATAAAAAGAGATCAAATGTTAAAGAAGTAATCATGTAAAAAGCGACATTTCATTAGATCCCAATCATTTTTAAATGAATCAAAAATTATCTTGTTGTAATATTCATCATAAAAGGGCTTAATTAATAATACTGAGAAAAAACTAATAATTTTCTTTTTTGTTTTTGGAAAAGCAATATAAGTTCCACCTATTCGAGTACAATGGGACAAAAGCGTTGCAAATATGGCAGCATTGAACTAACGTTGAATAAATATGCATTTAATTAAAATTAGCTTTTGTACACATACTGAGATATTGACAAATTATTTCTTTTTAATTTGCTGTATTGATTGAAAATACTGGAATAAAAAATGTTGTAGGAAATCGTAGGAAATTTTATGTGCAGTAAAATTTACTATATCCCTCCCATCTACGAAAAAAAATTGCATGCAAACAAACTGACGAAATGTAAATCCAGTCTCTAAGACATCTTCATATATGGATATAACGTATAGCAAATGAAACAAGTTGCATGCAACAAATTTCATTAAAACGTGCCTAGTGTTAATCGATTATTAAGACATTGTTGGATATAAAAGAAAATTAAAAGAAAATTAATTTATTTTTAGGCAAATTTATAGCATTAAATTAAAAAAAAAAACAGTCTTTTTCTACTCAATCTGTCACATTGTTAAACTCACAAATCCATCATTTCCTCCACATCAATTTAAGTTTTTTTTTTCATAAAATGATCGCAATCACTTACTTCCCTGCAGCAAGCAAGAAAAAACTTTTTGCATTTTTCATTTCATTATTAAGAAAAAAAATAATAATAATCATTTTGTTTATGATTTGAATACGAACTGCAATCCATTAATATCTTTTTTTTCATTTTTGTTTAAACAAGATACAATTTCAATAATTATTTATAAATACTGAAAAATAAATAGCAAAAACTTAGATTTATCTAAATATCATGTTCGTTTCAAAACTTTAAGCTCAGTACCACAAACCTCCTTTGTAATCACAAAATGTTGAAAAAAAAGTTAAGCAACAACGACTTAGAAAAAAAAAACACCTTGAGAAAAAAATTAACAAACTTTCAACCATGTACTACTGTTAATATTTAAAGTGCCAACAACAAACTGCAGCGGCATAAGCTTCTAATGTCGCCTTTAAGCAACCTTGCGCACGCGTTGCAAATTAAACTTTATTAAAAGCCTCGTTTTGCCGCCAACTAACTGGATTGACGCCTCAGGTTCCCATTTAAATAGACGTTCAGACAGGCCCAACTAAAGCAAACATAAATAATGAAATTATCAACAACAACGTCTTGTAAATTAAAAATTCACTTAGAAATCAATGAAACAGCCAACAAATCAAACAAGCATTCGGCCAACTACCCAATAAAATACAAACACAATTAACAAGATGTTGAAATGTGTAAAATTGAACAGCTACTGCAACAGAATAACAAAATCGGCCACAGGAACTTTGTGCCAACAAAAAACAAACAAAAAAATTTTTTTTAATATTTAAAGAACTGTTTTACACACCTCTGCTCTATGACGGCCAGCCGCTAATCTTAATTAAGACTTGTTGACTTTACACTTTTGCAAACACTCTTATTAAAGTACGAGTAAAAAAATTAGATGAAAAGGTACCCAAGGAATGGAGGATAATTTTCTTACGGGAGGAATGACTGGAAACTTTTGCTTGTTTTTTTTTTTTAATTTTGACAGTCATCAAAGTAAAACAGTCACATTTTAGATCTTAACGATTCAATCAAACTTGATTTAATAAAATGAAAATGGCCGAAAAACCATTGAAAATTTCAAGTCCTTTTATGAAATTTTTTGGTTAAACCAAAATTAATTACTCTGGCTCGAGTATTGACTTTCTCAAATCAGTTTAATATACATTTCTTTTCTTATCAGACAAATTCATAGGATCAATTACCGCAGTCGGCATTTCCAAGTTTTCATACTTTTGAACTTCTGTCATTCAAAGTTTATGAAAATTTCTAAAGATTTTACTCGATAATAAGCTTGACTTATAAATTGTTAACAAATTACCAATCGAATTTATAGTTCATTGGAAGGAAAAGCGGTGTAAGTGAAAAAAATAATTGTTCATTTTTTTAATATGCAAATTATTATTTATTATCAGGTCGAATACAAAGACAAAAGAAAATTGTTGCAGATTTCTTATCAGATAATTCGGCCTAAAGACTTCCTTCACATACATACGTGTATGTGTGTGTCAAGAAAAATCGATAGCTAAATGTTTCTGCTCCACCGTTGAAGGACAATAAAACTTGAAAAAAGATTTCTTGCACAACTGCGAGTACTCATCATTATATTGATTCGTAAAAGTGTGCCATAAGTTGTAGCTTCTCAAGAATATGTAAGTATGTAAGCTCCTCTCGATATCCTTGTGCGTATTTTGGGCACATGAAATATGTTTAAGAGAGCAAAATATTCAAATTAAAAAAATACAATGTATACAAAGTAATTTTGTAGAAGACACTTTTTCAGGAGGTACTTTTTCGATAAGTACGCCTTCCAAAGGAACCTTTTCATACTATACATCAAAATAAACAAAAATCGAAAGGTGATCTTTTAAAAGGTATATTTCAGGTGCTTTTCCAAGTGCTGCCTTTTTCAAATACTTTTCACAGTGTATTGTTCACAAAACCATATCTTTTAAGAATCTGTATTTATGTTTTCTTCAATGAATACATTTCATAAAGGTAAATTTTTTTGTTTCAAAAGAGACCTTTTAAAAGCCATTTATATTTTCTTGAAAGGTACTTATTCAGAAAGGACTTTTTCAAAACGTACTTTTTCATAAATTTCTTTATCAAAAGGTTTTTTTTTCTTAAATGTCTTTTTCAAAGGGTACTTTCTTATAACTATCTTTTCCAAAAGTACTTTTTCACAACTATCTTTTTCAAAAAGTACTTTTTCATAAATATCTTTATCAATATGTACTTTTTCAATAAAGTACTTTTTCAAAATGTACTTTTTCAATAAGGTATGTTTTCAAATGTACTTTTTCAATAAGGTACTTGTTCAAAAGGTACCTTTTCAATGGATATTTTTTATGAAACTTCTTTTTTAAATTGTTTTCTCTCTAAATGTACTTTTCTAAAAAGTACTCTTTCAAAAGCCAGTATTTTAAAAGTAGTTGTTAAGTGACAATATTCCGAAAGCAGGTTTTTTAAATGTCCTTTGTTTCGAAGGTCATCTCATAAAAGATATTTTTTCAAATGATAATTTAAAAAAAAAAACTTTTTCTCAAAATTTAGTTTCCAAAGGTATTTTCCAATCGTTACTTTTTGGGAGACACTTTTTAGTAAAAAAAAAAAATGCAAAAAAATTTTTCCAGGAGGATCCTTTCGAAAAGAGGATCTTCTAAAAGTAACTTTTATTCGACGGCCTTTTTCAAATATTGTTTTAAGACACACGTCTTCCAACTGTAATTTTTTAATACGCTGTTTTAAATAAACAATTCTCTACGAGAAAGATGGTCACTTTTTAGAGGTAACATCTATGGAACTAGAAAGCAAAACACATGCAACTCTAATGAAGTCAGAAAGCAAAAGCGGAAAAATCGCTGATCCCCTTCAAAACTTTAACAAATTTGCGTATACGTGACGTATAATGTGTCACATTCTATACTACGTATACGCAGAGGATTATTTGCCTTGGAAACATTTTTTGTTGTAATTTTAGGAATTTTTCACTTTTAGGCAATTTCCGATAGTTTTGATTTTTGTAAAGTCACGATTGAGTTGCCGAAAATCCTTGATTAGAATGACTTTCAATACAATAAAAAAAAAGATTTTTTTTGGATTTTTTGTGAAACTATTTTCTTTCTATTTATTATAAAAACCATGTTGTAATAAATGTCAGGTATTGCTTCATGCCTTCCATTTACTTTAAATCGCTCTATGATGTAAATACGTTATAACAAGGACTAAAGAGCTAAAGCAGGCAGGCAGGGTATCCTTCCCATACAGTGTTAATCGCTCATAAAATGCAAAAATTAAGTTAATGAATCTCTTTCGCCAAACATCAGTCTTTCATTAAATTACTTTTTTTAACTAATAAAAGATGTATTCCAAAAAATATTTTTTCAAGAACAAATTTTTTTATAGAATTGAAAGGACATTTTTAAGAGTTCGAAAGATTTTTTTCTTAACAATTTTTTTTTGTAAACATCATTTCCTAAAATGGAATTCTTTTTAATATTAGATCGTTTAGTGAATTATTATAATTATTTCAGCATATATTTTAAATAAAACTTCGAACATGTAAATTACAAAAATACCAGTAAGTCTGCCATAAAGATCTTAAATTTATTACAATAAGATTTGTACGAACAGCTTAATTTAATCCCCTTTTTATTTAAGAATATTGAGTCAGTGAAGACGTAAAATTGTTGCTTTTTAAGTAAATGAATGAGTGCCTTTAAAAGCTAAAAAATAAATCATGTTAATTTGTTCATCGTTTAAGGATGAGCAAACAATCTCTCTACTTCATCAGTTTGCATTAAAAACTCACTATTCATTCATTTAGTCCTTGTATTAATTTGTCAGTCATTCATTCCTTCACCTCGTTTTTGAACGATGTTTAAATATTAAGAAATAATTTCAATTTGCCAACTTGTCATTTGTAATGGATGTAGATTCAACTTGTGCTCTACAGAGAGTATTTATAGTGTCTGATTAATTAATTAACAACGTTCCAAAGTGTTGCAAGAGGACTTAGAGAAATGAAATGAATTTATTTGCCTTAACGCTGCTTCTTTTTTCTTTTCTAGATTTACCAATAAAGGATTTTCTCAAATTCATTGCAGAGGGATTGCAGAGTGGCAAAGAAGGTGATGGTGGCCTTTGTATAAATTCACTTTCAGTTTCATTTTAGATGTAGGAAATTAAGTAAGATATCGTCAATGCCTTATTGGGCTTTATCTCCCATCAGCGATTGCTGGCCTTAATGTGACTACAATTGGCGCCAATTACTTCCAACATTTAGTTTGTTTAGCTTAAAACACATAAGCCAACAACAGCAACAACATCAATGAACATAAACATATAAAAAAAATTAATAAAAAACTACAAGCAACGAATAAGAAATATAAAAAGAAAAACTTGCACACAAAAAAGCCAAAAATGGCAGCGCCAGCAAATTCAAAAGAATCACACGTAAACAGCACCAAGTTGGAGCTTAAAGAAAACTTAAGATGGCGAAAAAAACGAAGAGAAAAAAATAAGTTATTATATAATTTTCGTTTAGACAAAAAGATTTCAGTCGTGTTTATTGTATGTTGCTACACATGTATTAAATGATATAAATGATTTAATACACATGACTCAGAGGAGGAGGCAGCCACAGCAGCCTCACCGGCATTAACAGCAATCAATACATGTTTGGAAGACTAGTATTAGGCGAGTGAGTATCATTGTCATCGTCTCCAGTTACAAGCAAATGTCACGCATCGATACTGATGAAGCGGCAAAACTTTACCTATAGCGACCAAAACTAGCAAATTGACAGAAGGACGGACATTTGAAGTTTGAAACAAAGAATGAACATGCCAATTGAAACTAAATTTGAAAATCGAATTCGTATTCACAGTTGCATGTGTCCTGTGAGAAAACAACACAACAAATGACAGAGACTTAAATGGATTTCATTTAATTACAATTCCAAGTCACACGCACGTACATTCATCCGTTTTGTAAATCAAGGAGATGAATTCGATACGACCACAGCAGCACGGCAACACCTGCAGTAACACTTTGCCATTGACAACAAAACTTCTATCAATTTAATTGCCATTTACGACTATTGTTTAAGCCACCTACTCCAATTTGTATCTATGAGAATCAAATGCAAACACTTGCTGGCAACATAATCCCAGTCGCGTTTATGTGCGTGAAGAAATAAGCTTAACAGTGCGAAGATGATATACAGCAGGAATTAGAAAATTGTTGTGTTACATGTTGGAACGAAAAAAAAACAGTTAAAAAACCAATGAGTTCCTAATAACAAATCACTGATCAAAAAAACATGCTGTATTTCTCACATTTTAATAGAATAACAAAATATAATTAAAACTGATATTTGTTTTGTGTCCATCAAACTTGTCAGTAGATTTCAACCTTCATGTTTGGAAGGGGTTCAACCTCGCACGCTTATAGAAAATTTTTCATAAAACATATGAGAATTACAAAACTATTATCACTCAAAATAGAAATTGTTTTGATTTATTATTCAAAATACAAGTCCGCATAAGCTTTTCGCTGATACTTCAATGTGACTAATTTTACTTGAAAAACTTTTCCAGCGCTTTTTGTTATATAAGGTCTTGAACCACCATCTGAAAGGTGATATGAGTGAAAAATGGGAGGAATACTTTCATTTGGACATTAAAGAAATGAATAAATGATACACCCGGGTGGTCGAAGTTCAATAATGATGACTGATTATTGTTGGTCACTTCCCACAGAACATCAAAATGCATCACATCGTAGAAAAACTATTTAAGAAACTGCGTGAAAAAAGGAACATGAAACAAAAGGAAATAAACATTTAAATTTGAAATAAACATTTAAATTTGTAAAAATATGTGTAATATATGAAAAACCTAAGCTGGGAACTGTGTTGCAAGCACTACATGTTATTTTATATTCCTGTGCAACTTTCGTTTTACAATTTTCTCACCGTTTAACGTATATACAACTTATTCTATGATATTTCTTGAATGAATATTAAAATTTTAAAATGTTTCTGACCACCCGCTTACAGTCACGATGACTAATATTTGAGCCTTTTATCACCAATAGAACGTGTCATGGCAGACAGTCAAGGGTTAATTTTATGCAAAACTTCCCAGAAAACATATTGCATACTTAACAATGCAGTGTAGACTGTTAGAAGAAGAAAAAAATGACAAAGAATATTTAAGAAGAAAAAAACAACGTCGGCGTGTGGCAAAACGTGCGATGATGCGCGTTTGACTCACCATTGTGTCAAGCAGCACAAATATGGTTATTAAAACGACAACTATTACAAACAAAATAATATTATTCAATAAATAACAACATTGTTATGATCACTTAATGTTGGCGACTAAAAACAGCATACACTCACACAGCCACACACATTCACACACACACACACTCATATTGAGACATGGAGACCAAAAACTTTTATCCTTTTATAGTTAAATTAACTGAAGAAAAATCATATCTTTATGAGTTGATCTTTTCATCTCTGCAACAACTACGATTGTGTGTCGGATGCGAATGGAAAAAATATGAATGCAACAACAACAACAAGAGAAACATTTTGTTTTTTTTCCTTCTTTTCTTCAGAATATTCGGGTGAACGTGATTTATTCATAGATGGCGCTTAAACATTGTGTCTGGGGTTGACTGCAACAACAAAAACAACATCGATTGTTACTCAACACGGTCAGCACGATTTTCGGTTAACTGACGCCGCCAATACAGCCAGCAAACAGTCATCCAACCAAACAGCCAATAAACCAAAAATGATCGGGATAAAAAATCCAAAAAGAAAAATTATTGATTGCATGGCGGCTGATGCACTACAGCAGCAGCAGCAGCAACAGCAACAGCAAAAGCAATAAAAAAATTATACTAAAAACCCACCGTGCAACATAAAACATCTATGCAGCATAAGTGGTGTCTATGGCGGCGGCATTTAAACGAGAAATATTTTCTATCTATCGCCATGACACACAATGTTATGAAAAATAACAACTGAAATCAATAGAAAAAAATATGATTACGTTGGTGCGAGATGGTATCTCAATGACCGTAAAACAGAATAAATGAACAGCAACAACCAATTCATAGCAACAGATATGACAACAACAATAACAACAACGACGACGACGAAGAAGAAAAAAAAAACAGAAAAATTAAAACTCTAATGTATCAAAATATTCGGGTTCAGATGGCAAGTGTTGTTGATGTCTTTTCGTTTTGTTTTTTCTTCGTTAGAAAATCGTTTGTGGGCTTAAGAAAATATGAACAATCTGTGTTGTTGTTGTTTGGCTTATATTTATATATAAAAATATCGCTTTTTAATTGATTTTTTAAAGATGATTATTGTTATTTTATTGTTAGTTATTATTTATTGACAACAACTGAAGTTGAAAACAATAAAAGCAGCAACAACACACAGTAGCCACTCACAACAAAACTGCTCGCTGCGGGTGCTTAGAAAAATATTGGAAGATATTTTCAACCAATTTTGAATAGTGGATGGCAATTTAAGTTTTTCCTTCAGTTTGTACCCTTAAAAATTAGCGTTGAGCAACGAGAATTAGATTTAAATTTACTTGAGCCAAATTTTAATTAAACACTTTCAAATATACGCGAAAAGTTCGCAAGTGATATAAATATCCACCATAATATGGATGCCTCTTAGAGAGCTCAAAGAGCCATATTAAGTTGATTTTTCTTAGACAAAATCGAAAGAATTGTCAAAAATTAGAATCCAATTTCAGTTCACTATTGAAAAGGGAATTTTCTCAGGAAAATAATTTTCTAATTATTAATTGGACAGTATTTTTATGTTGGTGGTCACATTGGAAAGTAGATGACTGAGTTTTGTATGACCGACCATTTATTAGATCTGTCTAAATTTAGGTGCATGCCTGCCGTAATAAGCGTTCAATAACAGTGTTCTGTACACATGCTGCCATCTTCAGGGGCGCAAGAGGTGTGGTTCGCGTGCGGCCTATTCAATGCAAATTCTCTTCACAATGCAGGACCATGCACAGACACCTTGCTAAAGTGCTGGAGCTATTTATTCTCCTACTAGCCCAACGGCCTAGACAGTAAACAAACCCTATTATAGGCCGCTCACTATCCGCAACTACCAGATGAGCCCCTGTGGAATAATTTCTTTTTACTCATGTTGAAAATAATTTTATGTGGTGGTGTTTGTACAAAAGTATTCTTAGCCTACTGTGATTATGTATTTTGTAATAATCAAACACGATGGAGAATTCTCATATTGTACTTGTTTGTATTATTTTATAAGCTATTTTTTATTGCAAATAATATTCCCGTAGCGGTTCTAAACTTGAAGCAGTTAGAAAATGTTCGTTTGAGGGGCGACATTGAACTTTTTGCTTCAAATTGAAATCCTTCAACATTATAGTGGGACTTTCTAACGGCCTTTCTAAGGTGTGTAAATCACCTTCACCTTCTGTCCCGTCTAGAATATTTTTTGTGAACTGTGTTTTTTTATTTATTTCTATATAAATATGCGCACATAAATTTAGATGACCATTAAAACTCTGTCCGAAAATTTGATGAGTCCCAAGGTCCTTATGCGAGGTATAGCTCTGCTGGCATTTCCGATTCTATATTGCCGAATGCTTTTTTTAATATTTTTTCCATTTTTTATTTTTGCTATATTTTTCTATCGTATGTATGATTAAACAATAAACTATTGAGTTGTTTGGCACTATCGATTTTAGCTCCTTTTTGTTGAACGTCAATTTATGGTTTCAAATATGTCTAAAACACACATGAATGCAACCTTTTTTTCTATTTAAACAAATGTGCAAGTACAATATACATAGAAACATGTACATACGGACGTACGGACGTACGTGTAGTGCAGTAAATTTAAGTCGAATGGCAATAAAAAAGATTTAAAATTTCTGGCATTCGAGCACATAAAACAAAATCATTTGACAACCAAGATCAACTCTGGTCACAACAAAGACATCGAGTTCATTAAAGCGCACGCGCAGTGTTCAACACAACAAAAACGGAATATAACTTAACTACTACTACTGCACCAACAACAACAACAACAATATACTTGTAGTTGGCCCACAAATACCTACGAGTCGTATTGAAATGATAATAACAAAATGTGATTAAAATAATAAGCCCAACATTTACAACACAAACAACAAGAACAACAAGAACAAAAATAAACAAAACACACACACACACACACACATATGGACACACACACACACACATTCACACATGCCTGCTCTCCATTAAATGCATGTTTGTTGTCCTAAATAATAAACATGTCTGCAAATATTTCGGTCTCATTTCAACAGTTTTCAAGAAGCCAACCGGACTTCTGAAATAGAAAGACCCGTGCAGACTCGTTGGCAAAAACTTGTGATATTTCTTGGGCAATTTTGTCAGTTACAATGACAAGCACTTGAATAGTTTTGTTAATTTTAAAGCAGCAATTTAGGTACAAATTATTTGTACATTTATTTTGCTAAAACAAGCAGTTCCAATTCTAACAGCCAATTAACGCCACTTTGCTGTTGTCGTACATAAATTGTTAAATCGTTTTAATGGATGTTGTCTAAGACATTCGGGGACATAATTTGATTTGCAAAAATACTAGGATCAGACAATTTAAATAATAACTTTTGAAAAGTAAAGGAGACTTAACGACTAGACTGAGTGACAAAACAGTTCATCTCATTCATTATAATTCTTTTGTTGTAGACACAAGCTTAAAGGTCGTATGAACTACCCAGGAAAAGAAGAGCTTTTAAAAAAGTTCATGCAAATGCTGAGATTATGATTTAGAGATGGTGAAAATTTCAATAATTTTCAGCAATTTTAGCAAAGAGAAGATGACATTGGAAGATAATCTCTTTTTCGACGATTGTTCACCGATTTGGACCTTGTGTCCAATAGTGTTGCCTAAATGATTTCTCCAATAATGGCTAAATGCAGAAGAAAATATTAAAAATGGCCAAACAACATGGAATGTAAAAATAATGAGGATTAAATGGAAATGAAGGATGTAATTTATATTATTTTTACAAAAAATCGACAAGTTTTTTAAATTAAATGAAAATGAATAATTCGCAAGTTTAGGTTCTCAAGAAACAAACAAAGCATATTGTAAATAAAAATACATATCGTGCGCTTACCGGGAAAAAGCTCAGGTAACATCATTTTTGATTTTCACTTTTTCATCGCAAACGATGATTTACGATCTTTGGAATTAAATGCTAAAGCTCTATAATCGTGTAAACTTTGTATTACAAATGTAGAACAAAATCAACTTGCAGAAGCCATAGAACTTAGTGCAAAGGCAGTTAATAGAAACGATTCTCCTGCAAAGTTTTCTGTTTGTCCTTTGGGCTTTTTTGGCAGTTAAAGTATGATGTATATGAATAAGTGATGTTACAAATATTCGTATTTGTATTCGCGACTATTCGAGAAAATTAAGCGAACATTTATGGAATATTTTCGACAAAAAACCATTTAGTACATAACACAAAGATATATAAATTCTCAACAAAATTTTAATAGAAAAAACTTTGTTTTGAACTTAAAAAAATTATCTTCAATCAGAGTAAATGGGGATGAGTTTTGAACATACGCAATGTTGCAGCTTGTGTAAGATCAAATTATCAAGGATGGCAATTGTGACATACAAGTAAAAATCCATTTTCAGTTTGTCCTAAGAATGTTAAATTTGACAGTGTGCTAATCTGTTTCGAATTTATTAATATTAAGTGTGATTGAATACTTTCTCGATAATAATAGTTCAAAAAAAATATATATAAATAAAAAAAATTCAAAAAATCCCATAGTGCATTTTTTTAAACTTTCATGGTAGTCAAGTAAGACTCTTATTAAAAGTAAGAATGAATTACTTCTATAATTCTGTAAAACTCAATTTGAAAATACTTTTCTTTATAAAAACAAAATCTATTTTCTTAAATCTGCATGAAAACATTATTTTTCTTCACTCTGTAAGTGATAAATTTACTTTCACATAAAAAAAAGAAATCATGATCCCCACAAGTTTGTAACTTTTCCATATGTAAGTTCTTCTCCCATTGGTAAATAACAAATCGCAATACAATATTAAATTATTTTCTTCACAAAAAAATTTAATAAATAAAAACTTTACTTTTCTCAAAATATTGAAATTAAGGCCCATATCGGCGAATAGGAAAAGAGAGAGAACATTTTGCAATGAAAATCCAATGAAAAAATTATAGGAGATGATCTCAATTTCCACTAGTTCCGGAGCCATATCTTATTATTAGCAATACCGTTCTAGAAGCTCCTTTTTTACTGGGTTCCTACCCAGTACTCAAATCAAGTTCTTGCCACCACTTTGAGGCAGCAAACCATAGTATTATATTTACCTGCACACTTAGTGCATTTAAGATAACATAATTTTTCACTTATCTGCATACAAATTGTGCAAGAACTGCTTTTGCTGCAAATTCTAAACATTGCAGCAGTTAATTTTGATTTCCTTTACTCGCAGAAGGCATAGTTTTTACAAATTTTACCCATTATATTCCCTTACTAATCAAATTAAAATATTTTAAGCAACGCCACTTTGCATTGATATTGCGAGTGACGTTGACATACGAAATTTTAAAAACATAGAAGTAAAAGTTGCAAGTGTTGTAGCAAATATTTACATACAATGTTTACCAACAACATTCATACAACAGCTCTGGCTGTAGTTTGCAAATCGGAAATAAGTTAATACGAATTTAACATTTTGCAGCCAAACTAAGGACTCTTCCAATAGGGACATCCAAACTTTAGCAGTTGATAGCGACCATATTTTTGAAACTACATCTAAATTAAACTGACCTTCGTAGACTAGTAGGTAGTGTACTAGACTCGTAGTGCGAAGGTCCCAGGTTCGAATCCTGCCGCAGAACTCTGGCAGTGTGTGTCTGATAATTAAAGGGAGCGCACAACAAGCCTTCACTGGCTTAAGTGTATGTCGTATGACATGGGCTATCACACCCCTCCAATCAACCTAACTTAACCTAACCATATCTAAATGATAAATTTTTTTTTTATCAAAAGGAGTGTTCTTTTCGTGCAACATTTCACTGGCTTGTGCCATTTTATGTCCACCATAATCGTTCACCATTTCTGGATGAATGTGTACGTCAACAAACAAAATTGATGAGTTTGGAACGATACCAGTCCACAAGAAATCATAGAGCGTCCAATGTATCCCGAAAAAATCAATGTTTGGTATGGACTTTGCGCTGGTGGCGTCTTCGGTTTATATTTCTTTAATAATAATGTTGGCCAGATCGTCACCATCAGTGGGGAGCGGTATAGGTTGAAGATTATTAACTTTTTACTAACTAACTAACTGCGTTACATGCCACATAGCTCATGCCATATTAAAAATTCTGCCCAAAATATTTGACATGGCATGGGCATCTTACGTGGAGGTGATGTGAACTTGCCACCGAAATCTTGCGATTTGATCCCGTTAGACTTTTTCTGGTAGAGTTTTAAGGTCTAAGGGAATAAGCTAAAAGACACAGCGGCCCTTAAGGCCTACATAGTCTATACCATCGGTCAAATTCTGCATTAAGTAAAAATTCTGTATTACCAAATAAAAGAGAATGATGTGTGGAAACAAACGAATATAAAAAAATTTTGGACAAATGTGCTCTTATCCTTTCAATCTTCGTGGCTCACTTTTCAAAAAGTGAATTAATCCTTTGCCATATTTTTGGCCATATTAGAAGCATTGACTTAAGGTGTTATTCCTGAGGACATGTTTCGTTAGTTGTATTATGTAAAATTGTCGCAGGGAAGCCATGTTTGACCCTGACCCCACTAAATATTGTCACCAAACGGAAATATGACTCATAAGCCTTGTGAAATGATTTACGATTATTTACTGCAATAGTTGCATCCAGTCAGTATCATAAATTTAATATAAATCACAGTGAACACGTTGTATTCTGTTACCAAAAAACTAAAAACATATCAACTTCAACCTTGTCATTAATAAATAATTCTTTAATTGAATTACACGCAAAATTAAACATTAATGTTCAAAAATTAAATCTCACGTTTTATTTCTTATTTTAGAATTTTTCAGCCAACAATTGCCAAAAACAAAAAAAAAATATTTCAACAATGGTGGGAGTCAGTGGTGTGCAACTTAATATGGATGTTATATCCACAAGATAACACGATCTAACATAATTATTTCATATAATTAATGAGTCAATAATTCTTAGCAAAAAAAAACTTTATATAGAAAAAAAATAAAATAAATCGTTTAACAATGAGCCAATTAAAAAGAGACTAAAACATTAAGATTAGAAATTAAATAAAAACATTAAATTAATACTATTACTGGCTTTTAAAAAAATACTACTACAACAAAGTATTAATTGTTGTTGCTTTAATGGATTTATTTATTTAATTTAACAACTTTAGAGTCCCTCCATAAATGGAAGTCATGCATATGGATGTTGTGTGTTGTGGTACAAATGTATGTTTCAATAAGTAGTGCCAAAAACAATAGCATTAACAATAACAACAAGCAGCTTTAATAAAATAGCAGCATGTACAAGTAGCAAGCACAAGCGCTAAGCTGCAACATACAACAAATACACAACCCCAATTTTATTGACAACAATAAAACGCGACAAATGTCACGATTACGATTTTTGATTGCAACACTTTGGGAACACCAACAAACAAATAGCAAGTAACAACAACAACAATAATAATAATAATATGGAAAATAAAACAACAAGATGTGACAAAAATCGCGGTAGTTTTCTATTGTTGCTGTTGTTCTTGCAGCAGTATTGAAATTTATTGTTTCGTTTGTATCGCGGCTGTGAGATAAACTTTATTATGTATGAGAATATATCTGAACCGACAAACAAACATACAGGCATGTACATATATTTGACAGAATGTATGTTTGGGGATTAATATCACATAAAGTTTACGTATGTTAATCTATATACGAGTAAATTGACAAAACACAGCAGCGAACAGAACAGATCCATGCAAACAAAAAAAAAAACTTACCCAACTCCAACTCCAGCGACAACAGCAGCGACAAAAACTGAAATGAAAATAAATCTGTACCTTTTATTGTACCTCCAGCATTTCAAGTCCTGTTCCTATGAACATACACACACACACACTCTACACCAAGCCATGCCACATTTCAATACCGCATTGATATTGAGTGCACCCTAGAGAATACGAGTAGTTTGCACAAGTATATCATGTTAGAGAATTATGTTTGCTTTCAACAAGCAGCAAGAAGGTAAGCGTGTTGCGGCAGGATTATTGTTGTTCATGTCGTTCTTGCGAAATGTATTAGTGTGCGGTTTGTTAGCATGTACTACCGCTCGTACTACTAGTGTTTGTTAAGTAGGCGGCGTGTATGTTTAGTCGAGGTTGGCGATTGTGGCATGATGTGTTAAAGATTGTGTCTGACAATCGCAAAAGACACACAGATTCATTCGTTAACAACATGCAGTAGAAGAAGCCAAACAATCTTGATCTTAAAATTAAATCGAAAAGTGTTTAAATTCCCAAGCTGCATACATTTTTTAAACGCAAGAAATTTCGTTGTCAATATGTCTGGAATTTCTTTAACGTTCGGTTGAAGTTTATGCAACATGGTTGGTTGGTTGTCTTAAGCAGAAAAAAATTCATTTTAAAATTATTTGAATATTTTGTAAATCAATAAGGACATTTTAAAGCATATAAGAATAAGACAGTTTCTTGGTCTAAAGGCAAAAGGTATTTCCTACAACAGAAATAATTTCAAGGTGGTCCACATGGCAGTTTATGTTGGAGTTAAAGTGTTACTTGAACATTTTTAAAAGTTTTCGTTCCTGTTTTTTATAGTCTTCTAGATAAACAAAATGACTTACACTAAAATAACGTTAAGAAATGTAGAAAATGTAATGAAGAAATTTCATTATGCACCGCAGCACGAGCTGCACATCACGCCACTGATTTCGAAAAAAAAACGTTTTTGATCACTGTGGCCACTGAAAAATTTCAGGCAACAGCAAACTTTTCATGTAATTCTAGCTTCAGCAAGGAATATTTATTTGATGTCTTTCCATTGCTCCCGGCGTAAGTCTTTTCCACAAGATGCTCATTTGCTGCAGCAACGTCATAACTCAAGATATAAAACAATATTACCCTCGCAAGCGGAGACTGTGCAAGTTGTTTCGGTAAAATATTTACACAATACAATGAGCGATGTAAAGATAACGAGCACTTGTGCTTATTGACGAGGGCGTGGCAATAAGTCCATGACTTCCTGAATTCCCCATTTATTACTTGCAGGGCACCTGATCCTGTCAAAAGACATCTGTGAAATGTCTTCTACCATAATTTGAACAAGTTTCGTCATTTAGTTTGTGTTTGGCAGTCATTGACTGACTACCTTCAAAAGGGTTAAAGTATTTAATGGCGATTATTATGCCAACTTATTGGATCGATTTAATAAGCATTTGAGAATAAAAATGACCGCATTTGGCCAAAAAAAATCATTTCTGCCAGAACAATGCAATGGCGCACACATGTCCCGCTTTCACGGCAAAGTTCCAATTGGGCGACGAATTCTTCCCTCAATCATATTATTTTCCGCATTTAGCCTAGACTAACTATTTCGTGTTTCCAACTCATAAGAGTTTGCTCGATAGAAAGAGGTTTGACTCCAATGATGAAAATCATTGGATGATGACCTCGACAAATCTCACAAATATATTTTTGGAAGGGATAAAAATTGGAGAAACGTTGGTGAAAGTGTTTGGAACTCAAAGGAGACTACCACTGATAACCAACTTCTTTTGGCTTGAATTAGATGACATAAATTCCAACGACATATGGTTTCAACAGGACGGCGCTACATGCCATACAGGCGATGCCACAATGGACATTATGTATGATTAATTTGGGAACATGGTCATCTCTCGTGAGGATGATGCGGCCATCGAGATCGTCCGATTTTACATCTTTAGAGTGTATCTTGTGGTTTGTCTTAAGTCTTAGGTCTAAAATACAAATCACAGCGTCTCTGAAAAGCAACATGACCCATGCCATCGGTCAAATTCATGCTGATTTATTCGCCAGAGTAATTAAAAACTGGACATTTCATCGAATTTATTTTCATAGTGCAACAATATTCCTGTTTATTGCTCTGTCTTCAAAAGTTTTTCTTCTCACTTTCGTATATTTTAATGACTTGCCTTGTTTTTTAGGAATTTTCTATTTATAAAGGTTAAAATCTCTTAGCAGTTCCTATAGGAGACATCTTACCAGTTTCATGCACTGTGGTCCACATTGAATTTTAAAATAAAAATTAAAGGAGTTCTCTGCATAATACTGATTAATTCTATTCTAATGCGATTAAATAATGAAGAGTTTTATTTTTAAAGCTATCGCAAAAATTTCCAGTCGAATTGCCTGGAGCATGTTGCAAAATTGGATGAAAAAGCAAAGAGAATTCAAGAGCTTCATATCCAAAAATTACTTAAAGTGGGAATATTTCTCAATAGTACTAAATTTGATTGTTGCAGCATTAAATTTTTGAAATTGAATTGCCTCAAAAACTGTAATGCTGCACCAACAGTTTTGCCATACCTGGTAGAAAACATTACTGAACGCATGAACAAAGTAAAGACAGATAATCAAAAATCCTCCCTAAATTTTCCATTCGTGACTTTTTTCTTAGCCCGTAGGCTTCTTAGCCCGATCGTCTACAAAAACAAGAGTGGCACCTTTAAAATCAAGCAAAATTATTAAAAAAAAAATCTGAATTGACAAATTCAGTACCCGAAATCAAGTCAGAATTCGTTATAAATTTTACAAACAGGGAGCGAATGTCTGCTAAATCAAAAATAAAAATGGCTTTGGCTCCCTAAAACAATCATTTTGAATTATTGTTCATTACTTTTTGGAATGTACATTTAGTATATGAATTAAATATTAATTCCGACCTTTAGCGTAAAATTGTATAAAAGAAACACACACAAAAATAAACCGAATTCAATGTGACTTGTGAAGCCATTTATTAATTCTATTATTCATGTATGAAGGATTTCATTAAAATTTTTCCCTGTCTCATTTATACACAAGTTTGATACCCCTGGGAAATACGTGTACTCGTATACGAATATTAATTTTTTTCCTGATTCATCCTGTATATAACTCCAGCTGCAGAACGTTCAAAAATTGCAAGGACTTGGTGCTTCCTTCCCTCATCCTTGTTGTTCAACAACACGCCATGTTGAGCTTTCTGATAACGAGAATGTATTTTTTCGTTTTCGTAACCCGAGATAATAAAATCACTTGTTTTATTTAATTGTTTTTATGTTTCTCTTTTGTCAGCAATAAAACAACACGAGCATACACACAAACTTTGAAAATACTTCCTTGCCCCCTCTCCCCCCACACATACCAGCAGCAGACAGTTGAAGCGTGTGTACAGGAGAATAAAAGGGATGATATGATAAGCAAAGACGAAATTAAAAAAAAACTTGGCTGAACTGCATTTTTGTAAAAGTTTTTTTCATAGTTTTAATTCTTCAATAACTTGAGAAGTTTTAAGGAACACAAACAGTGTCTGTTCTACTGCATGTTGCAAGATCGTAAAAGTTCTCTACATTAAAAAATATTCATAATAAGGAATGACTTCAAGTTAAACAAACCTGGCTTGTTTAGCTTTCTTTACATCTCTCTTGGATCATATTATTATTGGGGATAATCATTTAAATTTTTACACCCGTTATCCTTGTTGGGTAGAAACCAAAGGACAGTTTGTAGGCAACAGATGTCAAACACCGTGACATCATAATTGAATTATAGTCCTTAGATTCCTGTCTGGAATAAATCCTGATAGTTAAAACTGCATTTTCATAGACATATTGGAGTTTCAAGACAATTATATTTATTGTCTTTGACCATAAAAAAGTAACAGCGTAATTGTCCTGACCATGCCACAACCATAATTACGAAATAGTTTCATTATTCGACTTTCTATAAAAATTTCTTTTGAATATTATTTGTTTTGAATTCGTTGCAACCTCTGCATAGAGTGTTGCATGATTTTTCATTGCTTTAGAGAAACTGCAATAAAATTTATGCGTTTTACACATGCTGCCAAAGTTCTACGTACAAGTTGCATCAGAGACGTGAATACAAGTTTAAGTGTAAAAAATTATTTTCCTTTCTCATTTTCTTTTCAACTCAAGATTAAAGTATGTATTTTTGCAACAAACAAGTTGTACTAACATGACACTTCAACAGTTAATTGGCCACTGTAATTTTATTAACCGTCAAGGAATGTAGGTAAAACGGAACACAAGAAAAGAAAACTGTTCAAAGTAAAATGTAAAGTAAATTACGTTAAATAGTTAACAAATACTCATACACTTGAAACAATGTAAATCATTGCATCATACAAATGCCATGCGATCGTATTTCAGCAATAATATTTTAGCCCAGTGAATCAATCTTATTTCGCGGGATCGGGTGACAGTTCAGAGAACAACATGTTTAAGATGAACTTGTACGAAGAAAGTATAATGAATCTTCATTCGTTTGTATGTAAACTAATGGCGTTTCTAAAAAGCAGGTGCACGAGGGCAGGTCAATAAGTCTACGACTTTTTGACTAAAGCACAGATGTTTGGATAAAAAATCATTTTATTTTCCAACATAGTATCCTTTGTCCAACGCTTCTCCAATTTTTTTTTTATC
Organism: Germaria angustata; assembly: GCA_963681545.1. Classification (NCBI taxonomy): domain Eukaryota; kingdom Metazoa; phylum Arthropoda; class Insecta; order Diptera; family Tachinidae; genus Germaria; species Germaria angustata. The sequence goes on along the minus strand of OY812998.1, from coordinate 138,812,824 downwards.
CATTCAAAAAAATACTCGTGAGATTTGTCGAGGTCATCATCATTTTCTTGCGTGATGATTTCATCATTGGAATCAAATCTTTTTCCGCCGAACCATGTGTTCAGGTTTGGAAACACGAAATAGTTGCTTGGGACAGAATCCAGAAAATAGGGCGATTGAGGGAAGAATTCGTAGCCTGATTCATGGAATTTTGCCATATAAACTGCAAAAGTGTGCATCGTTGCTTTGTTCTGGTGGAAAAGTACTTTTTTCTTGACCAAATGCGGTCGTTCTTATTCTCAAATACTCATTAAATAGACCCAATAGGTTGGCCTAACATTCGCCATTGAATGTTTTACACGTTTGAAGGTGGTCAATGCGGACTATACCGCGTGCGTCCCCAAAAACGGTCGACATGACTTGTTTGTCAGACAAACCCAGATGGACCTTCTTTGGCGTTGATTCTTCCCCAGAAACGCACTGTTTTCATTGCTGCTTGCACTCTGGTGTGTCGCAAATTTATTTTTGCAAACAGAAATGAATTTCTAGGAAAATATTTATTTCCGAAGCTCCACAGTTTTGTAACAATATAATTTCTATCTCCTATAAAAAATTTTTAACATTCTTGCCAACTACGAAGAGAACAATAAAACCATTATCCTTTCGTCCACGAGCAATTATTAAATAGAACATCATCATGTACGACAATGAATTGGTGTGTTATGTATTCCACGTGAAAACAATTCACTAGAAATTGTCATGGCTTTGCCACCGTAAATTAATATTCGTAACAACAGTCTTAGAACAATTCTGAGTGAATTGATTTGAATAGGAAATGAAGAGGCATAGACACACAAACAATATAAAAGAGAATATCACAAATACGAGTAACGAGGGAAGGATGGCATCAAATTTATTAGAAAGTATGGAGTGAGAGATAATTATCTTCGATGTAATTGATTGCTGTTTTGCAAAATAAACTAAAACGATTTGCAAATCGGGCGTGACTCCAATTATGGTGAAAGCAGTGGAGTGTGAGAGATATTCTTAGAGACACAAGAATAGCATTTCCGCATTAAGTTTTATGGAAATGTTTGACAAAGATGTCAACAGAATATCTCAGCCATGATTTAATGAGGACAATCACTACAAATATTTGAGGGATTTTGTTATTGATTTGGTGGCACCCCAATTGGTGACTGAGATTGTTTAAATTAACGAGTGAAAGCAGGGTGGGTAGATTTTTGAAATTTGCTGTTGAAAATGTATTTAAAGAAATGTTCGCTGGGCAAGTAACACTTTAAACGTTTGTGTGTGTGTGTATAAGTATGTGCGTGAGTATGTAAATATCTGTAGCATGCCTTAATGTGGCAAGAGAGCTGTACTGAATTTACTGACATTCGAGAAAGATTAAATGGTAAATAATTTTTAAACAAGAAACAGAATAACCATTTTCCTTATTCATTTTCCTTTTTTCTTTTTTTATTTCCACACTAATTATCAAACGACATGAGTGGTTTTAATTTAATATTGTACATACACATAATTATCTTTATGGGGAATCCTTAAAGGAATTCATTTATTTTTTTGTTTTACTTTTTCACTTTCTCTCATAAAACGCATGCAACAACAAAACGTTCGTAGGTGGCTGCCAGCTTGACATAGAAGTTTAAATAAAAATTGTAATTTCACCAGGACTGCTCTTAATTAAGTGGTTTATTGTTTTAATGAAAGGAAATACGAGAAGGTAGAGAAAATAGTTTTCATGCAAATTTATTGACAAAAGTTCAAGTCTTTTTTGTGTTAAACATTTATTTTTTGTCATGTATCGTTTAATTAAGTGCCTTCAATATGCGAAATATTAATAATGAGATGGTAAGGAACTGCTTATGAGTGATGGAAATCATGAGCATCAAAAAATATTGTTCAAGGAAAGAAGGCAATTTTATATATTTTGGTGCATGTAGTTTAAATAATGAAACAAAATTATTTGTAATTGCAAATTTATTCAAGTGGAATATTGTGAAGCTTTTGTATTTCTAATACTTCATTTCAAATAAAACTGCAACACGTATCATATGGTCAAATCATCGAACAAATTAAGGCATGAAGGGCTCCCACAAGTCTGATACTCAGTTGGGGGTCTTTGGTTTTCACGGTTCCTGGCCTAAATTATAATACATTAGTTATACTCAGGATATTGAAAGATTATTCGCAAATTTATATTATTCGATATTAAGAAAGGATCTTAAAAAAGACAGCGGAAAAGGGTATGAGACAGTGAGGGGTATAATATTCTTCATCTTGCAACTATTTATTGGATACCTGAATTATGGCGGAATCGCCAAAGAGAACGTAAGTTTTAGCTTAAATAAAAGTGAAAAATATTTGCTTTAAAGTGAAAATAATCCGAATTCTTCGTTCACCATTTTGTAAGGATGGCAAGGATTTTCGATCACACTTGATATTTGGACTTGAAGACAAAAATAGAAGAAATCAGTTGTTAATGTTTGGAAGAAAATAACATTTTTTTGTTAAGAAGGAATTAAATATAACAGCACTAATTTCGTGGGCCGCTACAGCGCTTTTTTCAATTGATCCGCAAAATATTTTTAGGAAACATGAGTTCCTTGTGAGACATTTTTTAATTAAGAATTAAAAAAGGCCGTATTTTAAACCGTGCAATTTATTTTAAAATATTAAGCCTCCAGTTTCATTTAGGGAGGTTTTGGGTAGGAAAAACTCATTAAGGAGGCATTTGGAATTATACCACGGAAAAAAGTGTGAATGATTTATTACAAATGAAACGGGCTATGGAATGTTTTTTGAAACCAAGCAAAAGCCTTTACAGTGGGCTGAGAAAATAAATTTAATTTTTGAGGATAATAGAGGAATGTTCGAAGGAAAAAAATGCACAATTCCATGTCCACAAAAATATATAAAAATTTACCATAATATTTAAGAAAAAAGCAAGTAGGTGGGCTTTGGAAATAGACTTGTGCAGTCTACTTAATACTATTATTAATGTTACTACTTAATATTATTACGGGGCAAGGGATAATTTCAAAAAGTTCATTGTTTTCTTTATGTAAACCCATGTGAGTGAAGATAAATTTAAATTTAACTAGTACAGACAAAAACCATATTTTTTAGTAATGACAATTTCGCAACTAACAGAGCTCTGTTAACCAGTTAACAGAAATCCCAATATGGACTAGGTTCGTTTAAAAGGCGAAATATAGGAACTACGACAAGGATCAAAAAACTATATGGCAGGAAATATGCTCCAGGAATTTCTTAATGAGACTGTGCCAATACGGAAGGCAAAATACATGTTAGAGCAGCAATATAGTTCGTTTAAACAAATGTAATTTCTTGAGAAGATTAGTGGTCATTTTGGAAAAATGGGGAGGGGCTGGTACTATACACTATATACAACCACTAATCTTCCCCAGAAATAAAAAAAAGAAAACATTTTTTTTTTCAAATCCCATTTATTAAGCTTCCACGATTATTTCAAATGTCCCGCTATTATATTCCATTTAAGCACTCCCTGGACCATGCATTCAAATTGAAAATCCAAGAGGACCGTTTTCTTTCATTCGCGGAGAGCACAGCGTTGGTACTCATGCATTAGTAATTTCAATTTTTCTTTAACTGTTATATTTTCAGATAAATAATTAATTGATAGGCCAACATTTTAATAACCCAATTGACCAATTCCTCCCATCCTCTTGTAAAAACAAACTGATTAACTACGTAAATTCCCACTTTAATTGATAAAGTACACAAAACACTAACAAAGCAAAATACCGAGTCCAATAACAACTTTGGTGGCAAATACTTGTACTAACGTTACAAAAAAAAAAAATAGACGCAAATGAAAAAAAAGAGTTGTTTTAAATTTCTTAACCTTTTTTGTACAATAAATAAAAAGTGAAATAAATACTTTGTAGCCACACTCTTAAATACCACTTGGCATTCTAATGCATTTAAGTTTAACATTTTTCAAATGATTTTTCGTACAATAAAATTAAAAGAAAAAAATAACTACTAACAAAAACAATATTAACAAGAGGCAAGTTTTCAAAATTGACAAGCAAAAATTACACTTCAAATACAAAAACGCCGACACAAAATACGTTTTTCAACTTGTTTTTTTCCTCGCTCTTTCTCTTCGCTTTGTTAATCTTAGATAAATCTACATAGAAAAAATGCTTGAAAACAAAGTGCCAACAAAAACAAACAATATATTTATTTATATTTTAGAAAAAGTTGAAAAAAATCTCAGTTAGAAAAACAAAATCGCACAATATATAGAAACACCCCACGCGTTTCCAAACAATCAAAATATTCATTCATAAATATATTGAGTAGTTTTAACGAAAAAAAAACACTCAATATTAAAAGCAAGGGAAGCATACCTTAGCGAAACATATAAAAATACATTTATATGCGTTTTTCAAAGCCATAAGGCCACGTTTCACAAGATGACATGCAAGGAATCCAACAACAAATGAATTCCCAATTTCGTTTCACAAAAAGTGATTCTTAATTTATCACTTGCTTTGTATTCTCAGAATTAAAAACGATTTTAAAATCAATAATTGAACTGAAATGTGAGTCAGTTTTTTATTTATTTTTATTATTATTATTTTTATAATTTTTTTGAAAATTAGTCACCCTTTAGCTGGCGTGAAATATTTAATTATCACCTGAAATGTTAAATGCTACAAACAGCACTGCCAACAACAACAACAACAATAATAATAATAATAATAATTTAAAAAAACGTTTGTTAAAAGGTGGGCGTAGCTGTTACACTGGTTGTGTTATTAAACAGAAAAACAAACAACGACAAAATTACGACAACAACAATAAAAATAATGACTTTAAAAGATTAAAACCATTCACCTTCTTATTTTAACGTCTTACGACAACTATTAACGCAGCAAAAAGCAAACGAAAAAAATACCAAACGCAGGTACTTTGCATGTCAAATTAAATAATTTTTAATAATTATTAATAGAATCAAATTTGAATTTAATATGTTTAAAACGGAAATATTTATATCTCTATTAACAAAATCAGGCGTTTAAAGGAACCAATTCATTAAAGATTTTCAATTAGAAAGATATATTGATAAAATTCTTTATTCGAGATTTTCCCTGAAATAATTATTTAAACAATTTATTGTCTGGTGTTGGCTCAGCTGCAGGCATATTTTTAAGTAGATATAATTTGTTAAAATATTTGAAACGTCTTTAATTTCTGATCTCCTCATTCTAAATAATATTTTAGTTTAGCTTTAAAGTTCAGATTAGTTAATAAACACTTTAAGGCTAAACAAAAAGTTTGTTAAGGAATTATATTCCGAACACTACTTTAAATATTTCGTGATTTAAGGAATTTAATTTGTACCCTATGAAGAAAAAAAAGGAAATTATTATTTTGAAGTAAAATAAATTATTATCAAAACTATGATTTTCTATCGCGACTATAAAGCATATAAAAAGAACAAAAGTGTTCTCAATGCAGAAGAATTCACAGGATTATTTACATTCGAAAGAAAAAAAGCATTAGAATAGATGTGTGTCAAGATAAATTAGAAATTTATAATCCTAGACATAAACCTTAGCGCGGTTAAACATGAGAAATCTAGGAATCACGTTTATGTTGTTGCACCAAGTGGACAAAAAATATATCACGTATCCTGCTGTTCCATATACATTTTTTTAACATAAATACCTCATTGAAACGCAAAAGGAAGCCTTAAAATTTACACCCAAAAATTTTTCCTGGAAGTCATCTTGTAGAGAAATTCCAAATTTTGAATATTAGAAAATAATTTTTTCAATAAAAAACGCACTCCATGAAGGAGCACTAAGCCTTTAAATAACATTAATATTTATCAGCGCATTATTTCCCATTTTTCTATAATCCTTAATAATCCTTTGAAGAATTTTTTTCATGTGCATAATTTTTACATCAAAAACTATACAGTTTGATGGCGTTGCGTTGCCAGTTAAATTCCTTAGACAACAAAATTAGTCCTTGTTAACTAATTTGAAAATGAAAGCTGAAGTGAAATACTATTTTGAACAAGACCGACGTACTATGCCCACAGTATTTTCTCTTTTCTGTATGAATCAAATTTCAAAGATTAACCCAACAAAAAATTAATTCTTTACCGCACATATAAAAATGAGCTGACAAGTGGGTTTTAAATAAAAACAAAATGCCATTAATAAATGTTTAAAACATCTATCGAAAAAAAAACGTTGATTCCAAGGTTAAGGCCAAGATAAAATGTTCAACTGTCCACGCAAAAAAAGCGAGTGTCTCTATGAATGAAAAGAATTTCATTCAAATTTCAAAATTAATTTTGTTGACAAAATTGCCACAATTTTTAGTTAAATTAAACAACATTTTGCACTTAAACCTACACGATACTAATAACATTTTAAGCCATTTTTAAAAACTATTAAAATAATATTGAAACTAATTAAAATTTATGTACATGAAAACACACAAAAATGTTCTACGGACCTACAAAAAAAGTCATGTGATATTAAAAAAAAAATATATATATATATTAATAAAAATAAAAATATAAAAGATTTTAATAACAATTTAAATGAACTTTTTTTCTGCAAATTAAAATGGCCATTATTTATTTTTTGTGTTTGATTCAAACTGTAGGGTTCAGATTTAAGCAAAATCGCCATTGGCATTTGGAAATACTATCAAACCAAATTTGTTTTGGAATGATGGAGAATCTTTTCAAATGCTCTCTCCAAAAAAAATTGTTTTTCAAATGCTAAATATGCAATACGGAGGGATTTTTCTTCTTTGATCCCACTTTAGTGCCATCCCCCGCCAAACCAAATGTTCGTGATACGAAAATGATGCCACCAGAGACCAACCATATTTTATTTTTTCAGAACTTTTTTGCATCGTTTGATATTTTGAGTCTTCTCAAACACAAAGGGTTGAGGGCTACAGGAACTATTCGAGACCAAGGAACTAGAATTTGTCTTCTGGTTCTAAAAAAGGCAATGCAAAAAATAAGAGCGTGCAAAATTTGACTATGGGTAAATAATTGTGAACATCTTTCATAATATTTATACGAAATTTTGGCCGTAAAATAGGTATTCTGAGTCGGGAGTTCCTTTTGTAAAAGGAAACGATAATAGTGAGTTGACTGTCGGTACAAATTTTGACGCAATAGACCATACGCGTGAAGCCAAACGATTGTGAAAAGCAAGTAAAAGCAAAATTAATGTGTAGCAAGTAAAGCTTATTGCAGAATACAATGCTGGAATAGGAGGAGTGGATCTCCATGATCAAGCAATAAATGCCTATAATATAAAATTCAGAAGCAAGAAATCGTAGTGGCCTATTTTTACATCAATAATTAATTCATGTGTAGTGAATTCTTGAAATCATTACAAGAGCGACAACAACGTGAAAAATGATTCGTGCCATAGAACCGAGACGACCAACTACATTCTCAATTGCAACTTCCCTAAACGTGTTTCCAATCAAATAAGATGCAAGGTTTGTCATAGTGGAATTCGACGGATTTGTGCGCTTTGTACTCGTACGAGTACAGGGCAAAAACATTCTTAAATTTTTTAATTTTTAATTTTTTTCTTAAATTGAACCCTTCTAACCTAGATTTAAGACAACAACATAAACAATTTTATTTAAAAGATGCTTGGGATTTAATGGGTTTAAATATCTCTAATAATTAGAAATTCATTGAAAGTTTTATATTTGGTAGCTTAAAAACATTTAGGGCATCATCTATTCTAAAAATCTGTGTAAAATTTTCTCTCCTTTCAAAGCGAGATTAAAGGAATTTATTGTTCTTCAATAAACTTATTACAAGAGAGCGCGCAATCCTGAAAGAAAGTTAAATTTATCAATTTCTTAAGCAAATTAACAAAATGTTACATATTTTTCACATAAAAAAAAATGGCCATTAGTTCAATTTATCAGTTCAGCAAAGCAATGGGTGCCAATAAATATTATTCAAATATTACGTTTCAATAATTGAATTTAAATGAAAAATACTCGTATATCGAAGGAAATTTTATATTGCACCGCCATCATCGCAATTTTTAACACTCGTAGTGAAAAAATAGTAAATATATTTTAAATATTTTATATCTCTGTAACAATATTTTTATGCTTTTATAATACTTTGCTCCAAGCTGTCAGAGTTGCCATATCTTTTAAGGCCGAAATTCCCCATAATGAAAAATTTTATTCCCATAATATACCGAAAAAGAGTTGATGCCCTCCTTAATATTGATTTATATGATGTCAATTTAATTTAATTTAAACATCAAAATTAATATTTATACACTCACATCATTATTACAATAACGGACTGTATTTTATTCAAGAAGTATTCCATACAGACATTTTTAAATGAATAAATATTTAAAATTCGAATCAATTTTTATATCTGGCCCTTAAAATACATTTTAAAAATAAATGCAAATTAATATGGATTTTTGGTTACGTTTTGTTTATGTTAGAAGTACTAATTTTTATTTTCTTAGAACCTTAACCATGTCTTGAGCAATCATTTATTTTTACGGAACTTGGACTTGGTCATTTGCCAGTGAAAATAGCAAAAACAAATAAATCATCTTTTAATTTTACGGAATTCGTAATTGATTCTAGTGACAGTTAAATTAATTTAATTTTTCACTCAGTTAGTTGCCTGTTGCCTTTAAGTTAAAAAAAGAAATACAAGGAAAAAATATTTTTTAGGGGCTTAAATCAGTTAATTTTTTAATATTAAAATTAAATAAATTTTTGCTTAAATTTATATAAAAAAAATACTTAGACCAATTTCAGTTAATTTAACACAAAATATTTTGAGTGTTTATACTCGAACTCAGATCTTTTTCCATAAAATTTAAGAAGCAAAATAATAATTTAAAAGAAATAATAATAATAATAAGAACCCTTTGAATCCAACAAATAATTTTAAGGAATCGGGAGCCAAATGACAATGTAAACTCCAAATTAATTTGAAGTTTCACGCAAATACGGATGAAAGAAAAATATCGTTCATTGTAAGTCTTGAGCGCAGAGATCTCTGTATCCTTTAGTTTTAGTCGCTGTATGATTAATAAATGATAAATTGCTCAAAATAGCCTTCTTTTAAGAGCTTCCCTAATTCCAACGTACTCGGATGGGCACACCCTGTTTCATTTAAAATTGCCCAATTGAATTCAAATATTCGCAACTTTTATTTTATTAGTGTAATAATAATAATAATAATAATAATAATAATAATAATAATAATAATAAATTTATGTAAAGGGTATGTAGACTTTCCGGTGCCACTGTATATAATAAGTCTATCAACAAATAGGAAATTTTCTTTGTATTCTATTTGCTGCTGTGGCTCCGACTCATCTCAGTAATTATTTTTCAATTGGATTACAAGAGTTTAATGTATAAATTTGGAAAATGTGCAAAGTAAAATCTTTTTAAAATTCAAAAACACAAAAAACATTCTTAAAAATATCCTATTCAGCAAACCAAAAAGTCCCCAATTCGCATAAAAATCCCATCATCCAACAACTCTGCTAAATGTGATGAAGGTTAAGAACGTTTCGTACAATACAAAATGTTTAATGGTCAGTGGTTGTTTGCACCCCAAGCAACTCAATGCAGGCGAAACCAACACAAACAGGATGTAAGGATATTCTCAATGAATTCACATTGTTGCATGATTTGCTTGGCTTTAAAGGTCATTTGTAAATATTTTAATTCCTTGCAGATATTCGCAATTGTCCGTGTACACACACGTACGGAATTGCATTTAAAACCCTTTTAAATTCATTATGATAATCCCATATTTGTTCATCACAAGTGATATTTTAATATTAACACTTCTGCAGCAGTCCGTGTCTGTTGCAGTCAGTGGCAAAATCAGCAGCAACAATAACAGCAACAACAAGAGCAATAGCAATAATTTAGAATGCGAATGACCGTTGACCTGTTTGCTTAGTTTTTGTTGCATGTTTGACGATTTCACAGTTTTCATTTGAAAATTTTCTGTTTCACTACAGGCTGTCGAATATGATTTGACATGAAGGGTTTACTGGAGGAAACTAGTCTTCTTAAGCACTTCAACAACAAAAAATTGAAAAAATTCATTTCTTTTTTCAAATTTCTTTATTAGTTGTAACAAAATTTATTTAATTCTTTCATGTTTCAGGTCGATTTTTGTTATTTCAAATAATTTATGAAATTATGTTCTCTATCTGCGCCCGGAAATTAAACTTGTCTGAGGTGCCAATATAAGATCTGTATAAGTAATGTTTAATGTTTCTCTTTTGCGTATAAGTATACGTATTTCAAATTAATACACTTCTATTGGCAGCTCTTGATGCTTTTGAGCCGAGACGTAAAGATAAACATGTGATGAACAAAGAATTTGTAGACAAAGCTCTTGTAGACTAGTAGTCTGAAGGTCGGAGGTTCGACTTCCGCCTAGGACTATAAGTGTTTCTGCATAAAAGCCAAGTAGCTTCGTAATTTTTGTCTATTGATCTTGTTTAAAAAAATTCAAACTGAATTTCAAATTCTGAAGGATAATTGGGATTCGGGTGATGAACAGGCTCAATCTCTGTCGCCACTGGCTAACACAAATTATTCCAATACACCTTAACGATGTGCGCGAGTAACCGAATTTTTTACCAGTTTACAAGAAAAAATAAATTCAAAATTGCACGCAGGGAAAGCCCACTGATAAGCTTGCGCAGCGTATCAATTCAGATGTGGAAAAACGTACATAAGTTTGTATTTCATTAGAAGATTAGCAGAACACTTATCGACGCTCCCATGCTCCAGGCCTATGCTGACCGGAAACGTCAGGCGAAGAAAAAACTACCATTTAAAAAAGTTTCGAAAAAGAGCGACTGGTGGAGGTCCTTATGCGGGAAATATGTTGACGTTTAGTGAAGATTTTTCAATTAAGGCAGCCGGTTTTGAAAAAGTAATTGAAGGTAACAAATCGGTACCAATATTTGGTAACAGGGAGAATTCAAATAGCGGACATCAATCTAAAATCTGAGCCTACAACAATTTGTATTGCGATGTGCCTCCCTGCAGCAAAATTGTCGTGGAGAAATCTTTCCAAGAGTCAAAAAACAAGAGAGAATGAAGGGGATGCCGACCAAAAAACTGTTGTTGCTTGGGGAAAACATTAAGCCGCTACAGGTTCGATGGCAAATATGGATGCCAAGATGGACCGATTGCTACAAATCCAAGAGCGAGAGGAGAAAGTACATGGCGGTAGCATGTACTTCTAAAAAAATCTAAAATATTTTTTTCTTAATTTTACATTAATTGTGAATTAAATAAACTATTTACAGTGAGAAGCAATTGCGAATCCATCAAATAATTACAATCCGTCTGCAATCATGCGTGACGACGCCATTCAGTTCATACGATTAAAGTTAGACATATTTTTTTTCACTCAATTGTCCAGTCCAGGATTTGTTATTTACTACAGTGACTAGTCTTTGCATTTGGGACGATTCAAACTTGATATTAGTCCATTTTTTTCTTAAATGAAGGTATATGTATGCATCAATCATAAATTGTACAGATTTTCACAGATTCGTATCCACGTGTCCTTTTAGGAATAGATTTTTGAAAGCATGAGCATGAATTATTATTTTTTTTGCAAAGTTGCACAACATTTACTTTCTTTGACATTCACCTTGTAGATTAAAGCAATTCCAATTGGAATGCAGCCTGTTGGTTTGGCATTAATATAGAATTTTCTTTTTATTGGCTGTTAATTATTTCGGAATTCATTTCGACAAATCACAAGACACAAGAGAATTGTGCAAATTTTATTTTAAGGCTCTATTGCAGTTCACTTCGCTTTTTTCCTCTACTTGTTTTGTTTCTTTTATTTTAGAGTCCTGGCGCATATACATACATATATAAATGTATGTATGTATGTATGAATATATGCTAATTTAATTTCGGAAATGCTTTTGCATTATCAGCAAAGCAACAACAACTACACCAGAATGTTGTACATGCAGAAAAAAAATATAATTGAAATGGCAAAAAAAGGAAGCAAATAAAAACTTGAAAACAACCAAATCAGCATAAAATTAAGCAGCGGAAAAATATTTGGAAATTATAAACGAAAATTTGTTTAAAAGTGCCAACACAAAACAAAAAACGAAAGTTATATCTTTGTAAGTATAATAATATTAAGTAAAATGAACAAAATAAACAAAAAAATATCACACTATTCAATATTCGTGAAGGGCGTTTTAAAAAAAAACAAGGCACAAAAAAGTTAAATTTAACCCACTCACACTTTTAAAAATATACATTTTATATTTTATTAAATTATTTTAAATACTCGTAGTAAATAAAAACTGGAAATTAACAGCTTTAAATAAAAATATACTAGAGTCATTTTGACTTTTTCTTAAAAATAAAACAGGCATCCCACTTGTTCAGCAGCCTGTAGAATCTACTTGTACTCAAAGGGAAAGTGGAAAAGCTACTCAAGGGGCAAACAGACTGGAGGGCCAGGGCTCTAACATATAAAAGACTTACCGCCAAAGGAATTTGTTCAAAGAACTTTGCAACTAAATGCTGAAATACTTAAAAGTTTTTACAAGTGCTTAACAAATGTAACATGTAACAGATGCATGTGTGTGTGTACTCGTATGTATGCGGCAATATGCGGCAATAGCATCTTTTTATATGCTGCTACATTCATTTATGTTATTTAATGGAAGACAGACTGTTAGGGGTACAAAAACCCCTCACAGTGAGCTTCTAGATCAAAAAATTACAACTTAAAATTAATTTTGAGTTGGTCCTGTTTAATAGACCACATCAAAAGATTATAATAATAACGTCTGAATTTAAAAAAGAACTTTTATTGCAAATAAATCTCTAATTTCTGGCTGATAATAGAAACTGTTAATTCCGATTTATATCGCGAAAATCTTTTAATAGAACTAAAATATATTAACCCTTGCAATATGTTGTTTCAAAGAAAATGTTAGAAATGTCGTAAAGTTTTCTCAGTGTATAAGTTGAAAGAACAAATCAAAATAATATCTATGCTAAAAATACAGAAAACTTGGCTTCAGGACGAATTCTTAATTTAAGGAGACTTAGTTTGAAGCAAAAATATAAAATTAGTTCAGGAAAGGCAGAAGTGGTTGCCTTGGAACTGGCTTCTATCCAATTTACGTCTACTATTTATCCAATTCAAGAACATTCCAGTTTCCGCTTCATGAAATACCTGCTTTTGATGAACTAAGAAACGCAGGTGGTTCAATTGTTCTTTTTCAATTCGATATTGAATTCGATATAATCCCTCTTATTATGATTGTCGCTTCGACGTCACATCAAGTCGACAGTAAAAAAAGAAATCAGTTCTGAACTCGTTGTAGGCAATAATTAACAAATATTGATGGTTAATTGTAAATTTACAAGCCATAGTAGTAATAATATCATATCAATAATATTTAATAGTTCTCGATAACGATCTCACAATTGCCAATATATTGATGTCGCTTTGGTGTGACGTCGACGTCGAAAATCATAATAAGGGCAAATATCTTTCATAAATAAATTTTTTGCCTTCTACTTTTCATTTGTTTGTATTTTAATTTTACTTTTTATTCATTTCTATTAAAGTTGGGCTTGAGAATTGCACTTTGAACTTCCGTCATCTAAGGCTTCAATCAGCTACAAAAATGTTAAAAGATTGACTACAGAAAATCTGTATATAAAACCTGCCTTTGCACTTAATCTGAAAGCTATTTTCCGAGGAGTCAGAGACACCGAAATTCATATGTGAGATTTTACTTCAAAAAAAACTATATAAATGTAGAAAAGTCTAACGCGCCTTATATCCACTGGCGCGTCTCCATAAGGGAAGATTGAGAGAAAAAAATTATGTCTACAATTCTCAGAGATTTATATGAATCGGAAATATATTTTTGCAAAAGTCTTGCTCCTCTAGTCAGATATTTCGTGGTATTCCGATAAAATGTTGTGTTTTTCAAAAGCCACATGAATTTTTTTAAAGACAACTTGAACTGAAACATCGCAATAGATATCTATTTATAGTCTGTTAGAGGGGACCAACAAACTTATACGTGTATCGGCATCTGGCCCTTATTTTAGGGGAGTCAGAGTTCCTCCCCTTCTGCAAATTTTTATAGAGAATTGACACAGGAATCTCGCAGCGCTCACATTTTAGGTGCGATGAACAATTTCGTGTAACAATTGAATCAATCACCTGCCTCTACATTTTAACCCTTTAGTGGCGTGTAAGGGGTTGAAAGCTCTCTTAGTCAGAAATATGACGGTCTTAACCATCAAACGAAATATTTATCATAAAATTCTATGATAAGTTTTCCAATACACTAAAGCTCAAAATTCAACGTGAGCTCCGGAAACGTAAATTTATTAATAAGAAGTTCGAAGCACGAATATTTTGGTCTCCTCTACTAGAATCAGTCGTTAAGAACTTGCTATTTTCTTATGTTATATATAATATTTTTTTTTAAATGTTCAATACGGGATTCGCTAAAACAACTTCTGACTGTGAGATTATTCGCAATTTTAAGTAAGACTGCAATTAAAAGTAAGTTTAGAGCCAGTTTTTTCTTTCAGTGTACATGAATATTCAACCACTGTCGACAAAAAAATTTTTATTAATTTTTTTCGTCTATAGGATCCACGAAATACATTAAGTGTCTTTTTATAGCAGCAGAGCTGCCCACCATCGTTGAATGTTGCTCGCAATTTGGAAGAAAGAACGGATATTTGCCGGCAAAGGATCTGTAACGGGCTCTAGACACAATTTTAATAATTGTATTGAAAAGATTATGTGCGAGTGTGTATTTCTATGCGGTTGTATTTGAAAAATTATATGTGTGTGTCACTTTGCACATCGAGGCTCAACAATGTTTCATTGCACTTCCTCTCGTAGCCACAACGTACGCCTGTGAATATTTTTTTCGCAAGGACAGCATTAACAACAACTAAATGTAGCAGCAATAAGATATATCAATGACAACACGTAACAAGCAGCCGCCTGTAATGGCGATATTGCAGATGAAGCAAATAAGCGATTAAAGATGTTCAGTCCTCCCTCCTGTTTTACCATTAAAAAACCGATAATAATAAAATAGAACCGATTATAAATATTTACATTATTCTTGTTTTTATTTTTATTGCTGTTATTATTAGTGTTGCTGTTGTTTATTGAATGCGTCGTAGATTTTTTTTTTGCTGCTGCTGCTATTCCAGTTGCTGCTACAATACAAATAAATTTATAAGTGTATCTATTTATTATCTATTATTTTTTGCTGTTCTGGCTGCTGCTACTGGTATTTGTCGTCATCATCGTAATAACAACGATGATGATTATCATTTTTAATGGCTGCTGTTGTTGTTGTTGTTCTCTATAATGTTCTTTTCTTGTCGTTTGTTATTGTTTTGTCGATTTGTGTGAGGACAAATGATGATCTTAACAAGAATTGTCATAAATGTTAATAATAAGTAATAAAAGAAAGATATAATAGTGATTTAACACGTAAAGAAAAGCACTGCCAACTTCCCATTATATGTATTTAAGGCAACATGAGATAATCTCGCGACAATTCTTAATCATTTAATTTTGATAAGGATTTAATACAAAGGCGAATCCTGGAATGGTCGCACTATTGTGAATTACAAAATAGCAGTTTTGATAGACATAAATTAGCACCACAAAATGCTTCCTGCTGTTTTTGGAATACGTTAATCAATTTAAGTGTTCGTATTATAAAACATTTGACACTGCATTTGTTTCTCTCGGTAGCAATTTTGTAGCCGCTTCCAGAATGTCACGATCATAATTATGATTCGCGCACATAAAATCCGCTTAACAAATACCGCTGATTGAAGCGGCTCAAATCGAAAAAATATTTCTATTATAATTTCACTTTTACTGCTTTAGATTATTTCATTTAAAGCGTGTGAATATAAATTTCGAAATTTTTAACCCTAGACACAAACCAGTTGCGATTAAAACATTTTGCTAACATAGAGCTGTTGGACATGAAAATCCAAAAATACTTGTATCAATTGTTTTTTGATCCAATTATGCAATTATTGATATTATTTTTTGGACCCAATGGAGAAGAACATAATAAGCATTTTTCTTATTTTCTGGTTTTCTACAAAAACACACAAAATCATTTTTCACCAAAAAAAATTTAAGCCCTTAAAAAGGTTATTAAGAATTCCAGGAACACGGAAGCAATCAAAAAGGAGAAGGAGTGAAAATCTATGATATATAAGGATTCAGCGCTTTTTTATAAGCTCCAGTAGTCAGTATAGACGTAAATATGATTTTAGAAGAAAAATTTCAGTTTTCCTGAATTTAAAAACATTTTATGAAGTTCCAATGATTTTTGAATTTTCTTAATTAAGAAATTTCCTACAA
Organism: Germaria angustata; assembly: GCA_963681545.1. Lineage (NCBI taxonomy): Eukaryota > Metazoa > Arthropoda > Insecta > Diptera > Tachinidae > Germaria > Germaria angustata. The sequence continues at coordinate 138,796,323 of OY812998.1, read as the reverse complement.
AATTAATTCCAGGAAATAAGAAAAAGTTGCCGGAAATAATTTATGGTATTTTAAGTTTTCATGCTTCCCCAACGGGCAAATCGGACAAGACAGGCGGTTAATATATTAAAGTAACTTAAAGATTTAATAATCCTTTATGATCTTCAGTATGATTTGTGTCTAGGATTAAACATTTTTTAATCTTATCTTCACGCACTCTAAATTTAATATACGGCAAAGATTTAATTTTTCAATATTATTTGGTATATAATTTCGGTTTATTATAATTATCTGATATTTACTGGTCCAGCACCAGACCCCTACTTGTGCAATGCATTGTACTGTAACTGGACAAATATGTTATGGGAAGCAGATTAGAGGAAGTACTATTTTCGAACATTGATTTGAGCTCATCCACTCTGAATGCGACAGATAAGACCTTTGCAGGTAGTGTATTTTATATACAAATTTTCTCCATAATGCTTAGTGTGATTCGCTAGAACATCGGGTGTGATTTTTATACGATCTTGATGAACGATGTGTTATTAACAAAAGTGAGCGACAAAAATGCGAACACATCTCACACTGTGTCGATGATGCTCTAATGAGTCAATAAAGTTGGTAAACGTGCTGTTACTGATATGTTTCCGCGCCCTCTCCTGTAAGCGGCCGATTAACTGCAAATAGACTTTGAAATACTGGCCCGTACATGAGAGTTGTATTACATTTTCTGACGGACATGAATAGTATAAAAAGTAAAGATATCAAAAGGACTGATGTATCACTTACAACGCCTTAAGAAGCTGATGAACTTGTTTGCTAATTTAGCGATATAAAAAAAATGTTTAATATATGGAATGTTGCACAGGACATTCCACGTAGAGCAAGAAATTTTAATAATTAAAAATGGACTCGCATTTTCGGCCATACCCTTGCATTCTATAGAGGATTCTATTAATATTTAAATCAACCCAATTTGAATAACTTCATGCAGAATTATCTCTGTATCATTCATATTCTTTTTCATGGGCCCAATCTCCTGAGGGCTTGGCCCATTGTTGAATATAATAACGAAGAGAAAATGGCGCAATAGGATAGACGGGGTTGGAAGGTTATTGATAAAAACAGGAACTGGGTAGGAGAAGGAATGCAGCCGTTTTATACAGCTGAATTTATCTTGAACTCGTTTGATAAATTCCCACTTATAATAACTCGTATAGTTCACATAATGCGCTACCTGAGAAAGATGGATATGAAACGAGAAAAGTCATCACCAGCACCAAAGTAATAAGTCACTTTAATTTTGCTCAAATGAGGAATGGAGTGACTCTGTTTCCCCGACAGGAGCGCTTGCCAATATTTTGTTCGTAACTAAGCCAGAGCATCAGTATACATTCAACTAGATTCTGAATACTTTTTTGTGTTCTTTCATTATCCTCAACTTTCTTATAAGTTTATAGATGTGCTGAGCTTCGCGGGCGTAATTTGATGTTAAAAAATCATTATTAGTTGAAAAAAGGAGGTATACCATCTTTAACTTATAAACGGTCCACTAAGAGCAATTAAAATATGTGCATTAATTATTATATGATGTATACCGAATTATATATTAACAAAAATTGTTATTTGCTGTGGATTGAAAAATATTAAAAAGTCCTGCATTTGGTTAGTGCTGCTCATCAGTAGACATTTGGCGGCATTTTTAAAATGCTAAGCATCCTGTCAGCTTATGTAAGCGAATAATTGCGAAAAACTATGCGAAAAATATTATCAACTTGCAACCAAATGGTAACAGTTAACAAATGCTTTTACAATTGAGAGATTATTGAAAAAAACATAATAATAAATATAATCAAAATGTATTGTTTATTGTGGATTTAGCTGTTCATATGCCGACATTTCATTGGTCGCTAAACCAAATCTTCAGTGAACTTTAAGCAGTTTGAAAGCATTCAACCTCGGATATTTTTGCCATACGAATCAAATACAATATGAGAATTTAATATTGTATATAAAGCATAACAAAACATATAATCATAGTAGGATTAGAATGCTTTTATACAAACAACACAGCAAATAATTATAATCAACGTAAGTGTATTTTATTTTGCTTGCAACATTCAGTTGGGGAGAATATCCCAAAATAATAAATTTCAAAATTAATGCCCCGGTTATGGTTTACAACAGTTGTTCCTTCAATGTTGTATTTTTTTAAATGCGATTATGGTTTATAACTGTTGTCAGTATGTGTTGTTCGCACTGGCAAAAATCTACAACAGCTCATTAGGTGTTGTTTGAACATTACAAGCTGAAAATCGAAAATAGATTAAAAAATTTTGGAGTATGCATATAAAATTAGTTTTGCAAAACATACAGAAGTGTAAAAAATAAAAATAGAATAAATAAATATAAAATATTAAAATAAAATAAAATAATTAAATAAATATTTCTTAGCAAAATTACAAATAAAAAACAAATGGCAAAGCTGATTGAGCTGATGAAAATTAATCCAGATATTGGCAGAGGTAAGCTGCCATTTGTATATAACAAAATACCGCTCAAGGACAAACAGGATCATTTCACTAAGCAATTAAATGGCTTGGGACAGCCAATTTAAAATATTAAAGAATGGCAAAGATTTAGTTTTTAGAAAAGTGCTCAGTTTTTGTATCAAAAACAAGAAACCATCCTTGTTTATGCGGAAATTTTTATAAAACTACAAATTATGTTATTGTAAATAAGATATTGTAATAACTTTTGGTTTTACATAAATTACACTGTGTGTAATTTTTTAAGTCGTGGCAAAATAACCATATACGGACACCACTACGTGACAAAAGACTAAAAAAAAGACCCGTGTCTCCCAAATTTTCCCAAGGTCATGCACTTTTTTTATGGGCCGCCAAAGATTTGGGGCCTCGGTATCATTTTCGCAAAAAAGTGATCATTTTCTCGGGCTCATATCTTGCAAACCGTTCCGAATTTCGATTTACTCTCTGAGGCAAACTTGTAGCTCTTGTCATAAAGAACAAAAATTGCGAACATATAAAATCAAAAAAACGTCTCCTTCCAGATAAAAATCGCAAAAAACTTAAAAAAAAATCGATTTTTTAACATTAGCATGTTAACAACATATTTGACAGCTTTGTTAATGTTAACATGCTAATGTTACATAAACAACATAAACAACACCTAGATGTTGTAAACCATAATCAAAAAATAAATTAATGTTGTGTGGTAGCCGAAACCACACAATATTTAAGTGTTGTAAACCATAATCGGGGCATAAATAATAAATATAATCGTAAACTATTATTTTAATAACAACAAACATTATGAAGACTTGTACACTGCAATATTTTTTTTTTTTTTTTCAGTGTACAAGTTAATTCGGCTGAGATATTTTTAGTGCGATGACGCTCAAGGTTGTAATACTTATGTTTCTGTCTACAAATAATAGCAGATTTAATTCTTACTTTTTACTATTATTATTATGATTATTCTTGTCAATTTTGTTGTTGTTGTTGCTGTGCTTTTAGTTTTATCATTCTTTAAGCACTCATGTTATAAATTGTTATTGTTTTCCAGAAATCTGCTCGTATTAATAAAAGAATTTTTTAAAAACATTAACACATAAATATATATGTATACACCATGTATATATATACGTATATATATTATATATAATATATGGACGAGCCACTACAGGTAGCTTGATATAAATTTTACTACTGGCGTTGTTTTCAACGTCACTGTCATCGCTTTCAACATTTCTGTTGTAACAAGGGACTGTTTATTGTTTTGTTGTTTGACTTTCTTCTTTTCTACTTGAGTTGCATTACAAAAGTAATCAGTTTTAATGAGCGTTGGGCCGTGGAGAGAGAGTGGGAGTAGGCGAGGGAAGACAGTCAAACACCAATAACAATGGACAAATGATGAATGGTTACATGATGAGGCATACGCTGGTTAGATTCATATGCCTCACAGGCCGTAGGGTCGGTCGGTTGGATAATCGTACTTGTGCAATTGGTGGCATAAATAAAAATGTTTAAATTTCATAGAAAGGCATTTTGTCAATAAATATATTGTACATAAATACAATGGCATTAATGAAGGAAACAAAAGTTTTTTGGGTGGGTAGAGGTTTTTCTTGTTTCAAAAAAAAAAAATAATAATTAATATTCAAATGTTGCTACAATTGCTATTTATTGTTAGTAAAATATTTTTCAAATTGACACATAAATTTGAAAAGCGATATTGCAGCACTGAAGGTTACGGCATGTGTTTTTTATGGATAAAGTTTGAGATGTTTGCCTCAAACTTTGCACTTGGATAAGAATTTATGGATTTTGTTAATAATGTCATTAGTTCGTGATATTTATACGAGTAGAAGAGACTCGTAATTTTATGTCATTTCAATCCAGCATTATTTCATTCAGCAGGAATTTAAAATTTATTTGGAAAATATATTTTGCCAAATAAATCTTATCAGAAATGCGACCAATTAATCAGAGCAAATGAATAAATTAACTTGAAACACATTAATAATTTTTGAAAGCATTTACATGTAAACGCTCGCACATACACGAATATATTTGTATACACTTGTGTATGTCTTCTTGGGCTTATTGCTTTTCCATTAGCTTAGATGGCTGATTATAAGCTCAATGGCGCCCCACAAATTTCACCTGTCAGAGCTTGTAAGCCGCTCGAATAGAATTTCACGTACATGCTCAAATTGCACAAATCCACACACACACAAACACACAGACACACACACATGCATGCCACGATAAATACAACAAATACATAAATAATAAATAGTCAAATTGGTTTAAACCAAAAGCAAACAAAAAGAGTTGAATTTATTGTCGATTTTAGTCGTGTTAAAATTACAATAAGAGCAGCAAGTCCACAAAAGTGAATGGTCAAGGTTGTAGTCGAAATCGTCTGGAATCGTACTCAATATCAACCTGTTAGTCCACCCATGACAATGGGATTGAGAAAACCTTCAATACCTTCTTTTTTTGCAAAGAAAAGTATTTCACAATTCTCATAAGATTTCGATACTGTCAATAATAACGATAATTTTCTAGGAAACTATCGGATGCATAGAATTGAGTGACTATCGATAGTTTGCCAGATTTACAGAAAAAACTATTACTTGTTGTTGGATTAGCTGTGTAAAGGTCTGTAGTTCTAAGCAAAGCCTTAGAATACTGCAGCCGTCATCTTTTAAAAGCATTGAAAGCTCACAAACGTACTTATATAAAGGCTCACCAATACAATATGAGAATTGTATGAAATTCAATCATACTTTTATACTAGTGAATTGCAAAAGAATAAAAGTATAATAGTTTTAAAAAAACTCCTGTACCAACAACACAACGATCAACTTATATTCGACTTGTATCCTCTTGTTGTTCCTGCATCCCACAACTACAGCAGCCATATTTGACGATTTTTGCCGATTTATAGTGATTTTGACGATTTGACGATTTATGTTCTGAATTTGACGATTTCTAGAGATTAGCAGTGGATTTTTTTTTATATTGATACCTTTCAAGCAATTTTAAACTTCATAAAGTTCGTAATAATATATTGGAATTGTAAATATTATAAGCGTCTCCATGTATTCTTCGGCCGACTACGATTTCTTGAGCCTTGAGGGTTCTACTCTAGCGCCATCCTTGTTATACTGTCAGGATTCTTTTTTCGAAAACAACAATAACAAATCGTGTAAGACGGAGATGCTTTGTGGAAGCAATATGCTGCCAAGAGGAGTTAATTAAAAAATTATTATAAGCAAACCGTCTCAATGTGATGAAATGCGAGCGAGACCTTAATGAAATTTATCTAGAAGCTTATGACGTAAATACTTTACTAGAAGTAAAAAAATTATATTGAACTCTATTGCGAAACTTACATATAGTCAGAGAAGACAATATTTCCTTCCATGACATCAGAAAAGATATTAGAAATTTAGAAGCACAAGTTACTGATTTCAAATGGATATAATTTAAACTGCTATGAAGTTTTCGTTTATGAAAAAATGCATAAACAAAGATCTATGTATCGGACCTTTTTCTCTTTGAAAGTACAAAAATTCTACACATTTTCTAGAATCGATATTTCTGAAAGAGCAGCAGAAATATAAATGACAGATTCTGGTCTTTCATTTCAAAAATATTTTAGTCTCAACCCATTTTTTATAAATCTATTAGAGTATTTAATGAAATTAAATTCTTGAATCATGTTGAAGCTTTTGACGATTTTTTTAATTTAACGAGTCTCTCCCGTAATTTATCTGGCAGCTATGACCACAATTAAACAATTTCACAATAAAACAATTTCAATTATTTTAAGGAAAATGATTGTAATGAGTTTGCGCTCAAAGGGCGTCTAATTGCATGCAGATTGTAAGAAAAAAGATGTAAATCGAATATGATTCACATGTTGAGTTATAACTACTACACTTATTTATATTGACTAAGTTTCATATAATTCTCATATTGTATTTGTGGGTTTGTATACGAGTATAAGCTTTTTTTAATGTTTTTCAAACATGATGGCTAAAGAGTACTGATGATTTGGTCAGCTCTCATGATTAAATAAATTGTCTTATTAATATTTTCTTTTTTTTTGTAGTCTTATCGCCTTAATTATAATTCAGCACAACATCATCGTCAACGAATTAAAATTTTTTTCTTTCTTTCAAATAAAAATATGACCGTAGGAGTTATTTTATGATGACTGTTGGCGTTGTGTAGGTGCCGTTTTCTCTTTCAATTTAGTCATTGTTTTCAAAAAGCCCGCTCTTATTAAGCCCACCACAATAAATACACAAAAATAAAACGTCTGTTGGTAAGTGCAGGTATCAAACGATTTGGCGCACGTATTTGAATGCAGCAACAAACAACTCACTTCTATTTCATTTTATTGTGTAATTGTTGTAAGACATTTCAATGGCACGCGTCTTTGTTTTTGTGGTCTTTAGTTTCTTTCGAGGGAGAAATAGCAGGTTAACTTATTTTTATAAAAATTTGGCCAGTTTGAAAAATGCTAATTGGTATGGAATGACAGCCAGTTGAGGCGATTTCCTTTGTCCAAAATATTAGTTGCAAGCAAGAGTACTTCCTTTATTCTTCATTAGAACAAATGCCTGAGAACTTTGAACTAATTTTTTGGTGATATTTATGTCTAATTTCAAGAGTTTTATATTTAAAAGGAATCTTGTATCAGGAAACTTATAGTTTTTTGCTTTTTGTGTGCAATCAGTGTACAAAAAAGGATAAAGTCCATGTAAAAAAATAATTTGTGTTTAGCGAGGCAATATACGAATTATTGTTTCCAATAAGTGAATTGAAATTTTCTAATAAAAATGTCTTCGCTGCTAGAAAACCCCTTTGTCCAATATTTGGTAATACCCTGCGTATAGCCGCCGCCCCTGACTAAGAATTTTCTATGTATCAAATTTCATTTAAATCGGTTTCTTAGTTTCGTAATACTTTCGACTGCTAATATTTGGCTTGTTTGTGATGCGCCCCTGAAGAAATATATACTCTAAAACCTTCCCGGACCTGTCATCAATATTTACCGCGATCGGATAAGTTGCATGACAAACAATTTAATTATAAATACATTCAAACCAAAAACAACATTTTTAAATTTGTTGCTGTTTCAAACGTATTTATGCGAGCGATCGATGTCGAGTGACATCGTTGGACAGGCAGTAACTCTTTCGCAACCATAAAGAAACTACAATTATATAATAGAATCTAATGGTTTATTTTGTTGATTTTTATGGACAAAACGAACTGAAATTACAATTAAATAACAGACATATCTTCTAGATTTTATTCTATTTTCCAATGGAAATAAATTTCCTATAAAAGCAAACAATCATATTAATATTTATAAAAGAAAGTCTCCATTTATTGAAATGACTAACTTTAATATAATAAAAGTAATACTAATACGATATTTATTAACAGTGGCACTCTGAGGAATACTTCCTCCTACTTGTGGAGCAGAAACAGACCTCGTTTTAAGCAATTTACACGTTTTACGCTCCTATTTTTTCATCGTCTTTTGCATGTTCTGCGCAGGTAAGGTAAGTTGTACTTCTGGATCATTTGGAACATTGTTTCCTTATTTTTCTATGACATCAAGAAGCAAACCAAAGTAATGATTTTGTTCTACTTTGCCATCGACCAGTACCGTGCCCATATACTTTTTGTAGTTAGTGGCCACTACAAAATAAACGATTTCCATTTTTTAAACTGATCCTGACTGCCTTCTATTTATAAATATTGTAGGTGCCCGATATATAAAGTTGGTTAACATGTAGACCCATTTGGACTATTTGGTAAGAGAAAGCCCTTGGAAATGTTCATCGTAAATATCACCTTTCTGTCCAGCAGAAATGTCTTTTATTCCTTTTTTCCATTTTTACGCGATAATCATTAATTTATATTGTAGATTAGGAGAATTAAAAAAATCATCATAAAGTAGTTCCCAATCAACGAAACTCCTACGTCCTTCCAGCCTTCTCCTGTAAACGCAATAGTGAACATTCCACTTGTGGACCATAGGGAAAAATGCTCCCCCTGGACTTTACATAAAATATTAAACAACTGTTTGTCTACGATTCAGTTCTTATTACTTTTTTATCCTTCTATAGTCATATGACATTATTTACCAGGTATAAAATACAGCAGAAGGATCAAATAAACAATGAGTTCACAATATGTATGTTCCTTTCACTCCTGGAGGGAGCATAGTGCATTGTTATTATATGTTTTTTGCCTTGTATCAGTTTTGGTAAACGGTTCTGGTTCCAGTTCCATCTAAGTAGATGATTGGTTTGCTGTAGCAGGCCTAGGATAATGGGGCTGCCATTTGTCGTTGCCCAGAAACAACGCCCCTCTGTATGATTTCACAATAGACATACATATTTTATCAATATTGTCAATTCCCATCTTTTACGAAATATTATTAAACATTAAGTTTAAATACTTTAATAAGAAATTTGAAATTTGGGAAACTATTTTCCATTGAGGCGAAAGGTTTAAGAGCAACTTTTAAAAAATTTTGGAGTTTATTTTGGAAACGATGGTTTAAGACACATTATTTCTATTTCCTAATGCAATTTATGATGAAATACTCTCACAGGTCAGTTATAAGACGTACACTGTTACTTCTAGAAGAAGTAAAGCTTGAAAATTAAATTTAAAAAAATTAATAAAACTTTGTCCAACATTTTGTGTTAAAAAAAATTCCAAATCTTTTCTAACATTTCAGCCAGAAACTCTTTCACAAAATATGTATTTTAAAACACATTTTTCATGTAAAACATTTCCTTTAAGAAAGCATGTACATGAGTAAACTTTATCAAAGAACAATTATTTCCAAGGACGATGAGCACAAACAAAAAAAAAACAATTTTAAAAAGGCTTCTCCTATTTCAAACGAAAACACAATAGACTTTATAAAATGAAAAAAAAAACATTTTTTTTTTGTATATAAAAAAGAAAAATAAAACTTCTGGAATTTATTATAAGATTTGAAATCAAGGAACCATTTCGAATATGCACACATTGTGGTCATTCTTTCGTTAAAAAAAAATTTAACTGAAGTAAATATTTTACTAGAGAACAAAAATTACAAAAATGGCCTAGCCAGCCAGGTCATGGCCAATTCTTTTAAGCCATCTACTCACACTTTTCATTTTCATAGAATTCCTCTTCACTTTGCTGCGTTGACTTTACAAATTTAAACTTAAATTGGATTGTTTATTTAGCTTTTTATTCTTCTACAAATCACTTATTGATTAAAATCCCATTGTACGAATAACTTTGAGTAGAAAATAGTAACAACAGAAAAATGAAATAGAATTTAATGAATGTGAGAATATTAAAGAATTTTCCTGTTGTTTTTCCTTTTATGCTCGTATTATTTGAAATAAACTACAATACGCGTGAGATCATCATCGTTAGTATCTGGGGATACTGAAGGCAGAATGTTTATGTGCGATTTTTTATTGTTTCTGTTGGTGTTGTTTTTATTCATTGTGCTAGAGAGGCAGGCGGCAACATGGGTTTTTGATTGTGTTTGCTAGGAGGATTAAAGTAGATGTGGAATTGTCAAAACCGGTTCTAAAATTATTCGAAAAACCGGTTTTTATACATGTCCCGGTTTGTTAAACCCGGTTTTTTAACTTATTCCATTTAAAGATTTAAAACTAAAAGATATTCAGAAAACTTGAACAAGGATGGTGTGAAATAGAAACAAGTTCACTCAAGGACCCAGAGCGTTCAATGTGATTTTCCTCTGCCACACACGCAAAAAGAAGCAGGTTCCTCCTGGATATGATTGCCTTTTAAAGCGAGCATATTTTATTTAAAGTCGTTATAAAAGTTTCTAATATGCGTGGATCTTGGCCAACACAACCCCCTGGTAATCATGATGCTCCAGCAGGCCATAATGATGCAGATCCGTCTTCTTCTCCAAAACGCTCAGGTAATCCTGATGCTCCAAATAGCCAAAATGATGCAGATCCATCTTTTTATCCACAATCCTGAGGGTCCAGAAAGCTAAAATATTCAGAGCCCTGCATTTACAAACGAAAATACTTTCTTGGCAGTTGCATTTTCGTAAGAGAAATAATGGAATTTCGTAACAATTTCTAAAAGGTTTACAAAGGGCCAACCTATTGTTAAATTTTCTCCTCTTCTAGAGCAGAATAAAAGAAAAGAAGAAAAGAAAAAAAGGAACGTCTTAATTCATCATCATCAGGGTTGCCAAGAGCATTACTCATATTGATCTTTAGGGAATCGATTGCAATTAATATTTATTTTTGATTCTCATAAATTTACGTTCTTAAACAACTCAAATCGTTTTCTTTACATTTATTTGAAAACAATTTATTATAATTCTTCGCAAATATGCACAAAACAATTCAAGTTTATTATTATTATAGAGGGTGATTTTTAAGAGCTTTTGGATTTGATTTAAAAAATACATAAAATTTAGAGAAATGTATGAAATCTTCATTTGAGTCGATAGAAGGATCTTTTCAATTTAATGTTTAAAGATGATTTCATGTAAATGTGAAACGCGGCTACGCCTCAAAGCAATCATAGGTTGGGTCAAACTTTGGCATACTCTCTCCAACATATCGGCCGGTACCCCACCAGAAAATTCTTCAATATTAGCTTCTTTGAGCCTTAAAATTGCCCCACAAAAATTGTGGAAAGGCACGATCTAGGCAGGCAATTAACTGGCTCCATACGTGAAATAAACTGTTTACCGACTCGGTTCTAAATTGGGCCATTTTTTCGCATGCTGTGTGGAATGTGGCACCGTCCAGTTGTTAGCCAATGCCAGCTCTTCTATTTTGGGGGAAAAATTTTAATTATCGCACGGTAGCACTCGCTATTCACAGTAAGGTTTCTTCCTTCGTCGTCTTTGAAGAAATACGATCCAATGATGCCACCGGCCCAAAAGTCCACACCAAGCAGTGCATTTTTTGCGATGCAATGATTCTAGCTGCTCTTCACAACAAATGCGGCAATTCGGCTTGTTCACGTATCCATTTAACCAGAAATGAGCTTCGTCGCTGAAAATAATTTTCACTTTTTTAAACGAGCACGAATTTTGATAATAAAATTCATTAATCTGCAACCGTTGTTCGTTTGTAAGTCGATTCATCGTTAAATTATAGACCAAACTGAACAGCTGAGCTGCCAAAAAGAAAGTTGGCCAAAGAGTTTTGCAAAAAAGAAAGTTGGAAAAAAATTATCAAATTGAAAAAAAATTAATTTTTTTATGTGTAAACGCTGACTTACACATTTTGTTTTCCTTTTTTTAAAAGAAAACGTAGAACTTCGCTGATCAAATTTTTGGAAAAAAACCTATTTATCGCCTATTTTTTACCTTTATTTAAAAAGTGGTCTTCCTTACAGGACTACGTGCTCTTTCCTTACAAGTTTTCACTTATTAAAGAAGACCAAATTTTACACTTTTACTTAGAAAAGAACATGCTATTATAATTCGTTATGGCCAAATATGTTCCAATTTGTCTGTCTTTTTTCCCATTTTATTGCTGCAAATCATAGGAAACATTTTGTAGTTTATTCTAACAAAACGGTATAAATATGCTGCACACAAACAGAGTTTTGCTGTGTAACATCACACAAAGATACCAGGCAGATATTGAAGTACAACAACATCAATTGGCGTACAGCAACATCAACAAATGATGAGCAAAAAATTAATTTAAAAAAAAACACAAACAAACACTGCCGTGTGACAACATTGATCAAAGATGACCTACATACACCTACAAAATGGTTTTTATGTCCAACAATAACAGAAATAACAGTAAAACGCTGCAACAGCAACAACAACAACATAAGAGACAATCATATGCGAAACTCGTAAAATAAAATTGTATCTCTAGATATTAAAACAAAACGATACAAGAGGAAAAATTGCAATAAAACTAAAAAAATTCAAAAACTAAAAAAAATAAAACTACATGATGTTTATAATGCGTATGAATACGAATGTGAGGGATATGCAAGTATTACGCATAATATAAAATATTTACAAACTAACACACACTACTACACCGGCAAAGTGCAGCGCACGCACACAAACAGACGCAAACTCTTGCAACTGATAAAAATTCTACCATCGGGTTTGATGTAGAGAAATGTGCAACGATTGTACAGATTCCTGTATTTATATTCAACTGCTCCTGTGTTTTTGTGTATGTGTGTGTTTGTGTTTGTAAAATGATTGAAATTTGCAATGATATTCATATGAGTAGTTGTTGTTGGTGTTTTGATGTAACTACCACAAAAGTTCACATATTGAATATTGTTCGAGCACTGATTTGATGGCATATCGAATACAAAAAGATATGAAATCATTTTGAAAAGAACAAACTTACATTTATATGAACTCTTACACATGTACACACCCACAGACACACACACTCATACATACATACACAGTTGAAGACTGATTTAAACAGAAATATGAGCATACAAATGCATGCATGTAATCCTGTGAAGGTTATTTTCAACAGTATTCAATTTATTCCAGTAAAGAAAAAGAAGAAAATTATTAAAAAAAAATACCCCCCGCATAAATTGAGTGAAGATCAAATACTGATTATCGTTCGTGGTAGCGCAGATAGAAACATTTAAATTTATATACAAATGTATTTATTTCTTCTCATCATTTGTTTTTCATATTAAAATTTAGCTTCCAAGAAGTTGTTCCGTAAGCTCTACGATCGTAATTCGCATATGCAGTAGGCCACACACTATACAACTTCCCGTACAACTTGAGTATATTGCACGAGAGATTGTACGGTTTTAAGGCTGGTTGTACGAAGTTGCCTGCTGGCATGTTGTATAAAGCAGTTGTAACGTTTGTGAGCGTTATGCTCAAGATGATTCCACCATTTGCTTTATTCTTGTAATGACCACTGAGCGAGGATTTTGAATGGAATCCCACTGATCCAGGCGATTTTCCTTCCACATAACTATTCCCCTTAAGCCCATTTTTTCAAGAAAAATGTAATCTAAAATGTCTATTTCAAAACAATGCGCGGTGTGCACAATCTGAACTAAAACAATAAACCGAAGCTTGTCAATAAAGATGAAAAAAAACTGACAGAAAAGAATTAACAAAAACAAACAAAAAGCCATAAAAACTACAACAATAAAAAGAGGCCTACAGTTGATTGTGTTCCCATTTCTCATGTATGGTCTCTAAATACGTTGTTGACATTTTATGCTGCTTACAGCACTCGAGATACAACACACAGAGAAAGTTACCGCTCATGAAATGCATGCAACCAAAACTCTTACACACACACATGAATGTCATTTTGCTACTCGTAGTTGCAATTGCAAAGCATGTACCATAAAGTCATGTTTGTAGGGCCGTGTGTCATCATCCCGAATGCCGACCAGCGAGCCTCTGTGAGCATCCATTTGACCATTATGTCCCTGCCAAGGCGCTGTTTTCACATGCAACGTGCGTTCGTTTAAATGTAAGCCTTCATACGATTTCCAGAAGTTATTGGGCAGGCCAGTGCAAAAACAACAAGGTGACTTATTGTGAAAATACTAAACCAATCATACCATTGATTGGTGAGAAAATGAGAAATTACATTTTTATGCTAATGTCGTTCCTGGCCTGGCTCGCTCGTTCACAAAATCAAACTTGCCAAAATGAAGAAAGAAAAAAAAGCAAACAACCAACAACAAAAGAAAAAAGGGAAACCAAATAAAAGTTGCTGAAAATAAACAGGAGCTCTGCAATCGTATTAAGTTTGGAAGTTGTTGGCTTGTTGTTGGGCTTATAGGATTTTGGAAAAAAAACAGAGAATTAAAGAATAAAAAAAACAATTGTATTGTTTTAAATTTATATGAGTTTGTTGACGGTTAGTATGCCTGTTGCAAAATGCCCTTAATTGGGTTCGTTATAATGACTTAACTTGCTTGCAACAACGCAGCGACTGCAAGAACTTGAAAAAAACAAGCAATCAACAGTTTTGTTGTTTATGAAACATGCATTGGCATGAATTTTAAATGTTTCGACATTTTTCATAATTGTCCTCCAAATTGATTAACTGCAACAACAGAACAGCAAAAGGAGAAATGAAATAACAAATTTCAATATTTCTGCAGAAACACAAACATATAAATTGTTTCCATGGAAGACTCTGGCAGAAGTGCAAGTTTAAAGGGCCTTAACAAAAAAAAATAATAACGAGGGAAGACAGACGAGTCCATTGCAAGAGGCTGGTCGCATGTGAAAACAATAAACACCCGCACTCCATAAATGGCTGAAAATGTATGACGGCCTGAGCTTCAATTACTACAACAGTACCAGCAGCAGCAGCAGCAACAATTCCTTCATCCAAATAAAAAATATATGACAATTACTTTATTACGCAAGTCGAAAACATTTAGTTGCACTTGCCTGTGACATTCTCTGGTCAGCAACGATATGCAGCTAAAGGAAAAGAAACAACCAGGAGAAATTTTGATTTATGCACCTGCACGTTTTAAAGCAAACCTTCATTATTCTTTTTCTTGTTGTAATCTTTTTTCTCCAGTTCTTGTGTGTGCATCATATTGTCGTCTGTTGCAACAAAATATCATTTTTAATTTTTATATTGTTCTTTTTCTTTAAATTTAAATCACAAAGGACCATAAATTGCATGGACCCAATGCTTGCAAACATATAGACACATGAGAATATCCGACAACGATAACGTGCACCCACATACCCAGTGCCAGGTAATAGAGTCTATTTTATTGGGTGGAACCTGCATCGTGCCATATAAAAATGTGGCAGAAGACTTTCGGCTAAAAATGTTAAATGTTACTTGATGGAAAATAAAAATTATCTCTCAATCTCCCGGATCGGCTTATACAAATTTCGCCGTGTCCCAACTCACTCACGAATGGACATTGTCACTTAATGTAAAATTAATTGGCCAATTTCGTTATTGCGTGATTTTCCAAGAAATTTGTTATAAAAAAGCGAGAATTTTGTTAAGGATCTTTTTATTGTTGGTAAAGACTTCCTATACAGTGGTACCTTTTGTGCCTTTTTCTGAACTGACAATTTTTAATTTTTTTATTTATTTATTTTTCTTTTTTTTTTGTGAAAAAAGCCACTTTCAGTTGAATCTCAACATCAGATAATTGTTTATATTCAAGCGGTTCCTCGCCATGGGAAATTTCTAATCATAATATTTTTGTAAGCGGGTATGGAAGTGTATTTGTTGGAAAAATTATTTTTCAGGCATTTAAAATAAACCAATTATTTCTAAAGGTTTTTTTCACAAAACCGCTTGTTAGTAAAAGTTTACATATTAGTGAGTCACTTTTTTCCACAAACTACTTTTTTTTAAAAAGACAAATTAATATAATAATTTTTGAAAACTTAAATTTTTGGAGTTTTTCAAAAACAAGAGTTTGTTTGTAAAAACTAATGGTAAAGTACTTTTTGTACAAATGTATATTTTTAACAAAAAGATCTTTCTTTCAAAAATATGATCATTTGTTAGAAACACTTTTTGTGAAAATGTACCTTTTGTAAATAGGTACTTTCTGTAAAAAGGTACTTTTTGCAAAAAGGTACAATTTGTATAAAGGTACTTTTTGCAAAAAGGTAAATTTTTTATAAATATGATTTATGTAAACAGGTACGATTTGTAAAAATTTAGTTTTTGTAAACAAATACTTTTGAGAAACAATATATTATGTAAAAACGTACCATTTGTATAAAAAGACCTTCTGTAAGAAGACGTTGGTTTTGAAAAATACTTTTTGCAGAAAGAAACTTTGTCAATAAAGTGCTATTTTCAAGCGGCACTTTATGAAGAAGATGTTTATATAAAGAATTAATTTTATTTGTACAAAGTATTATTTTCAAAATGGTGCTTTTTTACAAAATAGGAATAAAAAGTACTTGTTTGTGAAAAGTTCTCCAATAAAAATGTTTAGAAGGTAACTTTGTTTAAAAAAATTACGCCTTATAAAAATAGGTAAAAAGTTCCTTGTAAAAGGCTCGTTTTCTGAAAGTGTAATTTTTAAAAAGGCAAATTTTTGTAAATAGTAATTTCTATTAAGACATAAAATTTGTAAAAAAAATACTTTGTTCAAAAAGTTCTTCTTTAGACCGGTACTTTATATAGAAGAACTTTCTATAAAGAGTTCCTGTTGAACAAATATTTCTTATAAAATTTTACTTAAAAACCTGTTTTCTAATGGGGTACACCTTGTCAAGTGGGAATAATTCAGATGTACGTTTTGCGAAAATGTACTTTTCGTAGAAATTCACTTTTTGAACTCTTCGTGAAAAAAATACCTTTTACGAAAATGTATTGATTGTAAGAATTTCCCTTTTAGTAAAAAAGAAAGAAACATTTTCAAATAAATATGCATATATTTTGAATATTGCATTTTTGCCATATTGTCCATTGTGGAAACCGCACACTGTTGTCGATTTTGTAAAACAATTATTCTATATTATTATATATATTTGACAGTTTTTCAACAAAAAAAAAATTATAACGATGATTTATGACAGCAGAAATCACTCTTGGTTTTAAATTGTCCTTGTAGGTCTAGCAAGTCTAGGATATACATATACTACAGTTTCCTAGACAATACTAACGAAATGCATGAGTTTTATATGTCATTCAGTTGAGCAAATCGGCAAGACTAAAAATAGTACCATGAAGG
The DNA here is from genome assembly GCA_963681545.1 of Germaria angustata. Lineage (NCBI taxonomy): Eukaryota > Metazoa > Arthropoda > Insecta > Diptera > Tachinidae > Germaria > Germaria angustata. The sequence goes on along the minus strand of OY812998.1, from coordinate 138,779,062 downwards.
TCTTGCATACATTAGCCATCAAGGATGGAAAATTTTATACCATCACAATTTTTTATATTGAAATTTATCGTAATTTTACCTTCGTATAATTGCGTAAATTGAAATGTTCCACATTTTCTACTTTTACCTGCAGGTGTAAAAATATGATATGAATATTTGCTTGTTGTAAATCTTTTTTTGGCATCGTAGCTCTCAAATGGCTAGACAGCGTTTGATTAAATTGTCGCCGAAATGTTACCCTAAAAACAATCACTTTTTGTAAGATAATTTAAAAATACTTTGTTAAGGATTTAATGTTAAATACAAGTGCATAAATATTTTTTTATATTTAAAACATTAAAAGCAACAAATATTAGAATTTTTGTCTCTTTTTAATGATCAAAAAAAATATTTTGTGAATAAGTACTGATCTTAATTAGAATTTTAAAACGCATTTCATGCGACAATATAATTTTAAGCGTCAAATCAAATGGAAAATTATTATATATTTTTCGTCTGTTAAACAACTCTATTAATTTTTTTCTGCAGACGATTTTTTCAGCTTTCCATCCCCGATATTCATACAATTAAGTCTCCCGTGTGTCAAAACATTCTGGGCAATAGAACCTGTGAAGTTATACAGCGCATATAGCCGTCACTGAAATATCGGCGGTTGCTTTGAATTGATTATGAATATGATCAAATAAATCATTCAAATGCACTTGGAATATTGAAAATATAAATTTTAAATAAAACTACAATAATTGAATTAATTCACTTAGAAATTTATTTCACAAGCAGGAGATTTTTTAACGTCACTGGGTTTTCGTTAAATTTTTGTTTAGACTAGAGTTCAGACTGCGTCAACATGAATGATGTTCTTCGGGAAAGAAATAATTTTTCAATTTACAAAAAAAAAAAATTTTTTGAAAGCGTCAAAAACAAAGAACGCCTCATACAGAAATCTATGGCATAAATCCTAAAGTTGCGAATATACTATCAAGAGTGATTTTCGCTAATGTTGCAAGCGTTGCAATCTCGCACTAGTATGCTACATTTTACAAACATGGTGATATATTTTGCAATATTAATAATTATTATACTCTTATCAAATTTGCGGAAAGAATTATTGGCCTGTCAATCAAAATACATAAATTCCCTCCATCCTCTTTAAAATCTTTTATTTTTATAATTACCCGTCCTATGGAAATTAATGCAAGTGCCAGCGTCTATTTGGATCGTACCCTTAGTGCCAGTAAAATACATATTTTTAAATTCAAAAGTATTACTTGGAAATAGCTTCCTTTAGATTTCTGGCTCCTGGCCGATTTAAGACAATAGATATGAATTATTTTTAAAACTATACGTACAAATGCATAATGTATGTACATTATTTTAAGCAAGAGATTTTTATGAATTTACTTACCACAATTTAAAAAATCTTTAATGCAAATATTATATTTATCTTTGTTTTTTTTTTAAGATTATATTTGACAAATATTTTTTTCTCGTTTAATGGTCTTTAAAATATACAAGACAGGGATTAAAATTTAAATTCAATTTAAACCGTCTTTGCTACACGTAGTCAGTCAGTCAGTCATAACAAACAGTCAGATAAACAAAAATAAAATCAAGGCAAAATGGATTTAGCGGAATGAAATTCAAAAAAAATATACCAAGATATTCGTATTAACTAAACGAAATAACAACAATAAGATATTGAGCTACTTGACATGTTATTGTTTTGAGTTGTTGTTTTTTTTTTCTATTTGTATATTCTTTTAATTTGATGATTTATTCAAATGCTTTATCAGTCTTATATATTTTTATTTTTACACATGATTCTGTTATTCATTACGGATGGATGGATGGATGGATGGTTGGACGGACGGTATTTGAAAGACCAGAAACCAAACATCAGCACTAATTGACACTTCAATGGTATTTAAGTGTTTTCTAGTCCCAGAAGAAATAAAATAAAAATAACACACTAGACCCTGAAAAATATTAACTTTTTACATTTTTATTGTATTTATCTCTATGACATTTATGTCAAAAACAAAACGTTTATTTGATTACATAATTTTGTAAGTTGTATGTTTGTAAGTATGTATGTATATACATATGTATGTATGTATGTATGTAATTAGACAAGTCATGTGTGTCGTGGATGCTCAAACAAAATTTATTTGCTTCTTTACCTTTTCATTAATTATGTATGTATGTATGTGTGCATGGATGTATGTACATATGTATGTATGTATGTATATTTAACCCCGTATTACATCTAATTAATGATTTCATATTGAAAACATCAAAATAATAGTCCATATATTTTTTTCCATCACCAAAATGTTTCTTTCCCTGGGGGTATTTCTCAATTTATTGATTTGAAGCAGGAGACTGAATAATATTCGTATAATAAATTTTAATATCAAAAATCAACAGTTGGCATTTTCCTATTTTCGGCAGAGATCTGAATCACATTTCTTTCACTCCAGGGCTGACAAGTGATGCCTAAATAATTCAATGAATGGCTTCCAACCCACAACAGTACCCACAAATTTTTATTGACTGGAAAATCTATAAAATTGCAAAACAGAAGTGGCAAAAAAATAATTTTATAAATAGGGGAAAGGGCTGTCAGCCTTAGAAAAGCCATAATATGAGAAGGTGTTTAAGACATATCGTCATATAAAATGTAAAAAGCCATAAGTTGCATTACACAATTTTTATAGGAGAATAAAAAAAAAAATTAAAAATAAACTCCAAGTGAAAAGAAAATTAGTTTGATATTATTTTGTATTATGATATTGGCATTCGCAGAAAAACTTCGTATTTTTGTATTTGCTGTGAAACTCATGGCTCCTAAAATCGAAAGGAGTGCGAAGGGATGAAATTCTGCAATTCGCTTGTAATTGAATAGGATTTCAGCCAAACTATATGTTTTGCTTTCATTCTTTGTGCTTTGAATATAAAAGACACAAAGTTCATTATAACTATTACCACAAAACAAAAAGAAAAATTATTTGACATTCAATGAGACATACATTTCTTGATTCCATGACGTTTCCTAATGGCTAACAAATGATTTCTAATTTGTTTTCTTCAGAGGACATGGCGCTGTCCAAAGTGACTTCGGCCACATAATTATAAATGCGCTTTTTTCTTTTGAAAATATTAAAATATTGTTAATTTAAACTAGTCGTATATTGTCATTGAGGTTTATTATTTCACCGTCGGTACTTCTTATTATGGGAAGATTTCCATTTGTCATTTATCGGTCGCGTAATAAAGCAAGAGTTCCTTGCAACGTTTGTCGTACTAAATTATTTAATTACGTTTTAGAAACAAAAAAAGACAATATTCAACAAAATTTTTTCAATAAAACCCGAATCAAGAATTTTTTTGGCCGACATTTCATATCGGAAGAATTTTTTACCTCCAGCGGTGAGTCCTACGGATTAATATTGTAAATAAGCTCTATTGAAAGAAATACTATTTTTATTTTTTATTTTAGCATTCACAGCTCAACTCAACCATAATTATTTTTTTTAAATAATTACACCCGAAACACTCCGCTTAACTTGACTTTACACCCCTTCACTCAACCCCCTGTCTGATATCTATAACAAACTTTATTTTTTGTTTATGTCCGCCCATACATCAATGAGATATAATCTTATTCTCACACGATTTAAAGGATATTTCTCTTTAAATTTAATTAAGAAAATGATAATTAAAAGTAAAACTGATGGTAACTTTTTTTACTTCATTTTATTATTATTATTATTTTTTTTATAAAAACGTATTTACGGTTTTTTGCTTCATTAAATAATTGAAGGTGTACTAGCGACCTTTTGCACAAGTACAAGTGTAATCCCCAACTACAACATAATAAATAAAACTATCGTTTGCGGCCAATAGGATTTGAGGTGACGATATGTAAACATTAGATTGAAATTTCTATTAGAATTTATAAAAACAGTCCGTCAAACAAAATTTTCTTGAAATATTTATAAACTATTTATATACTTCTATGAATAAGGACCTTTAGTCCTTCGAAATTAAATTTTTGTTTAAGTTCTTTGAAAAGTTGTGAATTATTTTTTATGTTTTGCTTTTATTTCTTAAAAGTCATAAGACTAAGTAAAATTAACACTGCATAATTACGAATTCCTTTCTTAATTCTTTGAAGGTTGTTAAATCTACTTAATACTTCAATTTGAATACTGCGTTTTTTTTTGCACGATTACCTTTTTCCACATGATGTCCTGTGGAAATTAACTACCGTACAAAAACAGTATAAGTTGCGATTTATTCACAAGTAATTGCTATTGCTGTTAGATAATGGTCATCTTAACCAGGTTTTTACGTTGCATAAACAATACGGTGTTGGAAATGTTGCACAAATAAAAGACTACGCTTTTGTAGAATAGTCAGGCAACAAGTTATTAGCGAGTTAATTTTTTAAAAGACATCTAGGAAAGTTGTAGTCTAGTCCAGCTAAAACTAAGTATGGAATCCTGTCGATTTTTTCTTTTTTTTGACAACTTAATTCCTAGAACAACTTAAAATTATACAAACGAATTGTACCCTTTATAGTAAGTGTTTGCCTTGTCATTATATGCAATTAAAAGAAAATTTTGATAAATGTTGATTTAACAAATTGAAATTTATGCATCACAAACATATACACAAGCATTAAGACATAATCCAAAAGCTGCTCTGTACTTTTGAAAACAAATTAACTTTAGATTTTAACTTCAATGTTAAAATAGTGGCAACTTTTTAAAACTCCTTGAACTTCAATAGCGCAAAGTGGGAAAACAAATTGTGTTGTACTCGTATTTACAATTAGAATTAAAAATAAACAAACTTCCTCTTCTATTACTAAGTGTTAATAAATGTTTGCATTTCAATATGACAACATAATTAACTTTCTTAATAACTTTTCTACCCTCAACTTAAATAAAAAAAGAAGTCAGTCAGTCAGTCAGTCAGTCAATCAGTCAACTAGTCTTATATCCAGTCTATGCGAAAAAAGTAGGAAAACAATTTCAGATTGTGTTCGTAATTATAGTAGAACAAGGAGTAGAAAATCAACAACTTGGTTCCTAGATTGTAACAGGAAGACGTGAAAGAGAAAATCGCTTGTTTACATTAGAGAAAACTTTGCTAATTATGTTCAACACTGCATTAATTTACACACACTAACCCAAACATCATGTCGAAGAGTGTTTACACGATGTGCAAGTTTGAGTCACATAGAAAGTAACTTTTCTTACTTGTCTTATTTTAATACAATAAACTGTAAGATATTACATTTTGTGGTATAGGAAGCTGATATTTGAAATAAATGCCAGATAAAAATATTGGAAAAATTTTACGTGAAAATAAAATGTGATATAATACACGATAAATGCTCGTTGTGTAAACGAGCTGGCTCTTACAATCTCTAATATTAACTTTGTAAACACATTTACATACATTTGCACATACATGAGACTTGTAAAGCATGTGTTGCATGCCATATTGTTGGTGGCGCAACCACAAAACGAATATTTTATTGTCATTTAAGTGTTTTATATACGTAGAAAAGGCTGAAAACTATTTTCCACAGCAAATACTTGAGAGAGACAAGTAGTCAGGCTATTAGTGTTAGAGTGGCATTAGATAAAATTAAAACATTGAACAGCAAACAAGTTAATTGATATACTTATGGGGTTTTGTTTTGTGGAAGACATGGTGCAAGTTGTGCTCACTGTCGCAAAGTGGTTCCCTTAATGTGATTTCAATAGAACTAAATTAATTTCATAATATTATATTTAACAATAATGTATATTTAGGATCTCAAGCAGTAATGAGCGCTTTTCCACAATGACTGATTAGCAATTTTAAGGTCTCAATTATGAGGCTGCTAAGGAATATTAATATCTTTAATCATTTATAATAATGAACAATCAACTACAGTGTCTATATGAGAAGGGATGCACTTGTCAAACTAAACTGGGGAATATTTCCTAGATACACTCAAGGGTTAAATTGCATCGCTAGATGGTCAAACCCAAATTTCTCTTTAGGTTCTATTGATACATAATGAACTTAATGTCGTACTCTGTAATTTTCTGCCACACTTGATTTAATTCCCTCCAGAATTGGGTTTATCAGTTCTGTGAAATGATCTAGTTTGTTTAGTTAGTTCAATGGCTCTTTTATTCACTGTATATATATGAACTGTTTTTGTGCCAAAAATGGTATAAGGATGTATTATAAAATAAAAATTCTGAACTTTCTAAATCTGTTTGTTGTGGCTTTAGCTGTCGACATTTCATTGGTCGCTAAGCCAAATCGAACTTTAGACAGTGTGAAAAGCACTCAACTTCATATGTTTATAACAAAACAAACAGATACAATATGGGAATTCTCTATTGAATATGACCATTACAGAATACATAATCATAGTACTTTTAAAATGCCTTTACACAAACAGCTCAATATCTAATTTATACTCAAATTGGATCTACTTTACTTTAATTGCAACATGTAGACAGTTATTTACCCTTTAAACAGCCAAAACTACAACAAAAAAGTTAAAATATGTTATAAATAAAATTCTGTATTAATTATTTAAAACAAAGACTTTATTTTTAGTGTTTCACCTCATAATTACAATCATTGATACCCAAAGAGTGTCAAGTAGTGATATATTCCTGGCCTTGAATTTAAATTTTCAATTTCAGTGTCATCAGTGGTATTCATAGTAAAATTTCATGACAAATATTTTTGTGGAACACTTGAAGCCTCTAACTCTCAGATCGCAAGATTCACATAGTTTCGTAAGACGATTCACAATAAACATTTGCAAACGGCATGGAATTTTAGCCTCCCAAAAAATATAATCTAGCATTAAGCTAATCTAGCGTAAGCTTTAAAAACTCCAATACACATGTGCTGTTTTTGATCCCCTCTGCCACAATGAGTTATTAGAGCCTTGTTAATTTGGAACAAAACTTGATTTAGTTGCACCATGTAGTGTAAAAATTCAAAAGAGGAGTATTGAACTTCAAAAATATAAGATACGGCACCTAAACATTCACCCGCTATTAGTGGTGTTTGAGTACTTTCTTGGTCATAATTATTCAGCAAATTTTTAACAGAGTTTTCTATTTTTATACCTGATATTTTTAAAATAAGCCAAATAACATCCACTACACTTTTGCAATACTTTTTATAAATTATAATGCATGCAAAAAGGATTATGGAAGCAAAATTAATTAAAAATAAATTTTAAATGTTCAATTTTCAGATATACTAATCGGACCATGCACCCATGTCTTTAAATTTCAAATTAAACATTCGTATTCGTGTTCGTATTCGTATTCGAAAATATCTAAAAATTATCATCAGTTACGTCCTGAAAACGTACTAATCATTTATAAATATCAAACTTAAAGGAAAATCACCAAATAAAAATTGCAAATTCTCAAGGATTAAACTGCTCAACGATTATTCCAGGTTTGTTTTTGTTAAAAAAGTCAAATCTATGAACTATTTTTTATTTTAGTTTTATAAATTGTTAAAACAAAAGAATTCTTTCAAAAAAGAGCTGCGAAAAAAGTTATGAAAATGCTGAGACAAGGATCCAGAAGTAATGCAAATGGCAGTTCAATATGGATGCAATGATTTTAACACGAGCTTCTAATAGCAGGATGTTCTCTTTTTTGATTCCTATTCACCGATTTGGAATATATCAAAGTACGATTGGTTATTTTCCAAGCTTCACATATGGAAGACGTACGAACTTGCCAGTTGTGACGATTTTCTTTTCCTTGTGTGATTGATTGATTGATTGATTAAAAAAATAAAATAAAATGTTTTCATTTTTAATTCGAATTTCACAGATTTCTTGAAGTAATTTCTGTTTGTAATCTTAATTTTTTCAACTTGAGTTGCAAGTAAGTCGAACATATGAACCATTGGATTTTTGGAAGTAATAAAAATGTCGTTCCTTGGGAATGGCTACCATTTTCTTCGCTGATCTGTAACAAACAGCATGCAAAATTAATTTTTAATCCTATGTTATGTGCGTTCTCTTCAACATTGGGACAGGAAGAGTCTAGTTTTATAGATCTTGTGTTCCTTTATAAACCGTAATCCGGAAACAAAATAAGTTGACGAATATTTGTATTTATGCTTTAGGCTTCCTCCTCTTCTCATCTATCAAGTCAATAGTTTCCAAAATAAACTTGCCTTGTCTAAGTTCTGGCTCATTATAATAAAATTGATTACTCTTTAATGATTATACGGTCTATTGGCTTAGTGTCTGCTTAAAATGATAAACCATTGCTTATTATTCTCAATAATTGATTTTTTAAATGAACCAGATAATGTTTTAGCAGTTGAAAAACAAACAAAAATTTTCTATTATTTTAATAATGTCGTAAACAGGATAGACCAAAAACGAAGCAATAAAAAAAGCTAAAGCCAAGAGTAGAACTAATTGAAATAAATACTTATAATTTTAACAAATCTTAATGCAAATAGGCACATTTAAGCTTAATTTGTTTTATTTCTTGTCTTGTACACAAACTGCCTGCCACTTTAAGCACGTTTCGTCTATATTCATGCTGTTTGTGTGGATGTGTGCGTTCTTAATATAAATTTATATAAAAAGAAAAATGTTTAAAAAAAAGAACCAAAATAACATTATAATAATCAATTGACATTTTATGCCAATTACAAAATGTTTATTAAAAATATACTCAGTCAATGTAGTCTAGTATGTGTCTGTGTGTATGTGTGTCTGTCTGTATTTTTCAACCTGACGATTTTCTATAAAAAGACTTCTATAATAAAATTATCATGTCTTTAATGCGGCTACAAGCGCAACCAATGACAATAATAAAAAAAAAATAGATCAAACCCAGTAAATTGGTCCCAGCAATCAACCTGCATTTACACCAGCAATAAAATTTTTGCAACTAATATTCAATAGCCGGCAGCCGGGCTTCGAAATACCCTTTCAAATACTACATTAGAATGTAACAAAAACAAGTTCTATAGACTCAAATTCTATCAAGTCTAACCGTTCTGGAGGATGAATATGGTTTAAGCCATCCTAAAAAATAAAATTTGAAATCTTAATCTGAAAAACCGAATAGTGCCTGTATTCTGTCTGTGACTTTCTTACATAGAAAAAACGATAGAAATGATATTTATCATCTCTATGCTTTCAAAGCATATTAATTATATATAAAAATTATGTTTTTTGTATTCTACTATTTGTGTTTCCTACTCTTATCAAAGTCCATGTTTCAGCAGACAAGCAAAAATTTATTCGCGAATTTTATCTATCGAATTAATAAATAAATCAAATGATGGTAAAATTTTATTTTCTACTCCCATAAGCTACAAAAAATGCAGGTACAGAGCGCAGAATAGACCAGAGGTGAAGATTTTGACGTTAAAAAAATATGGCAAACTCCGATTTTCTTTCGATGTTGTGGCACAAAGAAACAAATATATCGATTTATTACGCTTTGTGCTCTTTAGTCGAATATCAAAACAAACAAAAAACGATGTCACTCTAGGAAGATCTTCCACCTCCTGACATCTCTGGTCTACTTTGTGCCGCAGAGTTTTTTTTAATGGACTAGCACTCAGAGAGACCATACTTGTGCGATTTATTGTACTGAAACCAAGAAAACAAGTTATGGGAAGGAGGACAGGATGTAGTGTTTATGAAAATTTTATTTAAACTTCTGCAGGGATAACATTCCAGATACGTCTTGTTCGGGAAAGAGCGGATCGCTGGCATATAGACCGTAAAAGGGCGTCCTTTTACCAAAAAACTAGTTTTTTGTAAAAAAAAGAGCGGATTTCGGAGAAAAAAAGCTCCCTGCTTTTATTAGAGCATTTCCATTGCAGTAGCGATAAGACAAGCGGGACACATACAACACTGCATCGATGCTTTACTACTGTCACCGATGACCTTCTTCGGCCTCTCCTTTATGCGAAAACACCGTTACATATATGAGAGTTTTATTGCGATCTCGTACGGATGCAAGTTGTATAAAAAGTAAGAAAATCAGATGGAATGAAACATCTTTACATCGTCTCAAAAACCGGTGCATATATGGCATTAAAAATGTAATCAAATCCTAGGACACATCCATAATTACAGATCAAACAGCATGATCGGTCATACGTTTGTGGAAAAGCATGCAACACTGGGTCTCACGAGAGTTAAATTCGACCTTATTCGCACGATCCTACCGAGAGATTGTAACAAGATCTTAACAAGAGAATCGCAACGTAACGAGTGAATAGTTCCCTGAGAATCAAAGAGTTCAAAGAATCCTGCGATGTGTTACAAACCCGACAACAAATTTATATTAACCACCTTTCAATGTTGAATATGAAGTACAAAGCATGGCGCCAAATAACACTTTAACATACACGCAGACATGTAGCAAGTGCTGCAACACAAACAAAATCTTATTATTAGTGCAACTTTGGAGGGGGAAATCTCTAAATTGACTTAAATGACTTGATTTTATTTTATTTAATGATTTTTTGTACGTTTTACCCGTAAAAGTTGAAACGTTTTTCGTTCGTTTACAGAAATTGAAAATAAATACAAAAAATCAATTTTATTTTGTGAAAAAAAGTTAAAACCCTCAATACAACGATGAATATTATCGTCTTGACTGTTATTTATTTTTATTTTTTGTTATTCAATTCATCTAAATCTATGCAATTGTTTGTTGAATGCGTTGGTGGCATTTTCGGCATCATCTCTAGCCAGGAATAACGAAATACTGGAGATAAATGTGTCGATTTAAGTTCAATTTTATTGAGGATCAAGTGAATTAACACGCAAAGGCATTCTGTGTACGGGTATGCAATCGATGAGGGGAAGTGTTTTCCTGATAAGGAATGAACTCCAATTTTCATTGGCAGTTTGTGTGGAATTTTTTTTTTAATTATTCTAAAAAAAACCCGTTACAATAAGGAACATTATCCATTCAGGAAGCGAGATCATGACTATAGTATGTCACTTGCTGTCTTCGAGGTCTTTGACTCATACTACCATTAAAAAGGGAAGGATTAACTATAGCTGGAAGCATTTGCCTAAGGAAGTGTGTAAAAAACAATTTCAGCTTGTCGGAATCCTTACCAATGTAACGGCAACAGATGGTTTTAAATGAAAAGAAATAAAAATTTAAATTTTAATATAATTTCAGGCCAGTGGTCATATCGCACAGTGATGCAAAATGAAAAAAAAGTGGTTTGCAAATTTTGAACTGGTCAATCGATTTGCATGAAAGAAAATGCCATTCGGAGAAAAAGTCTCAAATTTTAAGACTCTTGAGACAAAAGGTAACGCAAAAGCAAAAACGTTAAAATTGATAATTGATACGTTAAAATTGATTGTGAAAAATCTTTCGGAACTTATAACTTCTGCAAATGGGCACCTATTTTAAGGATCGCTTTCTGCAGAGTAATCCACAATGAGAAACAAAGATAAAACATCCTTAAAATATCATAAATGCTCTCATGGTTCTAATGCAATATGACTGAAGAATTTAATTTTATTTTTTCCCGAACTTTTCCGTGTTTTGCCCAAAATTTTTTTATTTTCTATCGAAAAAAATATGATTTTGTTTTGCAAAGCTTATTTATATAAAAAAAATACATGACAGATTTTTTGAGGTCTAAAAAATGTGTCAGTAAAAAAAAAATAAATTAAATTTTTTACAAAAAAATTAAATTTTTTTCACTCAAAAGTATCCGACTTGTTTTTATATTTTTGGCCAATTTATTGAGCACTTAAACATAATATCAGTTAATTCCAAAATACAGGTCTTCAAGATGTGTTGTAAACTTTCTTTTTAGCCTTTGAAAATGCGCCCTACTTCCAGCATTGGTCGACAATTAAAATTTTTAAAACTATTTAACTGATGGCCAGTTACCGACTACGTATTCAAATACGTATTTAGTTAATTTTTTTTTTTTAATTTAAGCTGTATTTAAATAAAATTTCAATTTATCACTCAAAAATTATAGCACTATAAAGCTTTCAAGAAATCTTCCCAAACTTAGGAAAACAGCTGTTGAATACAAACAGAGTTGCAAAAGATTCACGTCAGTACCTGCCCGAAGGCCCAACCTGACGGTGCACTATTGCACAAGGGTGAATAAAGCACGTTCACCACCGCCCCAGTAGCCCCCGCCAAGGGCACATGAGGAAACGCCAACTAACATGTGCCCCCAACAGGGACAACATGGTAGCAAGTTCCGTACAGGCTGCTGGACCATGTACGGACACCTTGCTAAGATGCTTGGAGCTATCTAACCTCCTACTACAAAAATGGCACGGCAGTGGAACTTTTACCCCAATCTGACCTGAAGCTTCACCTACCGTAACCATTAGAGCAGCTCTGTCGAATAGCAACAGCACCTAGAGATATACGGCCTGAAGAGAACATCCACATCATGCCACTAGCCCATGATTGAAGACACACTCATCCAGCCCATATCTCTCCCCGCGTATCTTTAGGTTTTAACCACAGCCACCACGTGATCCCCGAAGGGGCCTCACCAATAACCAGTCTAGGACAAGTCCTAGGGGCTACTGGTTCCCGTGGCACCAGATGGGACTCTGGTCAGCCGCGTGTGTTAAAATCACCTCCGATTTTAGGTTCCTTGCACACCTGAGGCATCGGTAACACCTCTACCCAGACTAGCGTAGCAAGCTACTTCCTTAATTACTTATATGCACGCCCGTTACCCTGGTATTCAGGGATTGGGTGGTAACATATTAAGTTTTAGGGCAATTGGCCAAAGGTCAAGGTCTGGAAAGACCAACTACCCCTCCGGACGAGCGAGCGAAACCCGCTTTTACCTTTAGTTTACTTGCATGCGCGCCCGTTGCCCTGTTATTTCAGGGATTGGGTAGCAACATACAAGTTTTTAGGGGTTATCAGCAAAAAGGCCTAGGTCCGGAAACCTGATAACCCTCTACCCCAGGAGGTTCAACACCAAGCCACCAAGACAGGGTGCATTGACCGCGCCCCCTGGGGGGTGTTGAATACAAACAGGGAAATATTGCAGAAAATGAAGATGATTGCAATTTAGAGAGAAAATAAAATGTATAAAATAAACACCGATTGGATACTCTCTACGCTAATGTTTACTGCCTCAAAGCGTCGTCCCTAGTCGATACTGTTGGCAAAATCGTCGGCGAAGTAAAACAATTACTAAAATGGCTGCACATGCCACTTAAGAAACTTAATGCGTCTCCTTAACCCCAGATGCCGTAAAAAGTGGAATAGTAGAGTTGTAAAATAGAAACAAGTCCTTCCACTGTCTTCTAATTTCACAACCTATCCTCTCTACCCTACCCCTTTCACAAAGAAGTAAAACCTTAAGTAAGTAGTAGGCATTAATTACCTGAGGGTAACTTCTTAAAAAAAAAACTTAAATCTGACACCCTTCAAGAAATGTCCATCCACCATTCTTTTAATTTTCGTCTTTCATCAGTCATTGCTGATGGAATTTTCTAATATTTATTTTAACACCCAAAAGCGTATATGAACTTTGCTACATGCACCATCAATCATCATATATGAATGAATACTAAAGAAAAAGCTAAACGTGTTCGATTACCAAATTTATTTATAATTGTTAGCAGGCCTTCCTTCCCTTCCGTTTCCTCTTTCCCAGTCACAGATAATTGTTAAACAAGTACTAAAAGAGAATTTTCCAAAATTTAATCTTTCATCCATTTATTTGAATGCGTGTAACGTCTGCTTCTAAACCCAAGAATGTGTTTTTGTATATTTTTACTTTTTACACAGAAAATAGTAATAAAAATATAAATAAAAGCAAATAAAGATACATGCATAGATACAGACGAAGGGATGCTCGTAGATGTGGAGCAAAGAAAAGAACAAGGAACATAATGTTGTTAAATGGTTGTTGATAAAGTTTTGTGGTGTTTTATGCGAAGGATTCATGAAGGCAGAAATCACAATGTTTCTTTATGGGTCTTTTTTCGGCAGGGATTTTGTGTCGATTGTTCGCTAAAGCCATGACGATAATGATGCCACAATGACGGCTGTGGTGGCTGTGACAACGCTAACGCTGTTGATGGTGACAGAAGAATTGCTAAGTCTCCCATAAACTGGAAATATTTCTTAGTGCCACATTGTATGAGTAGACTTTTGTAATATTTTCGTTTAAATTTAATATTTCTTTTCTTCTTGTCTGTTGTGGTAGTATTAGTTTCTGTTGCCTTTGGATTCGCTAAATGTGTGTTTAAGTTGATAATAATTGTTATTAGCAGTGTTGCAGTAACTGTCTGGGAATGGGTCTTGCGAGGCAACAACATTAACAAAGTGTAAATTGGTTATAATATCGTCCAATTATAATTAGAATACAAGTATGAATGCTGCTACACAACAATTGCGTGTTTTGAAAGTGTGAAATTATTATTTTACGCCATAAATTCGAAAAGTGATCTATTACATACGATTAGAAAGAATAACTTTCAACACTTGATGAAATTTGCAAAGACTGCAATTATACGTAATTTAAAGAACAAAGAGAATGTAAAAAAACAATTTTTACCTCTTACAAATCGGCTGCAGAAATTATTTTACATTTTTATTTATTTTTAGCAGCACAATTATTATATATATATATTTTTTTTTTTTCTTAAAGTTTTAAGTGTCAGAGACAAACACAAATATATTTTGATAAAAATCAAATGACTATAAACAAGTCGTTAGATATATTTGTAGTGCTACTATGTGGTGAGAACACGCATGGGTCTCCTTTGGCATTGGCTGACTGAGCTCTGGCTTTAGCTTTGGCTTTGGCTTTGGCTTTAATTTTTGTGGCGATGGTGTTTGATAACAACTAATTTTTGTGTGGGCGTGATGATGAGACGATAAACCGAAATACTAAAAATTTTGTGTTTATTTAAGCAAGTTGACGTGGAAGCAGATACACGTTTGCAAGAAATTAAAATTAGAAAAACAGTTGCAAAGTGTGTGCACGAAATACTTCTTCAATATTTCAAATATTATTTAAACATCCATATTAGTAGTCATTAGAAAAGCTTTAAAAAGTGTATAGAAAATACAACCACAAAATTAACTGAAATTAATTCTATCGTTGCTTCAGTAGCCTATCAAAACTATGAACCAAGGAACTACGTATGATAGAAGTTATTTTCTTCATTGGTGTCAGCAAGTGGTTTTTGCAATGACTCTCTTCTGGACAACCGACGGTCTACTCCCCAAGCTATTATATACTCTTTTCCATTTATCCTCCTTGTATTTCGCACATAATAATAAAGAATTGGGCATAAGCTGGACACTAGGGAGTTTTTCCGAAGGAGTACTGAAAAACTTTAAGTGGAGGAAAATTTTAAAAGAATGTTAAAATCGTCTTTTTTTGAGCCGGATAGCTCACCCCAGACAGATCGCTTACCACCGCTAATTTGGACAATATCTTACCTTGTTGACAGCCTTATAATCTAACCATACACAGTTTTCTGCTCAGGAAATTACCCCTTAAAAATTACATACAGTGTGGCAGTCTATTTGAAAGTGTAGGGTTCGTTCATGAGAGATCACACCATTGATTAAATAGCTATAAGAGAATGATGTATTGGCTCTCTGGGGCGAGGAGCCTCCTTTATATTATTTGGTATTCGCAAAAAGAGCTTAAGAAATCATTGAAAGAGTCTTGAAGTCAATTTAATGTAGGCGTCTTAATGTTATTAATTTTCATGTGGACGCCTCCAAGCCAAACCGGAGCAGCTCTTAAAAAAGAAATACGATATTTTGGGAATCATAAAAAAATTTTACCAACTTTCGGCAGAGTTAGTGGATCAAAGGAACTATGAATTTGATTTAATCAATGAATAAGAAAAACGAATTATAGAATTTGTATGCCATAGATCCTTAATTAACCTTAATGCTATAAGGCACCCTTATCATAGACAACACGGAGGCTCAGAAAGTTCTTCTAATATCGTCTAAGTATAGAAAAGCAGTAACCACTCGTTGTCGAACTCCAGTACTCAACTCTACGATAAAAAGTTCATCAGACGCAAAATAAATTTCCTTTGTGACCTGCAAAGTCTCTGTGCTCGCAAGGAAACTGCCAACAAAAACCTGGTTAATTCACCTGCTATTTTACTACCAGAGAATAACAGGTAATAATTCTACAGGTATTCATTACCAAGTGCCTTAGAATCATATGCAGAATATTCTGGCCTAACAACATCAGCAACACGGATTTCTGGAACCTTACCAACGGGGCACCCATATTAACACAAATAAAATGTAGGTAAGGGAGGTAGCTCGGTCATGCTATAAGAAAGAATCCTGACAGTATAAAAAGAATGGCAGTAGAGTGGAACCCTCAAGGCTAAAGAAGCCGTGGTCGGCCAAAGGATACATGGAGACGCAAGATACTTCCAGAACTAAGACAGTGCAATCCTACATGGGAACATAAAAAACAACTGCAACAAATCGTGTAAGATGGAGATGTTTTGTGGAAACTTTATGCTCCCAAGATGGGTAATGGTAAAAAAATACTAAATGGAAACAATTATGGGCTGTATCATCGCTACCGCAAGCACAATAGATCAACAATGGTCTCAGGGTAAAGGGCCATCCTGGACCAAACTCCCATTAAATTACAAATTACAAATCATCGCTACCGCACATACTCAAATTAAAGTGTACTAGAGCCAGGGAATATCACATTGCTTAGTAATAAGTATCTACAATATGCCTTTCTGAAATGACACAGAATAATATAAGTCAGGGATGGACATAGTGGAAATAGTGCGTATAGGTTTGTGATTCCATTCGTAATTTCTATAATATTTATTTGCGATTACATATATTCAGATTTATTATAGAAAAGACAATCAAATTACCGATGTCCATCTGTCCGTCTTCCCATATTCCGAACGCCTACTGGCTGATATACATCCGTATAGTTGTCATTTCAACATCAGACATCAGCCACACGGCCTTAGGACAGGGTAAGATCGACATCACAGAATATTTATACTTTGAGTGACTGCAATTGAACATTGTAAAAATTACAAATGCAATGGCGATCCTCTTATAAATCATATAATTTGCCACCAAATGAAAATGCGATGTACTTGTAGTATAAGCTGCCAATTTGCGATACATTTTGTAACGCATTCTCGTTTTTACCGCATAAAATTACGATCTAGTATAGTATTGACTAATTTGTTGTCTGTACTAATACATACATATTTCAGTCAAACTTGGAATCACCTAAAAGCTTATAAGTATGATGCCAACTTCAACTCGTACGCACTCATACATGTTTGTCAATGGTTGTTATTCTCTGCCTGTTATACCCATATCCATCATGGGCAGGTGTTTATTAAATAAACACTATGTTGTTTATAGACAACAAATATGTGCCGATATTCTCAAGAAAGAAGAGATTTTAGAGGCACGTGTGTATCAGAGAAAATGTTAAATGCCCGTTCTGATTGCTTCCATTTCCCCCGAAATGCCTTAGTATTTTGTCCGCTAACCTTGCTGGGTCCTTCTGTTTATGTCTGCTTAGAATAGGATTTTTTTTTTTAATTTAAAGTTCTCTCGCGTACACTCTTTGCATATTATTTTTTCCAAAGGTACAAAATCATTTAATGTCACTTTAATAGAATACACATGTTCGTTTTCAGATTGTCTAATAATATTGAGAATAGTGTGTTTTAACCCAATAATTGGCGTCGTTATCATTTCATTGTCTGCATTGAAAAACAAAAACTTACGAAAAACAAAAATAATTTTGCATTCAAACATTAAATTATCAAAAACATCTAAGGAAGGTAAATTACACGGAATCAGTAAAAAAAAAACATATTAATCGGGTTCAACTGGCATTTCAAAATAATTTATTTCAACTTAAATTAAAAATTTTAAAAATAACAAAAAGTATGCAATATTGTAGATTTATTTATCAAATGTCACTATTTAATATGGATTTTGGGCTGGCGGCATCAAGGGTTCATTATTCTTTAAAAACAACTTTGGCCAGGCCGTCAAGGTGAGCGCTATAGGTCGATGGTTACGAAGTTTTTTTGGCCTAAATTGGAAGATATGGACACCAAAGGCATGTGGTTTCAATAGGACGGCGATGCGTACCACACACTTCATGCCACATTGGACTTTCAGCACGAAAGATTTAGGGGCATGTTATCTTACGTGGGTGTAAAGTTAACTGGCCACTGAGAGTGTGCGATTCGACCCCATTAGACATATTCTTGTAAGGTTTTCTTAAGTCACAAGTCAATCTGACTTCAACTACAAACCGCAGCGGCCCTCAAGCTCAAACTAGCCCATGCCATCGGTCAGCGTGATCTATGCGCTAGAGTAATGGAAATTCGGACATTTCGGATGCGCACCACCCAGCAAAAGACGCGATGGATATTTGCGTAATATTCATCACAATGTGCATATTGTACATTAAATTTTGTGGGAATTAATGAAATTTTATGCCCCTTATTTCTATTATGCACTTAAGGTAAGAAAACTTTATTTCATACATTTATTAATATTCAATTATCAGGCTCAATATCACATCCTCAAGTAATTTTTAATAAGTGTCCACAGCGTTTAGCCATTCGATTTACGTTTGATCATTTTCTCCATAGAGAAACTCTCAGCGAAAAGGGATTCCAACAAAGGATATGATTAAATATTGTGTGGGAATATTGCAAAAATTTCATGTATCCAAATTAAAGCCTAGAAATTTTACTTGCAGCTTTTATCACTTTAGTTCAGATTAGAGATAGACTATAATGATACTATGAGCGCATCACGCGTGATTTAAAAAAAGCGTGAGCGACCTTTTGCTTTCTCTTACGCATTGAAGTAAAAAATTAAATACGGCGTTCTTTCTTTCAAAAAAGCGAAAAATTGTTTGGCCTTGCAAAGGTAAATAATAGGGAATTTAATGTTCATTAAATTTTATGTTAAATTTTTTCCAGAAAAGCAAACCCTAAAACATTTGATAGATTAGAAAAGTTGTACAACTTGAGGACATATAGATCCGTCGTTTTCAAGTTCTTTCATTGTAGTGAATACTACTCAGTCACGATACCATCTCTTATGCATAATTACATCAGCATTGGGCGCTATGACTCATTACAAAATTAAAAATACTTTCTCAGACCATTAGACTTGATTGCAATTTGCAAATTAAAAATATTCGGCCTAAATTATATTTGTGCTTGAAACATTTATTGCATAAGACATGACTAACAGCAGAGCCAGTGTGCATGTAAATGTAGGGATATCTAATGCCAATGACCATGGTTCCACACACTTGCTGCATCTTATCATACAAACACGCACGCACAGTCTCGTATTCTTGTTGTTGTGTTGTATCCTTGTTCTAGTTTTAATGATAAATGTTTCCTTTTGGTTCAGTTAACCAGAATCTCTTATAGTAATAAGAGACGTTATTAAGACGATTTTAAAATGTTGTATATTGCAAGAGTTTAATGTTTAATGTTCCAGTGTGTGTGTGTGAGGGTGAGTGTGCGAATGTGAGTGTAGATGTTGCAAGAATACCACACACTTACTTGCATGCGCTTTAGTGGTTTTGCGATACAAAACATTTTAGAAATCTACATGCCTGCTCTCGTTTACTAGATCTGATAATCAGAGTGTGGCACCAACTTTAGACCAACCGACCGACCCACATTTAAATCCTCTTCTAGCGGTGGGGCATTTGCTTTTGTTCTGGCACTTTCATTATTAGTATTCTAAGTGTTATTGCTGTTGTTTGTGTTGTTAAAGTTAAATGGTTTAGTTTTCATTATTTTGTTTGTCTTAGACCACATTAACATGTTGTTAGATCTCTTAAGATTTCCTTGGCTCCAGCAGCAGACACCACATACTACTCATACGCATTCGATAAGAATTAATTGCATTTTATATTGTGCCATGATTTGAAATTATATTTAACATCAGTTTAGAGTCGATTTTATTTATTGTAATTTGCTTGAATGGATTATTTGCAGGAAATTTATTAACATCTTTTCCAGGACATTTAATCAATGTGGGGGACAGGAGGGGTGCTTCTTATGCAAAGTATGCAATACTGGCAAGAGAATTTATCTATTTACACTAAAGTTATTTTATTGCGAAAAAAATTTATAGGCCGCTTAAAAAAAATACTGATTGACTTAGAATATTTAATTTGTAGCGTATTATTTTCTAAGATAAAATGGTGTTTCTATAACAACTTGAGAAGACGGCTCATAAAATAAGAAATTTCCCTGCCATTCTGTCTCCTTAGTTACTTATTTTTATGAAGATTAATTAACCATATTTTTTTACCTTCATAAGGGCACTCATTTGATAATTAAATTTGAAATGCCGCGAATTGCTTGAATGCTGCTTTCCATTGTAATTGATGATGGACTTACAAAGTTGCTACTTGGCAATTTGGTTGCCAATGAAATGAGGAAAAAAAAGTAGTAGACACAACCCCACTGTAGAACAACTTGTTGTAACGAGCTGCGTTGCGTTGTGGGTTTAAAATAATAATAAATAAAAACAACAACAATATGAACAGCACCCACCACCAAGAGACTTGTGAAAAGATTACCACCCAAGCCCAGCTACCAACAATAATAATCATCAATCATAATGAAGTCCTCTTGAAAGCAGACACCAAGAAACGCGTTTTATAGACTAGAAGATCTCTGGAAGATGACATGCTGAATGCGGCTTCTTACTTATTGGCATTCGTTAAGACAGTTTAACAAATTCAATTTGTGGCCAAGAGGTGTGTAGTTGATGTTGTAAACTGCCACCAATATGAAATTGTTGAAAGCGTCTAAGATGTTGAAAACAAAATAAGTTTATGAAGTTATACTTGTTGGCCCTGTCAGGCTGTCATGATGTTAGTAAACTTTTTCTTTTCAGTGTAGAAAATGTTTGTTTTAGAGGAGAAAAAAGGCATAGACCATTACTTATATCATTGGATTGGGACTAGTAAGGAGACAAATGAAGGCAGCAGGTTCTATTTGATTCCAAGATCTCTCCGTCAGATATTATTGAAATTAAATAGAAAAAACTTAAATTTATATCGAATTTTTTCTTTCTATGTACAATCTTTGCATATACATATTAAACAGTTTTGGGTGGTTCGATCCTAACGACTCAGCATAGGCAAAGTTTCCGGAGTATTTTTTTAGATGACAGATGAGCCGAAGGGCTTTGGTTACCAACCTTTCCGAACACAACTTACCTTTACTCCCTCAACTTATTCTTTGTCGCAACTTGACCACCTTTCTGATGAACAGGAACTGTTTCACAACATTTTAGATATTTAAAAAAAACATTTTAATTTGCCAAGTTTACTTTAGGAAGCCTTGACCTCTGGTCACTTACCCATAGAACTTAATATGTTACTACCCAATCCCTGAAATAACACGGTAACGGGCGAGCATATAAGTATTTAGGGAAGTAGCTTTGCCTATGCTTGTCTGGGTAGAGTTGCTACCGAATTGCTACAGAATTTGCTCCCCCCAGGGGGCGCGGTCAATTCATCCTGTCTTGGTGGCTTGGTGTTGAACCTCCTGGGGTATAGGGTTATCAGGTTTCCGGACCTAGGCCTTTTTGCTGATAACCCCTAAAAACTTGTATGTTGCTACCCAATCCCTGAAACAACAGGGCAACGGGCGCGCATGCAAGTAAACTAAAGGTAAAAGCGGGTTCGCTCGCTCGTCCGGAGGGGTAGTTGGTCTTTCCAGACCTTGACCTTTGGCCAATTGCCCTAAAACTTAATATGTTACTACCCAATCCCTGAATACCAGGGTAACGGGCGTGCATATAAGTAATTAAGGAAGTAGCTTGCTACGCTAGTCTGGGTAGAGGTGTTACCGATGCCTCAGGTGTGCAAGGAACCTAAAATCGGAGGTGCTTTTAACACGCGGCTGACCAGAGTCCTATCTGGTGCCACGGGAACCAGTAGCCCCTAGGACGTGTCCTAGACTGGTTATTGGTGAGGCCCCTTCGGGGATCACGTGGTGGCTGTGGTTAAAACCCAAAGATACGCGGGGAGAGGTATGGGCTGGATGAGTGTGTCTTCAATCATGGGCTAGTGGCATGATGTGGATGTTCTCTTCAGGCCATATATCTCTAGGTGCTGTTGCTATTCGACAGAGCTGCTCTAATGGTTACGGTAGGTGAAGCTTCAGGTCAGATTGGGGTAAAAGTTCCACGGCCGTGCCATTTGGGTAGTAGGAGGTTAGATAGCTCCAAGCATCTTAGCAAGGTGTCTGTACATGGTCCAGCAGCCTGTACGGAACTTGCTACCATGTTGTCCCTGTCAGGGGCACATGTTAGTTGGCGCTCCGTCGTGTGCCCTTGGCGGGGGCTACTGGGGCGGTGGTGAACGTGCTTTATTCACCCTTGTGCAATAGTGCACCGTCAGGTTAGGCCTTCGGGCAGGTACTGACGTGAATCTTTTGCAACTCTGTACAGAATTTGCTAATACGGCGGCTCTATCTGGGGCACGTGTAGATCCACACCCTATATGTACCTCTGGAAGGGACGACGGGGACGGTGGTGAACGGCTTTATTCACCCAGTGCGAAGAGCACCGACAGGTTAGGTCTTATGACAGCTACTGACGTAAACCTTTGGCATATTTTACTTACGGAAGTCCGTATCAACAGCCAGTCCTGTGTACATAGGCCTTTTATGTACTAAAATGCAAAAAATATTTCACCAAAATTTTGCCTGAAGCAAATGTACAGGACTACATTGCAGAGTTGGTGATTCCCACTGTTACCTGTTAAACATAACTCGCCGTACCTTGCGTGATTTACAAACTTATACCAGAAACTGAATATAATCAAACAAACAACTCTACTACTTCTGGATTTAATGACAAAATTTCCCGAATTTCCAAAAATTTTCTCTCTCATTTCCCAATAAACTATACTTTTCTATCGGTCATCTGATACATTTCTACTAGAACTCATATTTTAGGTGGCCTAACGTCACTCTGAATGCATGTGTGTGTGTTCTCTGTTGTACTGTTAATACGACAGCAACATCTATTTGCAGTCAATTAGCAAACGATATTAGCACCGTCATCAGTGGTGCCTTCCTTCACTGTCATCGATCCACTTGTACTTTAGTTTGTGCACTCGCTCAAATACACAGTCTCTGTGCGACGTGTTTAGCATATAAACGGAAATTTTTTTGTTACACTCTTTAAGCGAGTGATTCCAAGAAGAAGTTTATAAGAATTGTTTTTTTTCCACTGCTATTTTGTCTAATTCCAAACTTGTCATCGGTTTATCTCTGACATTATGCGTTACATGTTCTGGGGATTTGGAGCACAAGCATGTGAGATTGTCGTCTAATAACAATTTCAAGCGACACCAAAAGATGCTCTTCAATTTAAATAAAGTGTTTGTATTTCTGTCCGTCCGTCTGGCCCGTCAATCACTGAATACACTTGAGTCATCAACATCAACAGCATGTGTACTGGTATTTGTATGGATGGCATGGACATTTAAATGATTTATGCGTATGCGTATGTGTGAGTGTGTATTTTGTGTGAATGAACATAAATGATGGAAATGTATAAATGAATAATTGACCATTTAGTCGTAGAAAAATGTACATTAATATTCTACTCTGTGTGCATGTAAATAAACGATAATCTCGTTATACTTTGTGAGGATTTAAACTGATTTTGTGGTTAAAACTCATGGATAAAAGGCATTGAAGTATTGGATAATGTGTATAAATGGCTGTTGAATCAGCACACACACACACTTACACACACACGCAGGGAACAAATGCTCAGAAATGCAGCTTGTAGACACGCAATTCACGTACGCTTTGATACATGTTCGTGTTCGTGTTCATGTTCATGTTCATGTTCTTTGATACTTACAACATCACATTGGTGTTGGCACTGGCCACACTGCAACACTGCCACTGATAAACGTGATACCCAGTTAATCTGTTCTTGTTTTTTATGAATTCATATTACATCTGTATTTGCATTTACTTGCAACTCATAAATTCACAGACGCATAGCATAATTAATTTAACATTTATTGCAGAGATTAAAAAATAATAATTAAATGCTTCAATTAATTAGGTGTCAGGAAAAGTTCTGTCGTTTTTAATTTAAAGCTGGACTAGTTTTTTTTCAATGTAGCGTTTTCGTTTAAATTAATGTTGTATTCTGATGAATTGCCAGTTTAAAGAGCACATCTGAAGAAATTAATGTCACATCTAATGTACTGATCTGGGCTTGACAGATCATTCAAATAAAATACCAGTAACCAACTTTGTAATGTTCGAGCTGTTACTACCTCCTGACCAAATACGCCACAAAAGTTGTTTTTTGTCTTCCTTTTTGGAACTCTTGCAGCACCTAATTTCTTAAGTGCAATTTTTTCCTAACTCATGTTGACAGTTCTAAAAGTTTGAAGAAGTGACTGAAAATCAAAAAAAAAATTGAATAAATCAACACGCAGATATAAATCTAACTGATCAAACTGGTATCAGCTGGAATCGAATACCTGCTAAGGATTGACAAACCATAAAATTGTGAGTGTCCAAAAACAACAGAAAGTTCCCTTACATCTGATATACATATATATTGGAATTTTTGTTACTATGAAATACCTTGATTTTCACGCCATCACTCCATTTTTGAATGGATTGCTATTTTCGTGTTACAATTTCATACAAAATACAATAAGATCTTTAAAGTAATTTCTGATGTACACATACGCAAAAGACTGTCCAATAGTTCGTTCATGAGATTAGTTAATAGTGGCTTTCTAAAAAATTAATTTGAGGTGATCATAACAGAAGATCAACATATTATGATTGCCCTGTATATGTATGTATGTTCCTCTTACTCCTCTGGGGATCATAGGGCCTGTATGATTCTAGTGAATTGATTTTGTTAATAAGCAAATAACCAACAGTTCTTATTACCAGATATATACTTGTTATACTATTCAAAATAATTGCACCATTTATGGTTTTTTTTCTGGAAAAAGTGTAACATTTCGTTGATCAATTTGTTACAAAAATAATCAATTTATCGCTGTAATCCCTTACAGGATCCTTAAAATTTGTGCGGTTATTGAAGAAGATCAAACTCCTTTTTGTTTCTCTGTCGAAATATATTAAATTTTTTAGAAATAAATTACCAATAGACTAAATTAGCAGAGACACAAACCATTATTAACATGTAAAAGAAAGTAAGGAATACGTACCAGGGCTATATGAAACAAAATTTAGGAACAGGGATATACCTGATAAATAAGAAATTTAAGGATATGCAAACTCAAAACAATAGCACAAAAAAGGAATAAAAAACAGCTATTTGCTCTCACTATAAAGAAATGACCTCTAGCCTCCTCCAACTTTTCTTGAAATTATTTTTTCCAAAATCCTAAAATTATTGACAAAATACCATTCAACATGCTCTCTAGACACTCGTAGCAGCCATATTGTAAAATTAGTAGCCATTTATTCAGATTATTTTGCAAATCACCATCACGGATGTAGAATTCATTAACACATGCAATTGATAAAATTGTTCTATCAAAATGGGTGCTATATTCAGGCCACGTTTCACGCGCTTTGCCCATTTTACGGCCGTTATAATCGTCTACCATTTCTGGATGAATGTGTACGTCGGCAAACAAATTGGGACGATACCAATCCAAATGAAATAAACTGTTTAGTGAGGATTTTGGGTGGGTGGCGGCACCAGTCCATATACCTTAGAGAACGATATTGGCCAGGCCATCAAGGCGGGCCCTATAAGTCAATGATTACCAACTCCTTTTGGCTTATGCTGAATGATATGGGCACATTCATGGATATTCTGCAGGAGCGATTTCATGTCATAGTCGTCTCACATGAAGGTGACACCCCGATTTGACATATTAAACATTTTTTTGTCTATGCGAATAAGCTGCGGCTCTCAAAGAATTACTCATGTGGCGGACACTTTCACGATGTTATATACCATGCATATTGGCATCGACAGGCCTTGAAAATGAATAAAAACTTTCCATGATACATCCCATATTTTTTTCATTTATATTTAAAAAAGGAAGCCCAATGACCCTTTCTGTTGGTATCTCGGATTGGTTTCCCCTTTTATCTTTTTTTATATTTTAAGACTTTTGAAAATTTAATTCAATCAAATAAAATCGTTTCCTAATTTATCCAAATACTACTACAATTACAATTACCTTTATCCAATTTGCAATTTATAAAATCTGCCACAGAATCCATAAGATTCGAAATGTTTTTATTCACTTTTATAAAGTACCAATCAATTAAGAGTGTTCAGAATATGCTTCCTTTCTTGCATTTGGTTTTTATTTTTTGGTTTATTGTTCGTTAGTTTGGAAACCACAATGTCATACTCCAAGTACTTAATGCTACCAAAAGGTGACAAAGTCTTTAGTTACTCGTACAATTCAGACATCCATACAAGAGGCTGCTGCAGTAGCAGGTGCACATACGTAATAGTTGCAACAGAAATATACACAAATAAATGTCAAAACTTTTGTGGCAAACAGAGGTATTATACTCAATGCATACAACCACAGAAAAAAAAGAAAAGATGAAGCATGAAAAGTCAGTCAAAAGAAACAAAAAATTAACACACAAAAAAGTATTCGCCTCAAAAAAATCTTTGATGGCTGTAATTGCAAACTCTACACTCAAACGAAATGGAAACGACATTTAAAGTCAACTGCTACCCATAATGACCAACTTTATTAACTTCGCTGTTGGTACCACCACCAACAACGCAACTCTAGCGAACTATTATAATTATGTGTGCGTGTGTGTGTTTGAGTGTTTAGATGTGTCTACAGGAACTACCGCCAACAAAGATTTAAAAAAAAAGTAATATCCAACCAACCAACCAACCAACCAACTTAATAACCATCCATAGAACCAGCGAAAAACACTAAAATCGGATTGTCCAAGTGTTTTGCTTGTTAAGTGTCAATTTGCACAAAATCGAAAAGCTTAAATAAATAATAAAAATTCACAGGCAATTTCTGTGATAACATCTGTCGAATGAGCGTCTAACGAACGTATCCAACTCTGGTTGTAGCACGCTGTGTGTTGTGTCAGCCAATAAAATTTTCCTTCAAAAAGCAACCAAATCCACCAACAACATTCAACCAATACAATTTACAACAATAAAAAAATGATTTATGAAATTTACAGAAACGGCTACCGTAACCGTATGCAACATGTGTATGTCTGTATGTGTGAAGACATATTTATGCCAGAATATGTGTGACTGAAAATATATCCAAAATTATATGCCAACAGAGCTTGAGTACTTAGCAAATACACTCGAGTTCATTTAGCCTGATACCATATCAGAAGCATTTCCAATAAGGTGCCACACAATTGACTTTAGGAAGAAGTTGTCATTATAGAACCATAAAAGAACTCCACTTGAAGTCAAGCCAAGCAAATATATAATGAGAAGTGAAGCAACAGCACTTTGAAATCTTTTAGCAAAACAAATTTCATATCAATTGCAATCGATTTTTCCATTGAGAAACCTTTCATTACTCTTAATACTGGAAGAAAATGGAATAACACAAGAAAAAATTTTA
Source organism: Germaria angustata (assembly GCA_963681545.1). NCBI lineage: Eukaryota > Metazoa > Arthropoda > Insecta > Diptera > Tachinidae > Germaria > Germaria angustata. Next base: position 138,751,348 of record OY812998.1, on the reverse strand, counting down.
AATTCGAAAAAAAAATTTTAAACTGCCAGAAAACAATTTAAAATCAATTTAAGAAATGGCTGCTCAACGCGTTTGTTTATACTCCCAATTTGAAAGGAAGCAAGAGAAATTGAATTCGAAGTTTATTTTTTGTTTTATGAAAAATTTTATATTTATGATAAAAGCATACAAATAAATAAGTGCGACTTGAATTGATAGAAATCGATTATAAGTGAATGAATAAAATTTAATTACAAGATTGCTGTATAAGACGAGTCCGCTGGCAAGTATTTGTCGCCGGAAATAGAATATATTTCTTTTTTCATGTGTAGATCTAATTTTATTCCTAATGACGATTCGCTTCTTACTCCTAAAACATTTTTCAATTTCAAAATTACAGGTAAAAAGTAAAAGTGACATTCTAATATTTGAGATCTATAATTGTTACTTAAAATATTAGAGCCTAAAGCCAAGTAGCCATGGTTCTTATGCATTTTTAATAATTTTCTAATGATAATAAATAAATAAATAAAAATTCTTTAAGAAACGGACTTCATTACAAAGAGCCAATCAAAACCGAAATAACTTTGGATTAGTTTGAGACCCGATACAATCCATTTCTAGCTTATATTTTACTACCACGAAACATTTAAATACCTTCTTAAATTAAACAATTTTTTTAATGGATCCGTAAACAGCGGCCACTCACTTTGTCCGTCCGATTTCGGTGAAACCAAACTTCAAGCTGCACTTTAAAGTAAACATTTTTTTAAGCTGGTACATAATTGGAGGACTTGTGCGTTAATCAATATTTTGGAAGAAGGGTTTAGTTGCCCATTCGATTTTGGAAAAAATATTTGGAGCCAATCCTTTTCAATAAAAACGCAAACCCTTTTAAATAAAAAAAATGTCTGAAAATAGGTCATTAATGAAAAAGGTATGCGGGTAAGAAAATTAAAAAAAAAAAATTCACACGAATTGATAAATTTAAAGTCGCTTAAAAATTAAATATGATTTTTTTAATTGTTTACTGAGAAGTAGAAGATTTCTTTCCATTTCTTAGTACTTTGGCGCCATATAACAAATCGTCAGAGAAATTAACGCACATAAATAAAACTGGCCAGGTTAGGACTCTTTAATGTTGCCACATCCTTAGGCTGCGAGGTGTAAAAAAATATTAAAAGTTATTGCAAAGAAAGTTATTCTCCCTACGATTAATTATAAGAGAACTTGACGGTAACGAAATAATAATGTAAAATATGGACCGGATTTAATGGATAATCCCAAGAACAGCCTTTAATTAATATCCCGCTTTCTATACCATGCATTTCAATGACAACCACCGGTTGATCACCTAAAGGACTCCATCTGCCATGAATTGAGTAGAATTTTTGGCCTCTTACCAGTTCCCATGATATCAAATTGATCTCCGGTCAGTCGTAACTGAGATGCAATTCGGTATTTTAAGATCCTATAAAGCTTTTGTAAATCCTCTAATTTTTGGTGTCCTCTATGTGATTTTCTTTCACTTAGATGACGTATGATTACGAATCGGAAAGAAATTTAATAAATACTTGTAAAGTTGGGTTCGATGGAACCCGAAATCCGATCTCTTAGCATAAAATATACGTTAACTGTCGCAAATTTTACTAAAATCCATGAGGGATATTGTTCTCGAAATAAAAATTTTTTTTCGAAAATACAAGAATAGAAATTTATTTGATCTAGCTTGAGTTCTAACGCCAAATTTTTTAATTTGGGTTAATAATTTTTTAATTGTTATTAATAAAGAAGGAGAGAGGACGAAATTGTAGTGTTTCCGATGGTTGCTACACCATCATCATCAGCGACCATCGCAGCCTTTTACTTGCTCCTTTCTTCATAATTTAATAATTACTATCGGAATTGAAAAATTAAGTACTTGAATTCGCGCCAGGTTAATTTGAATGCAACCAAAAAAGTATTTCTTTAATAACTCTAAAGTTTCTTGACAAATCTGTTTTCTACCATCAACTCCTATTTGGTAGTGCGTCAAATGCCGTGAATTTTAAAAGCATCGCTATTGAAAAGTTTCGAATACAATTTAAATTTTAACTTCTCAGAAAATGCCTCTCGAGTCGATATCAATATTGGCAGGTATGACAGCGCTGATACCCAATATATGGGTGTACATATTATTCCCATTATATTCCTTAGATTTCCCGGACCACCCTAATATTGTTGTGCACATAAACTTACATATGGCTTGCATGCATGCGAACGTTACTCATTAAGATCGCATCTTTTGCTAATAATGCTCAGCGGATTAGTTATGCCTATTATAAACAGCAACAAAAAGTCCAAGCTACGCAAAATAAAATTTCCACAGGCTAGAAGTGGTATGTTGCATGCAACACTCTGCCCCCAAAACTCCTCATATGAAACTGTTATAAACTCAATATTTCTGTGTGATAGTCGACAGACTCTGTCTGATGGTTCATGGAGATCTTTATAATTTGATATCAACTTGTATTACTATATAGATTATTCTTGTTATTTGTTGTTATTGTTGGCAAAATTATTATAAAATCTACTTGCACAGACTCGCGCATTTTAATTTGCATATAAAATCAAATTAAAATTTTACATGTAACGTTACAGAGAGATTTTCAAATAACAAATTATTGATTAATGTTTATTGTCTGGCTGCTTAAATTTTAAATTAAAAATTTTTAATAAAATTATTGCAATAAAATCTTGTTTGTAGATAAAATTTATTAAGACGAGAATGTAATTAAGATAATAAATTTAATTGTTGAAAAATTCCTGTGAAGAACTAAAATTGATTTAAGCAAATAAATATTGTAAATTTCTAAGCAACTGCAAGAAACTTCATATTTGTTTTGTTTAAAATATCGAATGCAGCAACAATTCAATTGATAAGTTTTCATTTCCTTCATGTTTGTTTTCTTTTTTTTAAATTATAGAAAACTAAATTTTCAATACACACATACACACACATATAAAATATTTCCTTTAAAATATATTCGTATGGATAAGCTAAATTTACAATGTTGCAACAATATTTACTGGTACCTTTTAGCTGTTATTTTTTATTATTTTTTTTTAGAAAAGTAGTAAACTGCACTTTCAATTTGTATTTTCTATTTCCACTGCTTAATGACCTAAATTCCAGATGCAATTTTACGCATATTTGATTTGTATTTTTTTTAAGAAATTCTGTTTCAATTTCCCTTTTACCCAAAATATGGAAAAATCAATGTTTGTTTTCACACTCTCATGGATTTTTCAATTTGTTTAGTGAAATCTTAATTTTTGGATTTTGTTGTGGCGGCAGGAGTTGAATACAATGAGGAGATACCTTAGATCAATAAATGTACGTGGGTTGCCTAAAAACTAATAGTCATAAAATGCATTTGCAAAGTGAGTGCCATGCTTATATCTTTAATGATGGGAAGTAACTTCCTATTTAAGTTAGAAAATAATCCTATTAGATTTACTTTATCAAATTTATTTTCTATTAATAATCTCATATAAAATTATTTCATCGAACTGACCGACTTGGTCAAGATGTTGTTGTCTAGACTTTCCTCGGAAGCTGTTCGTATAGGAAATAATCTCATTAGTTCCATGTTTTATTTGGATAATTGATTTCCAATTAGTTCACTTACGAATACACTCACACACACACATAAATTTATCAATGCCATTAATACAAAATATAATGTTGAGCAAATTTCTACCGCGGCTATGCTGGGTGCCGCACATTTGGAATGAAAAATTTTCCATGACTATGGCTGATAAATCGGGTTTTGTGGGCCCCTGTGGTATGTGGCTTATTAGCTTAGATTTGCGACATAAAACGTCTAACGCAATCAAATCGCACGATCTCGGTGTCCCGTAAACATCAGCTCCATGCGAGATGACCTTGACCTCAAAGCGCTCGAATAGAACATCCAATGAGGCATGAGCTGTGTGACGTGTAGCACCGTCTTGTTGAAACCACATACTGTTGGTGTCCATATCATCTAATTTCGGCCAAAAACAGTTTTTAATCATCGACCTTTACCGGTCGCCGTTGATGGTGATGGCCTGGGTAACGTCGCTCTTCAAGAAATATGGACTGATGATATCGGCAGCCCAAAATCCTCACTTAATAGTGACGTTTGGGGGTTGCATTGGATCTGATGTGCAATAGTATCGTTCCAAATTCTACAATTTGGTTTGTTGATGTTCTCATTCATCCATAAAAGGCCTTCTCTTTGAAGCTTATCTTATGATGAATGCGCGCGAAAAGTTGCCATAACACAACACCCATTTTTATTAAACACTATTATCATTTTAATGAGTTGTTTAACACTACATCCGTTCGTGGTAGTTTGGCAAAACAGACGGAATAAATGACAGCCAAGTCGATAAATGTAGCTTTAACGATATGGCCGCTATCCACTGTCACAGTTCGGAAGTTCCTATTGGAAGACCCGATATTATGGCTTTTTTTTAATAGAAAAAGTGTATCATTTAATTGATCAATTTAACACAAAAATATATATCGCTCTAATCCTTTATAGGATTGTGTGCTCCATTCTAATAAGTTTCTCTTTTTGAAGGAGCAAAGCATCTCACATTTTTTTTTTTTTTTAGAAAAGAACACGCCACAAGTAGAGGTAGTTCAAATAGTATAGAGTTTTCTCAAATTAAATAATAATTTTATTAATCACTGCAATTCACATACGAGTAAAGTAATTTGTCCCCCTTCTGCAACTTCTCACCATCGTTCATAAATTGTGTGTCGACTCTGTTGCTTAAAAAAAATACACCATTAAACTGGCAACATTTTTTTAATTACAATTTGGCAAAAACAAACACAAAAACCGAGTGCAAAACAAGGAACAATCTATTCTTTTAAATTTGCGTGTTATTTGGGAAGTACCATTTCAAATAATTCTTTTTTTCATTTTCTTCCCAGGCGCAGCACTCGTGTTGGACCAGTAAAGATGGCAAACAAGCCAACCAGTCCCAAAACCATAACACCAACAACAAACCGAACACCAACTGTTTACTTTGCTACACAAATATACATGTGGACTAATTGCTAAAAAAAAAATAATGTATGCACGAGTATGTGGTTGTCATGGTGCTACTAATGTTGTTATTGTTGTTTAACGCTTCAGCCGCAGCAGTACAAGAGTGTGCCCTGCAACAAAAAGAAAAAAAAGGGCAACACATTCTGAAAATAAGATACAAAAGATTAAATTTACTTGGGACGCACAAATCTTTTAGCCACTATTTTTAGGGCTCACGGCTTTTTGTGTGCAGAAGGTATCCAGTTCATTTGCGCCACTTGGGGTGCAAAGAGGAAAAAGGAAGCAATAATCACTGTTGTGTGCGACGTGGCTATTGTTTAACAACAACGACAAAACAATTACAACTGGAATTTGCAAGAAAAACAAAAATATATATTTTGTGTAAAAATTTCGGCACTTGGTAATGAAAGCAAATAAATGAGATGCAACAGAAGCAGCAGGAAAATAAAAAAATTCAAAGATTCCCATTAAGATGCATATTATCGAGAAAAATGTTCAGCATGTCATGATATAAAAAGACCGCGTATTCACAGACAAAACCTTTCGTTACTTCAGTCAGAAAAAAGTATCACACAAAGTAACTGAGACCTCGAGTAACTTGATTTATGAATTCCAGGATAGATTTAGTCGTACTTCAATTATTGATAAGGATTCTTACTGGACGTAAGAAGGAAAAACTTAAATTTAGAGCGACTTTTTCTTTCTGTGTACTCGCCTCAGAATATTTTACTCTAGACTTTTTTGAAAACTTAGACAAAGCATTTTTATCATTTGTAATCGTGGACTAGGACTATCTTATGTAAAATTTATCATCTTGATATTAAGCTACAGATCTTTCCAATATTGATGTCATACACTGAAGAAAAAAATTTTAAGTCAAATTTAAAATTATGTGAGTCATTTAATTTAGGTCCTACAAATGTTAATTTAAATGCAATGATGTATAGCCATTTGTCTGGAAAAAAATAGTTTTTTTTTCTTTATAATTTTCATCAATAAAAATTTGATTCCATAAAAATTTTTAATAATTAAAAAAAATCAAACAATATGGAAAAGAAAAACGTGTAAATTTTTAATTTGCAACAAGTATGTTGCATAAATAAAATTCAAACAAAAAATTTATTGAGGCGGTACAAATATGGAATGAATATAAAATGTTATTTCAAACAAACGTTTCAAACGTTCACTAATTTTTTTCTGTGTAGTCTATCTAGTCTCTTGGAGGATTAAGTATTAATATTGTTTCTATCGAAATATTTAAGGCTACTTTTTGAATATCTTCTTCTTAGCACAATTATTACGTTTTTAAATTATCATCATTCATATAATTTCCATAAAAAGGTCAAACAACAATCAAATGAAATCAAGCTACCAATTATTCCATTTAAATTCCACTTCCTCAATTGTTAAAAGCTTAAAAGTTTAACAAAATTTTACAAATAGGTGTGCTCACTGCTCTTATCTAATTTGTTAACGAATATTTGTCAAATTTGACACACATTTAATGTGAATTCCTTCCTCAATACGCGATCAAACAGCCAAGAACAAAACAGAAAGCGATTCTTATGAAGTGCGTTTTAAACGAGAAACCATCAACCATCTTTAAAAAATTAAATTAAACTTTAGAAATCGAAAAGATCATTGAAGCAAAACATTAAAGTAATAAAAAAGCAAGTAAATAAAATAAAAAGAACAGTCTCAAAGTCGGATGTCATCATTGTTTTAATCAAAAATTATTAACGAATAAAAAAAATTGTTTTCAAACTTAAATTTTGTGGAGGTTTGTCACAAATCAATAAACAATTTATTTAATTTAATCACTCATTCGTTTTGAAGACAATTAAAAAAACGGGCAAAACTGAATAACAATTGTTGCGTGGGCTCAGTTCAGAAATTTTAATGGAAATAAATGAAAAAGTTTGAAAAAAATATATAATCGTATATACAGACATACATATATGGTATATTTATGTGTGAGTATATGCATACAATTGCATACATACATACATATGGATTAGAGAATTATGCATATAATAAATTAAATATTTCTCGATTTCCGATGTCAATAAAAACAGCCAATCGAACGGATTTCAAAGATTGAAGTAACTTCTTAAAAAAAAAGCTTTGAAAACAGGTCCCTAAAAGGAGGTGTATTATTATAATCATTATACCGGAAGGCCACTTACTCCTACCGACTCCCACCAAAAGTGCAAGCTACAATTTCAAGTTAAAAAAAGTTTTTCAAAATCGGTCTATAAATGGGGGTTATTTAATAATTAATTTTTTTTTGGGGGGGGGGCGTTATGCTCCTGTCAGATTTTCGGAAAAAATATGGAAACAAACTAGAAGCAAACCCTTTCAAAATTGCATGCACGATTTCACAAAAAAAAAGTATGGGACCAACCTGCAAGCAAACCCTTTTCAAAAAAAAAAAAAAATAAATAAATAAAAATCGGATCGCAAATGGTAAAGTTGAAGAAAACTCTATAAAAATACACACGCCTTTTTTGAAATCGGTTTAAAAGTTGTAAGTGTTGTTGTACCAAATGTAAAAAATCAAAACTAAATTTTTACAACTTTTGTAGCATCCATCGACTTGAAGCTCGTACAACAACTTAAGAAACAAGCGAATATGTTTCGTAATTTTATTGTAATAAAATTAACTTTGGACTTAATAGTAAAATATTAGCCTTTAAAATTCTTTGAAATAGAAATACGGCAGTTCTTTTCCATTTATCACTATTTTCGACTCGTAACATTTTTTTTATCTATTCAATAAACTAAATATTTTCTAACTTGTGAAAAATACATATAATACATACACATAAAACTAAGGACTTTTTGTTTTCTATAAAATTAACAGGATCATTAGCTTTTCCTTTAAATAAGATTTCGTTGCTGAAGACAGAAGCTGATGTGATGTAAGAATTTACATGCATAAAAATCCGTTTTCCAAAGTCATAAAAAGAATTTTATATATTCAAGCACATAAAGTGTATAAATCGTCAAAAGACGACTCTATAAATGGCAGCAAAGAATTTTATGTTGCCCAATAATCTCATGAGAAAAAGTTTCAATTTGTTTATTCACTAGGCATTTCATTTAAATCCTTTACAAACGATACGACGTATTGATAATAACCATAAAAACTTTTCATGTTTGGCTTAACAACGTTGTATCAACGGAAGTTATCTACCAAAAGAAATTAAATGGAGTGTAAAATTTGAAATTACAAAAACATTACAAATTGAACAAACTTTTATTTATAGATAATGCCAAAAGAAAAACAACAAAAGCGCATGCAACAGCCACAGCCACAACTACAATAAAATAAACTTCAAATGCAACAACATTCAATGTACTAATCCTCGCATATTCATTTATTTTTCCTTTTCAATATTAAACAAATTTGTCACGGAGCACATTTGTGATTGACTCTTTACCATACAAAGCATGTCTGTCTGGCCGACAAAACGTATAAGTATGTATATATGCATATTTATACAAGTCTATGTGTGTGTGTGTGTGTGTATGCTTATAATCTGGAAGACTAGTGGTGCCAATGGGGGACAAACAGACTGACACAGTTTGTGCTTGCGAGTGGCAAGTATTGTGTGAAATCGGGAATAATGCTCATTCAGTTTGCACGATTAACTTTCGTTAATAAATCTATTGATCACTTAATGACAGCAACAGCAGCAACAACAACAACAACAAAAACAAAAACCAATGAACACCAACAACAGCAGCAACATCAATAAACAACAAAACGCTTTATGTTAAAGTCATGTCAACAGTTGATGCCATTTTATTTCATTATTATTATTCGTCCAAGCACAAACACATAAAAGTGTCGCATGTAGACCCAGCAAACACAAAGTCAAACAACAGACAGAGATCTGAGCTTAAGAATTAAACGATACAACATCGTGTATAATATCGTACAAATAGGATAGATTTACGCGAACATGCCGATGATCTGTGAGTAGATCAAGTTTTAAGCCTTCGATCTGGTTTTAATATCCATGGTCAAAGGCGATATTTATAATTAATATTGGCGCAATAAATGTTTCTATTTTTAAATGAGTATCTCTACTATTTTTAGATGCTCTTTTCAAACCATCTTCTCAATCAAATCAAATACCGCATGTTTGCTGGGTGTACTCGTATGTAACCGTATACGTTCATTATATTCCACCAACAACCACACATGGGAAAATGTGTATAAAAGAAAATGCATCATGCAACATTTTCATTTATCTGTTTGCAGAATGATGTTAATTGAAATGCATCAATTAATAACGCTTCAGGCAAATAAATATCAGCACAAAAAAGGCATATTGCACTTTTTAAGGTTTAATTTGGTTTACTTTTCTCTTGCTGTAGTTGTTGCTGATTGTGGCAATTGCTGCCGCCGTTGCATAAATAAATAGCTGGCTTATGAATACAACAAATCTCAGTGGGTAAAATTGCAACAACAAGCAAACAATAAACATTTAATATGAGTGCATTTCACGTCGAGAGAATTATAAAATTGTTTGTGTTGTTGTAAATAAACTTTTTAACAATTGAAGGGTTTGTATGGTCTTCTTTTGTTGAAAGGAGTCTCTTACTGACGGCTTATTGCAAGGGCCAATAAACAAGTTCCTGTCGCTGCACACGCTGATTATTTTCACAAAACACACAATAAGACTTAGAAAAATTAAATTAATCAAATGTGAAAGAAATATGCACATACACGTGGACGAGAAGGAAACCATATGTTTCTGATATAAATCTGTGACAATAGGGAAAAAGTGCTTGTGTCTGATTTTGTAGTTGGAATATTATCTTATTTTTAATTCTCTATTAATTAAAAACGAATACAAAGTTCCTCCAAAATTCTTCACTGAACTTAAAATAATCCTGAACTTCATTTGCCTTAACTCAAGCTAATATTTGAAGGAGAGAGCTATTCATACATATCATTAATTACAGAAGGAAAGAATATGTACGTTTGCAAGGAATTCAAATTAGAACTGCACTCGAAGTTTTATTTATCCACAAACTGGTATCAAGGCATTATTATATTAAAAAATGGTTAGTTTTCTCTGGATACAATTGAATTTGATTAATCAGAAACCAATACACTATGCGTTATTGCCCCAACAATTCATATTGCCACGTTACATATTTAGTCCTTTAGTACCTTTTTGAACATTGAAACGGTATACAACACAAAATCATATTTAAATGAAGACATTTTCATGTCTTCTACTTTTGTAATTGCAAAGAAATACTCGTATTACAAATAAGTGAACGCAAACATTTTTATTAAAATATTACTTTTGTTAAAATATCCCCTCCATTAAAATTAATGCCATACAAGTTGCGTTCAAAACACCAAAAAAAACCGCCTGGTGTTCAAAGAAAGTCGAAAATTATTAAACAGTAGTTCACTTCTCTGCTTAAATTTGTTTTTTTTAGCCAATCGAAGGCAGTCTTCATTAACATTTTTCATTTCAATTGATATAATGATGATGAACAATTTGTGTTTTAATAAAATTCCAGGACGATTGAAAAAAAAAACAAAAGAAACAGATACGCAATATGATGCGATGCGATGAGTTTGATTAAATACATGTGCAAACAAATTAATATCTCGCAGAAACCAACAACTGTTGCAAACATCAGCAACAACTGACTGAGATATTTATCATATTGGGATTTTTAATATCGATTGTCATGATATTATTAATATCGTCAACAGTGCTGGATGCTGACAACAGTATATGAATGCTGCTGTTGTTGTTATTGTCAACAATAAAAATTAATGATGAATTCACAATTGAGATTAAAAACAACCAATAACGTTGACAACAGCACCACCACCATCAGCAGCAGCAGCAACAACAGCAACAATAACAATAAAGACAAGAACAAAAACAAACACAAGATGAATTATCAACGATAGCAAAAAGAACTTATTAAAAATGAACATGATTAAGCCCGATTATTTAAATAATAACTATAATATTATTTTAATTAAAAAAACAACAATATGTGGTTCAATACAGGCGGCAATATCGAGAAATTAAAACGATGTAAACTGTTACGAAAATAAAGTTATTATGAGCATAATTACCATAAATAAATACTCGTAATAATGAAATAATAAAAAATTATTGTCCTTTAAACCACTTCGCCGTCATCTAGTAACTAAATGAACAAGATCATATTTTGTATATAGAACGAGAACAGTTTAAAAAGTTGCAATGACACAAAAAAAGTTTAGACGATAAACGTGTTCTTATATGAATTTTTCTTTTTATTCTTTGAAATTGCATTTGCATTCACTCAAAGAAAATGTCCTTGCAGTTGTCCTTTTTAGTAATATGCCTATAATAAAAAACGAATGAGAGAGAACAAAACGAAACAGACAGGTGTGTACTTATTGGTCTCCCTCTTTCCTTCTTTGTCTACAAAGTCTTTTTGCTTTATCGTCTGAACACAGTCTTGTACCATTGAACTCTCATGATGAGAGAGCCTTGATGCAGAAGTAAACATTTTTTGGTAAGTGGGTAAGTGGGGGATCAAATAAAGGGTTACTTTTATTGTTGTACGAGTAATAAGACAAGAATAGCCCAAAAAAGTAAAGCGAAGCGATGTTCAATTAATCTGTCCAATCGCTTAAAAATAAAACACAGCCCAAAATCTTAAATGAACAATCGCCTATAAGTTAAGGTGATCTCCCATCAGCAAAGATCTACAACAATTCGAATGAACAATCACTCAAATGAAAAGATCCAGACATCGCAAAAAGCCAATAAACAATCACCAATAATGTATACTTGGAGTGTAATGAGGCCCTATGACCTGAAAGGAATAACGGGAAGTTTAGTCCCTGCCAGAGTGTTTAAATCATCAATATAATTATTTAGTGAATAAATATTCAACTTTTATAGTGATATGTATATAACACCCCAGTAAAAAAAAGGAGCTTCTAAAAGTGTCATGAAAATGTTGAGTTGAGGATCCGGAAGTAGTGCAAATTTGAATTATTTTCAGTGATTTTAATATATGCTTCTCGTAGGAGGATGATCTCTTTTTCAATTCCTATTCACCGATTTGTTATTTGTCTTTGCTGATTTGCTGATTTTGCTAATTTTATATTGAACTAGCGGGCCCGTTGCCTGCTTCGCACGGCCAAAACAAAATAAGAAAAGAAACACACTTGTTTTTAATAAAGTTGGTTTTGTTCCCAAAAACACACTCACTTCACATACGCACCGCACACACATGCGTTATCGGATTTTAACCAAACTTCATATAAACCATATATGGGCCACTGCCTACGTAGTGTATAAGTTTGGTTGACATCGCTCGCGTTTATGAGTAGTTCGGCGACGTACATATACGGACTTATTTTTATATATATATAGATTTGGATCGTTTATTTGCCACTGGCAATGAACTTTACGTCCATCGTAAATCTCGAAAATTCACCAGTAGTCATGATTTCATTGTTATTACGCGAAATTAATTTTATCATTATTGGTTGAAAAAAGTAATCTTTTAATGTCGATTTGAAGAAAATGCGCATTTTATTTAATGAAAACCATGTATTTGCAAATCGATTTTCACAAATTTGTGTAAAGAGTTCCCATTTCAGCTTAGGATTTTGTTAATTGGTTACTAGAAAGTAATAGAAATACACTAAAGGACATTTTGGAAGCAATCACAGGGAAACAAATCTGCATGTTCATATTAATAACCAAATTAAATTCATTCTTGGTATACGCAGTGACCTTCCCCTCATATGGATAAGTCCCATAGATGCAAAGTTGATCTAAATGAAATCAAAAGCATTTCAACTTAATTGGCTTATTACGGGTACAAGAAATCCTACACCAAGCCTAGATTGTAAGCTTTTATTATAGAAATCAATTCTAAAATCAATATCGCGCTTTAGAATTGGGTTACAGGTTACTGCCTCGACATTAGACATGAAGAAAATATACAGGCAACAAAATAAAACTCTCCGTGCAATCGCAGCCATTCCCTGCCATGCCCAGAATTCGCGCACTCGAAGATCTAAATATACCGATGATGGGAGAGTTTTTATTTTCAAAACATGTGATGGCATATATACGATAAAGAAGCTTGGGCTGCAGCCAAACCCTCCGGTCCACAACATTTTTAACTGCAGAGTAAATTCTTCAACTAATGTAACATTTTTTTAACGGAAGAATAATTACTCACACTGTCTCCGGTGAAGTGTATTCACTCAGATAAGCCCAATAGTATAATGGTTGGTCAAAAAAAGGGTTCAAAAGGATTTTGCGGCTTCCCAAAGAGTGCTGATGCCAACGGTTCTGATGTCATATGTGTCAAAGCTTTTATGTGTAGTATAAAAATTGAAGATGACAATTTGGTGAACAATAAGACAAACAAAAATATTCTGAAAAGGCCTCTTTCTCGGTATGGACGAGGTAGTTCTTTGACGTACTTCAACTTGGAAGTACTTGAGGAAAATTCTCCAGCAAGATCACCCAACTAGCCCTCAGTTGTACACCAACGAGCCACCCATCATCGATATCTCCAAAGTCAATTTAACGCAAGCGGGCACATTTCAATGACATCATATTCCTCATCTAACTGCGTACAAGGCCTTTCAAGTAAATTTAACAAAAAATCGTTAATGTCTCACAAATAGCGTGTTCACTGCTATTTCCACATCGATCAACCTTTATTAACAAGACACATCGTAATATATTTTACTAGTAACATTCAATCTAATGATACTAAAAATTAAATTAAAAAAACCCATAATAAAATATTAGGGTATATGTTGCTCTCATCCATGAGAAACAAGAAACTAACAAGGGAAAATATATAAAAAAAAAACTTAATTTACAGCAAGATAATTTTCTTCAAAGAAAAAACCTCACAATAGACTTGGTGTTGCCAAGATTAATGTGAGTACCTGTCACGGCAGCTCAACCCCATATGATTTATTTAAATTTATTTATATAGTTCTATTATAATCAAGTAAATATGAAGAGACAAGAACATTTTATCATGCTGATATTACATCTATTGTCGTATATGAAATCAAGTATTTATGTCATTTCCAATCACTAAGATGTCCATGAAACAATTTTTGATTCCCATTTTCACTTTTTTACCATCTATAACACCAGCAATGATGGCAGGCCACAAATCATGACCAGCTAAAGAACTTTCTAGCCTTTCCTCAGTCATCACTATCAATTGTTGTCTCATTGTCGTCATCAGCCAGCAATAACATTAATAGCGGCAATGAAAATAAAATAGTGAAACATTTGACCCTATTTGGCAAATATTTTATGGCCTAAACACTCCAGCATCAGCAATAAAAATGTTACTAAAACTTCTGCTTTTAGCCTGCAAATAGAATAGAAAACCAGTTACTTTAACCTGCGCCACTCCATCATACTCTGCGACTATTTGCAAACGATGTCTCTCTACTCTACTTCTATACAACCGCTACTGCGAACAGCAATTACTACCAAATACTATAAGTTCTGGCGGGGCTGATGTTGTTGTATAACTATTGATTGTGACTGCAGAGGGTCGCCATATATGGTGTTTTGAGACACTACCTTCCTTTTGGCGTCACTAAACTTAAAGCTCAACCATGTTTTCATTGCCTTATTTGACAAAATGCTCACAATTAATCTTTTTAAACTACAAGCCGACATACTAATACATGCTTATTTTGCTATGGCACACATACCCAAATGCACACACACACAGAAACATATACAAATTTGTGATTGAGTAACAGAAGTAGTTTTTTCATTAGTTTGCCCAGCAGAAACCGTTAATACAACCTAAACTTAATTTGGTACTTTAAATAAATAGTTTTTTTTGACAAATAA